>CM049929.1:4591100-4913600 GCA_027405835.1 Asclepias syriaca | reverse complement strand
AAATTATCAAGTGGCTAGATTTTGGCATTATTTATCCTATATCTAACAGCGCTGGGGATGGAGAATTTGCATGGATTACAAGAAGATAAACAAAGCCACAAGAAACGACCGCTTCCCACTGCCTTTTATTAATCAAATGTTGGATAGGTTGGCTGGACGAGATTCTTATTGCTTTCTGGATGGGTATTCTGGCTACAATCGGATTGCTGCACCAGAGGACCAGAACAAAAGACCTCACTTGTCCTTATGGTACTTTAGCATTCAGAAGAATGCCATTCAGACTGTGTAATGCTCCAGCAATGTTCCAACGATATATGATGGCCATTTTCACAGATATGGTGGAGCAATATTTAGAGGTTTTCATGAATGACTTCTCCATATTTGGGGACTCTTTTGAAAAATGCTTAGAGAATGTGGCCAAGGTGCTTAAACGTTGTGAGGACACCAACCTAGTCCTCAATTGGAAGAAGTGTCACTTCATGGTTAAAGAAGACATTGTGCAAAATCTTCACTATAATACTTGTCGATGCTAAGTAGTTAATTGAGCACAATCTATAAGTGAACACTTTCATCTATTATTTATTGCATTTCTTTTTATTTCGTTTTTCTTATTTCTTCTTGTTTGTTTTTTTTTTTTCAGCATTCGATTTCTTTTCCTTGTTGTTTTAATTGTTGTTCTTTTATTTTCAGGTGCTCAATTCGGAATTAATGGCTGTTTACTCCTGAGTTTCTTTCAGAATTTTCAGAATTGGTTTTGAGACTTCAATTTCATATTGCACTGCCATTTTCTTTCTCTCTTATCGGTACTCTTCTCTTGTTAATACAGGTATGCCTACGGTCAAAGAGCAAAAGGAGTCAAGGCTATTTTATTAAAGAAATGGGACTTGCCACTGCCTCTCACAGAAATGCTGTGACAACAGGCTGCCACACACCGACAAAGCCATTCAAGGCTGCCTTAGTCCAATTTCAATTTCAAATTCAGCGGTGCAATTCAACAAGGGACTGCCATGAATTGATACTTATGCAAGCAGCCCTAGTTCCTTTCAATTTCAAAATTTTCAATGGGTGGCATACAACTAGAACTTGTTGGGAAACCAAAAAGGTTAGTTTGTTTTTTTATATTTTTTTGGAGAATGTGTGTGAATTGAAAAGACAAAGAGAGAAAGAAGTGGGGAGTTATCTAAAGGACACAAATTTCTCTACACACACGGTCTTCTACTTTCCTTCTCTTCAAACTCACTTTTTAGCCTTCAACAAACCAGAAGATTCAAGGTTAGCACTCACTTTTCTACAATTTTATTTCTTCTCGGTAATGTGAGTTGGTGTATGGTACTTGCAAAAAAAAATAAAAAATAAAATAAAATTTCTGGTTCATTTCTCTTATCTTAATGTGAGTATACACTCCTTGAGTAGCATGTATAAAATTCATGGAGTACAATTTTTGCATTACCAATGGATAGAGGATTGTATTAGCTGTATTTAGGGTTCTAGTTATACTTGAATTCTTGTGTGTGAGCATGCTTGTAGAAATGACAGATTTGCTAGTTGATGTGTATCTCGGTTTATTGTGTTGGGAAAAGGGTGGTTATGATTCAAAAAATTCATGTCTTAATGGTCTTCATGTTTTTACTTAGTAACAATGACCGCCTGAATTGTTGGTATATTTGTGTTTGCTTTCTTCTCACCCGAAAATTGAGAACTTATGTGCCACTAATGCGTTTGTTTCCCATGCTTCATGTTGAACTAGTTTTCCCTTTTTATGATCAGTCCAATGGCTTGTTTTCCCCCTGTTGCTACAGCAATGAGGACATTGCTCCTCTTAAGTTTGGGGGAGGGTGTCCTCTTGTGGCAAAAAGTTCAAAATGGTGCTAATTTTAAAATTTTTCCTGCTGTCTTTTAAATGCATAAACATCCTCTTTGCTGAAATTCTGAGTGATCTATTTGAATGCATGGATGCCTTGTCTGAATAACTATTTTAGGATGCCTTATAAATTGATTGATCTGGCATAGAAGACCTGTTTGCGTCAATGTGGCAGCATTTTTCATATGACCCATTAGAACCTTAGTTTTAGCAGGATTAGCGTAGACTTTTGGGACCCGATTTATGATGATATCTTAAAAACAAAAGTACATTCTCGTAGACTTTGTACCTTCTTTCGGAATAATTAGGTATTAGTTGACTCTAAGTGAGAATTATTTCAACTCCCTATCTTTTGCACATTGTCTTACTTGGAAATTTCATGTTTATAAAAAGAGTCACTTTGGTATGAAGGTTCAGAATTTTTAGACTCATCTGTTATAGTCCTTGAGGCGAAATCCTAGTAGATTTGGTACTAAAGAAATGATTGAGGCATGTTCTTGAACCGTTTGAGCATTTCTAGTTTACCCTAATATATTTTGCTTCCTTAGTTAACCCAAGTTGAGCCTAAGCCTAATGTCTTGACACCCTTATTAAATAGCCACTTATCCTAAATGTTTTGCATGTATCCATTCTTTATTTTCCCTAAACTTGATCTTAGTCTGCTATGAACACTGTTAAACATAAGTTTGGGGGTATGATGAGAATGCTATGAGGAGGAACATAGAAGTGCTGCAGCACAATGCTGCAGCATTATCAATTTTTTTGGGGATTAGTGGTATTTAAGGAAAATTTGAATTTCTAATATAAATGCTCTACGTATTGAGGGTATGTGTATGAAAACATGTGTAAAAAAATGAAAGCACCCTCTTTATTTTTTTTAAAAAAAAAGAGAAATGTTGTAGAATTGCTGCAGCATTGGTGTTGCTGCAGCATTTTGATTCAGTGAAAAAAAAAGAAAATTTTTTTTGGAAGTAATAGCATTGGGTAGAAGATCCTGGCAGACTATGACTAAGTTTTGAGCATACTTTTTATCCATATTTTTCCTACCTTAGCCCTAGCCTACATTACAACAAATTTAAGACCTCTTTGATCTTTATTGCTAATTTGCTACATTAGTGGAGAGGGGTGTTATAGATTGAGTTTGAGGATACAAAATGAACCTTAGGATTACCATATGTTGACTTATGAATGAGAGATTGAAAAGGAAAGACTATTCACACACACACACTGGAGTGGAAATTCTTTGAACTTGGGATAGTTAATATTTGGTTATTCACTAAGGATGGATCATTATGTCTACTCAAATTTTGAATTTTCTCTTTCTGAAATCATTGGTCCCAGGTTTGGCTGAAACTGTTGGACAAAGTTTTTATGTAGGTATGTATATTTCTGTTGCTTCCGCATTGCTGCAGCATTGCTCGAGACGAGCAATGACCTAAGTTTGGGGGTGTGATAATTCTAAAATAATAGAGTTATTCATATCTAATTTGCCACATTTTATTCCTGTATTAACTGATTTTATTTGGAAAATGGAATGAAAATGTGTTGATTTGATATTTTCTCTCTTTTTACCTAAAAATGTGGATTTATTGTTAAAAGTCAATTTAATTGAATAAATTTCTCAACATGTGGATGATCTGTATTATTTGTTATTATTTGGGAATTTATTTGAATTGATTTATTGTGACAAGGGTAAAAAGGGAATGTGGATGGTTGACATTGTTGAAAGAAAATTGGATAAAAGTAACCGAGAAGAAAGTGAAGAATGTGTGGATAATTTGCATCTATACATATATATATATGTATATATCTATCTATCTATCTATATATATATATAATATATATATATATATATATATACACCCACACACTATTTGTCACTTAAAATCCAGCTGGGCATATTTAAAGATGGACACTTTTAGTCCTATGTATTTATTTCTTTGGTCCCATCCATTATATATATATAAAGTATACATGCTGAAATCTTTGTTATATGTATATATATATTTGTGGGAGTGCAAGTTGGCAAGGTGGACAAAAAGATAGAAGATAGTTGTTGTCCAACAATATATATATACATATATATACATACATATGATGAGATTCCTCTCAATTTTCTGGCAGATTTTCAGGAGAAAATGTGCAGTGGCAGCTGCACTATACAAAAAAGAAGAAGCATATTTCCTAGTGGGTATATATATATATATATATGTATATACATACACATGATGACAACTCTCAATTGCTGGCTGGTTTTGTGAGAGTAGGTGGAGAAAAGGGGCAGCCTTGGTGTCAATTGCTATATATATATATATATATATATATATATATGAGGGGGGTGAGAAGAAGTGACGGGAAGAGAGGAGGAGAAAAAGATAGTAGTATGTTTGTATGTTTGTATGTGTTTAGTTACGGGCAGCTTAGGACTTAGGCAGTAGGTAGCTTGTTTTGAGTTGTTTTTGAGCTTAGATTAGAGAGGAAAATACCTGAGAAGGCTGGGGTGACATTGCTGGATTCTTGTAAGCTGGACAGAACCTAAGGCAGCAGCATCACGCGGAGGAAACGAAGGACAGCAGCAGCTTGATTAAATCCGATTTGGGGCAGTAGGGTGATCTCCGACCCGAGTAACCCTCTTTCCATTTCTTCAATTTGCTTACTATTTTGTAATTTAATGTTCTTCAATTTGTTATTGTTTTGTAATTAAAAGATCTTTGTGATATGAGAGTGAGGAGTGTGCGTTGTGTTGCTGCAGCAGTGTTGCTGCAGCAGTAGCTTGCCGCAAATCTGATAGACAATGCATGGGCTGTTTTGTGCCTTTGGTGGTTGATGTCCAGGATTGTTCCCAATACGCCATGTCTGTCCACGGCCACCATTGAACTGACGACTACGACCGCGACCACCACGACCTCTATTGGAACCTCCACGAGTGGCTATCCTGTTGACATTGTTAGCAGATGAAAGTTGCTCAAGTGTACCATTACGCACGTGTCGCATCTCGTAGCTCAGCATGTGACCATACACGTCACTGACAGTATAGACATCTGTTCTATAATGCTTGTGACTAGAGGATCATAATCTGGACCAAACCCTTGCAGCATGTAGGCAATGAGTTCTTCATCCTCTACCCGCTTGCCAATGGCAGCAAGTGTGTCCCCAAGACGTTTTACCTTACGAAAGTAGTCAGTAATTGTCATGTCCTTTTTCTAGATGGTGGAGAGTTCCATACGGATCTGCATTGCTCGTGCTCGAGATGTGGAGGCAAATTGTTTCTCCAGCGTAATCCAGGCTTCTCGTGCAGTGGTGATTCCAACCATTGTGCTGAGAACTTCCTCAGTAACTGATGAGTTGATGAGACTGAGCACCAGCTGGTCTTGGGGGTACCAGACTGTGAACTCTGGGTTTATGATAATTTTGTGATTTCCTGTTTCTTCACTTGGTTCAACGGCAATCGTCTGGCTTGGTGCAGACATGATCCATCCACAAAACCAACAAGGTTTTGGCTGCGCAAGTAAGGAAGAATTTGGGCAGACCATAGTAGATAATTCTCTTGTGTAAGCTTAACACTAATTATCTGGCTGAACGACGGAGAAGACATTGTGTTGAATGGGACTGACATGGTAGCAGCAGAAGTATGTATTTGTGGATCTTATGAAGCTCTGATACCATATCAGATTTATGCAAAATCATACCTCACAGTATGGAGGATATGTTCTATTTATATTAGAAAAGACTAACTAACTAAACCTATTCTTAAGGCAACTAACTAACTAAACATATTCTTATGTCATTACTAACTAATTAACATTATTGTACCATGACTCGTTCCACTCTACAGAAGTGGATTGACCAATTCTAACAACCATGACTCGTTCCACTCTACAGAAGTGGATTGGCCAATTCTAACAGAGAAAGGAGGAAGAAAAAAGAGAGGAAAAAAAAAGTTATCGTGGAAAGAAAGAAGGAAGAGAGAGAAATATTGTAGGATTCTAGTGTCGTAAATGAATGAAAGAAAGGAGAGAAAGGAGGAAGAAAAAAGAGAGAAAAAAATTACCGTGGAAAGAAAGAAGGAAGAGAGAGAAATATTGTAGGATTCTAGTGACGTAAATGAATGAAAGAAAGGAGAGAAAGGAGGAAGAAAAAAGAGAAGAAAAAAAAAGTTATCGTGGAAAGAAAGAAGGAAGAGAGAAAAAAGAGAAAGGAGGTAAGAAAAAAAATTAAAAATTTACATTTTATTTTGCTGGTTGGACAAAAATATCCATAACCCTAACAGTATTAAATAGTGAAAACATGTTAACTTGTATCGCACTGCAAAAAAGTTTGAGGTACAAAAGTTGAATTTTAAGATCTAACAAGTACACATAATATAGTTTACCTTAATTTCTTTTGTGAATTGATCTCTAAAATTATAATAATGTGTTTGGGTTAAAATTATGTTAAAATAAAAAAAGTATTTATTGTATTATATATCTAAATATAATTTTATATATCTTAAATAATATTTATAACTTAATATTTATATAAAAGAAAGCCATAAAAATTTGCTGCCAAAAGAACATAAAAATTTTGGAATTGGGAGGAACAAAAATATAATTTAGTAATAACAAATAAACAGTAAATATTTAAAACAAAATTTGTATTATTAAAATAAATAACAATAATAAATTCGTACATGTATTTCATCTATTAAAATTTAACAAAAAAAACAATATATATATATATATATATATATCAATCCAAAAGTGGAAATATCCAAAGTGCTCGAGGAAAAACAAAAGGATCTTTTAAGTAGTGTTTCTCCATACTTCTATCTTGTAAACGAAAGACAGCCATTTGATAAGGCACGTTTACATCTATGTGGTAAATGCAATTGGATTCGCAACTTGGGATAGAACAATCCCCAGGTATGCATACACAGTTCTGAGAATCCAAGAACATCACTTCCTCATTCTCTAGATTGTTCATCCCAATCCATTTTTCTCTCTCGCCATTCTCTGATTCCAGTCTATAAATCGTGAAATTTAATCTACAATATTTTTTAATTCGAATTAATAATAGGTTTTCGTTTGAAGATTCGGACAAGCGTGAAATAAATTCTCCCATATCATTATCAAAACCATTTACTTTAACCTCCATTTTATGTAATGTAAAATGTTTTAACTCTTGGTCTTTCACCTCCTCCTTCTCAACTTCATCTTCCAAAACATCAAATTCATCAATGAAAAACAAACTAGCTTTTTGACAACGAGATATTCCGTATAATGAACCTCTATGAAAAATAATGTCAGAAAATTGGTAATGAGGGCTAAATTGATCGGGAATACCCAAACTCCATATTCTTTGTCCGGATTTTAACCAAACTAACTTATAATCATCATCATAAATCACTGCAACGATATAATCATTTGGGTATAGAAAAGGATCGCATGATAAAATTACTTTGTGAATATCCAAATAAATTAAATTTCGTGTGATTGTTGATTTCATTAGAGGTTGATCTTTTCTAAATTTTTTATTTATGAAGGGTGGAAAGTCTATACTACGACTAGAAAAAGGATTGAACAATGTTACGTATAAATCTTTGGTAATAGAATTTATGTCAGAAACTGCCAAATAACCATGAGAAGTTTGGCAGAACCTATGTGCTTCATGACTAATTCCAGGATTTTGATTGCAAGGAATATCAATTCGATAATTGTAACTTTTACCTTCAAAAATGTTAAATAAAACTTTTTTACCTTCAAAAAGATTTAATAAAACTCGTTGGTCATCATGATCTGGTGTTGGAATGTGTAACAAAGGCGGCCTTTTCAATTGTTGTTTCTGTTTCTGCTCTTGAACGATAAGATACCATGATTTACAAACACATCCAACTCGTATATAATCTCGAAGACTTAATTTATCCAAAATATTGATTAGAAGATGATTATGCATATTTGTCCATTTATTCTGGACAGATGAATAATTGTTTGCCATTGTTGTTAAATTCAAGTGTTTTTCTTTCAACTAAAATAGAATGGTTAAGAGATCTAAATATACACATATATATATATTCGAAAAACGTGATAAATAAAAAGAATAAAATTCATATATATATATGACGCTTAAAAACATGAGAAATATATAATATTATTGTGAAATTATATAAAAACTATAAATAATATGAAAGTAAACGAGAGATCTAGAAAATAGAGAAAATATTATTATGAGATTTTTTGTTGTTTGTTGGTGTTGTGTCTACCATAGGACATATGACCCTCTATTTATAAAGATAAATAGGGGATAAGGATAAGCACAAAGGGTGACACTTGTCACCCGATATTAAGGGTTAAGTGACACTTGTCACCAAAGTCATAAGTACTAGGTGATATGTGTCAACCTTAGATATAGATATCAGGTGATATTTATCACATTTCATTAAGTGTGTAATTATCCCGGGATAAAAGGATAATAACGATTATACGATGGACATCCCCCTTGGATTTCCATTACATAAAGAATATGTCTCGTTAAAACCTTACTAGATAAAAACCCAATGGGAAAAAACTCTAGTGAAGGAAAAAGAGTACATTATTCTTTATGTGTAAATTTCTCCCCCAGATGAGATGATCTCTCGAAATCTTTAAACCGACGTATACCATTTTTATCTCAATTTCTCAAAGGTTGCAGTCGGAAAAGCTTTAGTGAATATATCTACAAGATTATCACATGATCGAATTTGGAGCACATCAATTTCACCATTCTTTTGAAGTTCATGAGTAAAAGAAGAATTTATGTGAAAAGTGTTTCGTCCTATCTCCCTTTATATACCCTTCTTTTAATTGAGCTATACAAGTTGCACTATCTTCATATAGAGGAGTTGGAATCTCTCTTCCGGAGGATAAACCACAACTCTCTCTAATATACATTCTCGACTTGCTTCATGAATGGCTATTATCTCAGCATGATTAGAAGAAGTTGCTGCTATTGTTTGCTACGTGGAGCGCCATGATATAGCAGTATTACCATATGTAAATAAATAGTCATTTTGAGAACGTGCCTTATGCGGATCAGAAAGATAATCCGCATCTGCATACCCAATCAGTTTTGGGTCATTTACATTTGAATAAAATAATCTGAGGTCAATTGTCCCTTGCAGGTATCTAAGGACGTGTTTAACACCATTCCAATGTCGTTGTGTTGGCGAAGAACTAAATCTTGCTAATAGATTTATAGCAGATGCTATATCAGGTCGAATATTTATTTGCAAGATACATCAGTGCACCAATAGCACTCAAATATGGTACTTCAGGACCAAGTAGTTCTTCATCATTTTCTCGATGTCTAAATATATCTTTATTTATATCTAGCGACCTCACGACCATTTGAATACTTAATGTATATGCTTTATCCATGAATTTTTTTTTTCAACACTTTAGCTGTATATGTTGAGTGATGAACAAAAATTCTGTCTTTCATATGTTCAATTTGAAGCCCAAGACAAAACTTAGTTTTTCCAAAATCTTTAACTTCAAATTATGGTTTCAAATAATCTATAGCTTCTCGAAGCTCTTTTGGAGTTCCAATGAGATTGATATCGTCAACATATATAGCAAGAATCACAAAACCAAAATCTGTTTTCTTAATAAAAACTCATGGACAGATTTGGTCATTCTTATATCCTGAATTCAATAAGAATTCACTAAGGCAATTGTGCCACATGCGTCCAGATTGTTTAAGCCCATATAATGACATCTGTAATTTTATGGAATAATTTTCACGAGGGTCTTTAAAAGCCTTTGGTAATTTGAATCCTTCAGGGATTTTCATATAAATCTCATTTTCACGGCTTCCATAAAGATAAGCTGTAACAACATCCATTAGAGGCATGTCCACCTTTTCATATACTGCCAAACTTATAAGATATCGGAGTGTAATACCATCAATAACGGGTGAATAAGTTTGATTATAATCAATTCTTGGCTTTTACGAAAAGCCTTGTGTAACGAGTCTTGCTTTATATCTTACGACTTCATTATTCTCACTTTATTTTCGCACAAACACCCATTTATAGCCAACATGTTTTACATCCTTTGGCGTTTGGACTACATGTCCAAAAACTTCTCGCTTCGTAAGCAAATTTAACTCCAATTGAATCATATCTTTCCATTGAGACCAATCAATTCTATGCCGACATTCTTCAACTAATAAAGGATCTAAATCCTCATTATCTTTGAAAATATCAAGGGCTACATTGTATGCAAAAGCATTATCGATAACAACATTTCTTCGATCCCAACTTTGATTCGGACTGGTATAATTAATAGAGATTTCAGAATTCTCTTTATTATTTGTAGTGGAAATTTTTTCATCAGTTGTCCCTTGGTTTTCTTTTTCTGTTTCATCAATATGATCTTCTGGATTATTTAATCCTCTTTTCTGTTTCATCATTCCGCCACGCTTCTGGCATGTTTTTGATTCAATAGCTATAAGATTAATTTTCTGTCCTTCATGAACTTCTATCCGTAGAGGAGCATCTATAGCTGGAATATGTGATTTAGTGACTTTGCTGGAGTTAGCAAAAGAATTTGGCAGTTGATTTACAATTTGTTGTAAATGTATAATCTTTTGAACTTCAAGTTCACTCATATTTGTGTGTGGATCTAAATGATTCAAAGAAGTTTTCCACACAAGTTCAATCTTATGCCATTTATTCTCTCCCCCTAATTTGGGAAATAAATTTTCATCAAAATGGCAATCAGCAAATCTTGTTGTAAACACATCCCCTGTCAAAGGTTCAAGATACCTTATAATGGACAGTGAGTCATACCCAACATATATCATCAATCTTCTTTGCGGACCCATTTTTGTCCGTTGGGGTGGTTCAATTGGAACATATACAGCACACCCAAAAATTTTCAAATAAGGAATATTTGGCTCTGAACCAAAAGCTAACTGTATGGGAGAAAATTTATGGTAACTTGATTGCCTTAAACGCACAAGTGCTGCAGCATGTAAAATTGCATGTCCCCAAGCTGCTATTGAGAGGTTTGTTTTCATCAATAATGGTCTAGCAATTAATTGTAACATTTTAATAAATGATTCAGTTAGACCATTATGTGTGTGAACATGAGCTACATGATGTTCAACAATTATTCCAATCGACATGCAATAAGAATCAAATGCATGCGAAGAAAATTCACCAGCATTGTCTAGACGGATTCGCTTAATAGGATAATCAGAAAATTACACTCTTAAGCGAATTATTTGGGCAAGTAATCTCGCAAACGCTAGGTTGCGAGTTGATAATAAACAAACATGCGACCATCGGGTCGATGCATCAATCAATACCGTGAAATATTGAAATTGCCCACATGGTGGACTAATCGGTTCACGTATATCTCCATAAATTCGTTCTAGAAATGTAGGACTTTCAACTCCTACTTTCAATGGTGATGGTCTTATAATCAATTTCCCTTTGGAACATGCAGCACAAGAAAGTTTATCAGAAGTTAAAATTCTTTGATTTTTGAAATGATGACCGTGTGTTGTCTCGATAATTTGTTGCATCATAATTAATCCCGAATGACCCAAACGGTCATGCCAACCTTTAAAAGTAACGGGATTAGTAAACTTCTGGGTTACTAAATGATGCTCCTCAATAGCATTTATTTTCGCATAATATAGGCCAGAGGATAGAGATGGTAGTTTTTCCAACAAAAACTTATTACCGATGTCATTTTTGTGACACCCAAATATTCATTACCATTATCCTCCATAGTCTCAACATGATATCCATTACGTCGGATATCTTTAAAACTCAATAAATTTCTTTGAGACTTTGAGGAATATAATGTTTTATCAATAGCAATCATAGTCCTCCCGGTAATATTATATTAGCTCTTCCGAAGCCTTCAATAAGTTTTGCACTACCATTTATTGTGGTAACACTTGTTTCTCTCACATTCAAATGAGAAAAATATTTCTCATATTTCAATATGGTTTGTCGTAGTTCCACTGTCAATAAGGCAAACACTTTCGATATCGTTATTCATACCAGAAAATTGAACAACAGCCATCTGTTTTATTAACAAAGTATTTACAGACATAAAAATTAAGCATATTATATTACAATATTTAAACAATAAAATGTAATATTTTACATAAACATAAAACACATAATATAATATTCTAATTATTTTAGACACTTTCATCTCCAATTAAGTGGTCAATTCTTCCTTCTGGATGTTTAAAAAAATTAGCAACATCCAAGTGAGCCACACCAACATCAACATTTTCAAAATCGTCATCAGTTCTTTCATCAGACAAATTTTGAGAAGTAAAATTTGTCTCAGCACCTTTGCCTTTTTTTTCAATAGATGCTTGATATAAATCAACAAGATGTTTTGCCGTGCAACAAACACGAGACCAGTAACCTTTCATGCCACAACAATAGCATTTGTCTTCATAATTTTTCGGAACAATATTTCCTTTCTCATTATGTTTTGTCCACTTCAGGTGGCCATTAATATTTTTGGCACCTAAGTTATTATTACGATTATAAGGGCTAAATTTATCACGACGTTCATGATCATATTTTCGACCATGACCACGGTAACGGTAACGACCACGGTAACGACCACAACCACGACCACGATCTCTTCTGAGATCATGATTTCTAACAGCATTCATTCCAGGGAATGGAATAGAGCCAATAGGTCGAGTCTCGTGATTTTTCATCAGTAATTCATTATTCTGTTCCGCAACAAGAATACAAGAAATCAATTCAGAGTATTTCTTAAAACTTTTCTCACAATATTATTGCTGCAGGACAATATTCGTGGCATGAAAAATAGAATATAGTTTCTCCAACATATCGTCATCCGTCATATCAACTCCACATTTCAATTGTGAAACTATTTTAAACATAGCGGAGTTATACTCGCTCACGGATTTAAAATCTTGCAACCTCAGATGCAACCAGTCATACCGTACTTTGGGAGAACGACCATCTTCTGATGGTCGATTCTTTCTTTCAAATTTCCCCACAAAACAAGAGAATCTTTCACGGTAAGATATTCATTTTCCAAATCCTCATGAAGATGATGACAGAGAAATATTATAGCTTTGACACGATCTTGTGTTAATGACACGTTTTTTTGCACAACGGTGTCTGCCAGACCCATTGCAACAAGATGCATTTCGGCATTTAGTTTCCATGACAAGTAGTTCTTTCCGGTGACATCAAGAGCCACAAATTTGAGCTTAGTAAGATTTGTCATAATAATAATAGAAAACGTACCTGTTTGATAAACTTCAAAAATACTTTACGGGGTGGTAGAGACTCGTGCTGATAACATATTGTGAAATTATATAAAAAATATAAATAATATGAAAAGTAAACGAGAGATCTAGAAAATACAAAAAATATTATTATGAGATTTGTTGTTGTTTGTTGGTGTTGTGTCTACAATAGGGCATATGGCCCTCTATTTATAGGAGTAAATATGGGGATAAAGATAAGCACAAAGGCTGACACTTGTCACCCGGTATTAAGTGTTAGGTGACACTTGTCACCAAAGTAATAAGTACTATGTGATATGTATCACGTTAGAGATAGACATCAGGTCATACTTATCACTTTTCATTAAGTACGTAATTATCCCAGAATAGAAGGATAATAACGATTATAGGATTGACATCTACTAATTTAATGAATTTTCGGGATTCATAACAAATATATATTAAAAAGAATTTTAAATAAAGTCTAATTAAAATCTCTCAACTCAATCAAAATAAAGTTCATCCCGCTTTCCTCTCTATTTCAAATTTGTTGGTTTAAAAAAATTATCGATTTAATTACTAAACTAATTAATTGATTATATTATTTATAATCTCTCATAATATAATTTTTCTTTATAATATTATGTTCCATAAAAATAAGATAAAATATAACAATATTTGTCCTATATAATCTGAATTAAAAATATTTGATATTTTATAAATTTAAATAACGTCTGTTCTTAATATTGATTTTGTAGAATTAATATTCATATTATTTATTAATTTGAAAATATCTTTCTATATGTATCTTGCATAATAATGGCATTAGCCTTTTTATTTAATATTTTAATCAATTAATTTTAGGGTTATTAGGAATTTTGTTGTGAAACTAAAAAGGAAGAGATAGAAGGAGGATCACTCAAGCTCCAGAATCGTGATATCTAATTAATTTAGGGAATGAAATGCAAGAATCGTGATGGGATTTGACGTTTTAATTAAATATATATATTCTGATCCCACCGTGACAAAAAAAAATACATTTCTTGAAAATAAAATAAAATATATATCAATTCCATAATTTAAATATTCATGCGCTAATTATTTTTAAAAAAAAATTGCATGGAAATTGCAGGAAAGAAAATAGGGAAACATGAATAAAAATAGGGATTAGTTAAATTAACTGTATTATATAATAAAAATTGTTTATTAGAAATTTATAATAAATTTATTTTCGTTTATTTTCTGATAATAAAATTAACAATAATTTTTTAAAAAATTTTTTTTTTGAATAAACTATGTCAGATGCATTTATTAGATTCAATTTTTTTATATAACGGTTCATTGGAGAATATAGAGGGGTTCTGTGAGATCTCATTGCCCCTTTCTTCCCGCAGATGATATATATATATATATATATATAATAATATATATATATATATATATATATATATATATATATAAAAGAGGACGGTGATCCTTGAAGATCTCTTCGTCTTTGAATTATTTTGTATTACAAATATCCAAGGGAAATTGGAAGTGTTTAACATTTAGGATTTTGGTGCCCTAAATGAATGAAAGAAATAAGAGAAAGAAAAAAGAAAGAAGAATGAGAGAGAAAAAAAATTTTAAAAAAATTATATTTTATTTTTGCTGGTTGAATAAAAACATTTATAATCTTTAAATAGTAAAAAATATTGACTTGAATGCACTATAATTATAAAAAAAAAAACCTTTAAAATACAAAAGTTTAATTTTGAAATCTAACAAAATCACTTAGAATAGTTTATATATATCAATTCAAAAGTGGAAATATCCAAGCACCACGAGGAAAAATATGAGGTTCATTTAAGTATTGTTCCTCGGAACTTCTTCTATCTTCTAAACTAAAGACACCCATTTGATAAGGTACGACTAAATCTATGTGGTAAATGGAATTGGATTTGCAACTTGAGAGAGAAGAATTCCCAGGTATGCATACACAGTTCTGAGAATCCAAAAACATCACATCCCCATTCTCTAGATTGTTTATCTCAATCCATTTTTCTCTCTCCGACGACTCATCTAATTTCAGTTTATAAATCTCGAAATTTAAACTACAAAATACTCTAATTCGAATCAATAATAGGTTTTCATTTGAAGATTCCGATATGTATGAAATAAATTCCCCCATATCGTTATCAAAACCATTTACTTTAACCTCCATTTTACATAATGTATAAGGTTTTAACTCTGGGTCTTCCACCTCCACCTTCTCCTTCTCAACTTCATCTTCCAAAACGTCAAATTCATTGATACAAAACAATTTACTTTTTTGACAACGAGATATTCCGTATAATGAACCTTTATGAAAAATAATATCAGAAAATGAGTAAGGACGGCTGAATTGATCGGGAATACCCAAACTCCATTTTCTTTGTCCGGATTTTAACCAAACTAACTTATGATCTTCATCACAAATCACTGCAACGATATAATCATTTGGGTATAGAAAAGGATCACATGATAAAGTTACTTTGTGAATTCGCAAAAAATTTGGATATAGTTGTATAAAATGTTGGTCATTTCTACATTTTGTGATGGGTGGGAGTTGTATACTATGACTAGAAAAAAGATTAAACAATGTTATGTATAAATCTTTGGTAATAGGATCTCTGTCAGAAATGGCCAAACAACCATGAGAAGCTTGACACCACCTATTTTTATCATTACTAATTTTTATTCGATAATTGTAACTTTTACCTTCAAGAATGTTAAATAAAATTTGTTTACCTTCAAAAAGATTAAATAAAACTCGTTGGTTTGGATTATCTAGTGCTGGAATATGTAACAACGGCGGTCTTTTCTGTATCTGCTCTCGAATATAAAAATACCATGATTTGCACACACATCCAAATTTTATATAATCTTGAAGACTTACTTTATCCAAAATATGGATCACAAGATCGATGGGCAAATCCTTAAGAGATGAATAATTGTTTGCCATTGTTGTTAAATTCACGTTTTTTTCTTTCAACTAAAATAGAATGGTTAAGAGATCTAAATATGTATATATAATATATATATATATATATATATATATATATTATATAATATATATATATATATATATTGAGAGATATAAAAATACCTTGTTTGACTAATCATGTTATCGTAAAATAGTCAGTTAAAATATCTCACAAAATATCTATTTTAACTCACGAAATATCTATTTTAATTCACAAAATATCCATTTTAACTCACGAAATATCCATTTTAACTCACGAAATATCTATTTTAACTCACTAAATATCTATTTTAACTCACGAAATATCTCTAGAATGGATGGATATTTCAGGTTTATCTTCGAAATCTGGTAACTACCAAATTCTGCTTATTACACCACCTACCTATTTCTCACATAAAAAGGTAAAAAAAAAGAAAAGTCAGATTACTATTTTAAATTCTGCCAAATTAAATACTAACTATATCATCGAATGGTTCATCAGAGTCCCTCTACCCTCTGTTATGAACGTTTCTGTTTTGCAGGCATCGTAAGACAAAACCTCCATATTAAAACAGTGACGACTATCTTGGCGGTAACATTTAGCAGATACCATTAGAGGACGTCATTTCAGTGACAAGTGACATAAAACCAATTTTTGACGAATTAAAATATATATATATATATATTTGAAATACGTGATAAATAAAAAGAATAAAATTTAATGTGATTTGGAGTTTTAATTAAATATATATTCTAAACTCAAAGAAATAATATATTTTAATTAAAATCATTGTAAATTAATTTTTAAAAACATTAAAATACGTTTTAATTTTTTAAAAAGATACTCATATATATCATATGCTTTTTATTTAATAAGATATATATAATAATAAAAAGTTTAGTGAAAAAGGAATAAAATAAAATCATTATATCCATATTTGATGGTTAAAAAGTATGAGAAATATAAAATATATTAAAAGAAATTTAAATTAAATCTCTCAAATCAATCAAAATAAACTTTTTTTTTGTTTTATTTTGAATTTTATTTTTTTTTTTGATAAAAAATTTGTCAACTTAATTACTAAACTATTTATTAAAAAAAATCTTCCGTATATATATTTTTATTTAATTTTTTCATTTTCTGATTTCAGTTCCTTAAATAATAAAAATCATTAAATTATTTTCACTTAGTTTAATTTTTTTTTGAATTAATTATAATTTTGTTACCGCTTTTTTTTTTTCTTTCATTAGAAATGATGGCTTGAAGACCTTGCTTTTTATGTCTTTCACCTATTTCTGCTAATACATATTTTTTATTTTTATAAACAAAAATACATATATTATTTCATTATTTTCGATCTAATCAAATTTTGAAATTTTTTATTGAAATAAAGATAGGATGGAAAAAAAAATATGTTTTTTTTTTACATTTAAACAATAACAAATTAATTGATGATACAAATTGAATATGTGAATGAAAAAAAAAAAAAAAGAATAAATAATGTTAAGCATCTGTGGGTGCAATCCAATGCCTTCCATTCACAAACTCTTCACAAGAAAAGGATGAGCTGTCTGGAATCCAACTCTCTAGCCCACGATACCCCACCTACTGCTGCGGCTCCTGGGCCCCATCTATATACTCCAAAAAATGCTGTCCTGCAAAATTATTATTTTAAATATTTTTATTTATATATAAAAGAAGAAAAGAAAAATGTGTGATATACGTACTTGTTTTTGTTGCTGACGTGGTCCCAATCATCCCAGCCACCGTGGCAACGACGTCGTCGAAATAAGTATAAGAGTAGACGATCCGTGAATACTAACCCATAGCCCGTCCGACGTAAATTGGCCCATCCCTGTTACCCGGCACCGGACAAAAGCAAATCCGGTTTTCTCCTCCGGCGACTTTCTATCTTGCGCCGCTACTGATCCAAATCTCGTGGCTATCGAGTGCAGCTCACACAGTCCTGCAATTTCGAATTTTCCTCTTTTAAAAATTCTTCTACTATATATGTAAGAATTTTTTTTATTTTCAACAAATTAAAAAAAAAAAAAAAGGTAAAAAGAGACATTCCTTTTAGCTGGATGCCGCAGACATAAAAAGGAGACAACTTGGCAGCTTTTTGCGATTAAAAAAAAAAAAATTGGCAGAAGAATTTTATTTACTTACTTTGTACATAGAGCGACCATTGCCGAAAATGAAGTCTATAGAGCCTTCAATATAACACTCCTTGAAATAATGCCGGCCGGCGTCGTCGCAGAGGGTGTCTTGTGCACCGTAGAATCCGCATCCTTTGAAGTACGCTTTATCGCCGGATATTCGAAATGCCACCGCCTGCCACCCTTGAATCCCAGGCATCGGCGCCGGTGCTGTATTCTGTTTCAGCTCCCCCATATACATGCACAAGAAAAATTAAGACAACTTTACAAAATGCGTCACTTTTTAAGTGGCAAAAGTTGGGGATATGAAGAAAGTGTAAGGACTGAAATGGTAAAAAAAAAAAAAAAAAAAAGAAAAAGGTACCTTACGCCTTGTGTGTGGATCTAAATGATTCAAAAATGTTTTCTACACAAGTTCAATCTTATGTCATTTATTCTTTCCCCATAATTTGAGAAATAAATTTTCATTAAAATGACAATCTGCAAATCTTGTTGTAAACACATCCTCTGTCAAAGGTTCAAGATACCTTATAATGGACAGAGAGTCATAAACAACATATATCCACAATCTTCTTTGCGGACCCATTTTTGTCCGTTGGGGTGGTTCAATTGGAACATATACAGCACACCCAAAAATTCTCAAGTAAGAAATATTTGACTCTGAACCAAAAGATAATTGTATGAGAGAAAATTTATGGTAACTTGATTGCCTTAAACGCACAAGTGCTGCAACATATAAAATTGCATGTCCCCAAGCTGCTGTAGGGAGGTTTGTTTTCATGAATAATGGTCTAGCAATTAATTGCAACATTTTAATAAATGATTCAATTAGACCATGCTGTGTGTGAACATGAGCTACATGATGTTCAACAATTATTCCAATCGACATGCAGTAAGAATCAAATGCATGGGAAAAAAATTCAATAGCATACTCTAGACGGATTCACTTAATAGGATAATCAGGAAATTGCACTCTTAAGCGAATTATTTGGGCAAGTAATCTCGCAAACTCCAGGTTGCGAGTTGATAATAAACAAACATGCGACCAGCGGGTCGATGCATCAATCAATACCATGAAATATCGAAATTGCCCACATGGTGGACTAATCGGTTCACGTATATCTCCATGAATTCGTTATAGAAATGTAGGACTTTCAGCTCCTACTTTTAATGGTGATGGTCTTATAATCAATTTCCCTTTGGAACATGCAGCACAAGAAAGTTTATTAAAAGTTAAAATTTTTTGATTTTTCAAAGGATGACCGTGCATTGTCTCGATAATTTTTCGCATCATAATTAATCCCGGATGACCCAAATGGTCATGCCAAACTTTAAAAGTAACGGGATTAGTAAACTTTTGGGTTACTAAATGATGCGCTTCAATGGCATTTATTTTGGCATAATATAGGCCAGATGATAGATGTTAGAATGCCTTGAATTAGTCAAACATTCTGTTACTTCTCCTTAAGTTTAGCAAGTTTGAATTAGTCAAACATTCTGTTACTTCTCCTTAAGTTTAGGAAGTTTAAATTAGTCAAACATTCTGTTACTTCTCCTTAAGTTTAGGAAGTTAGTCAAACATTCTGTTACTTCTCCTTGGGATTAGGAAGTTAGTCAAATATTCTGTTTTTAAATTGGGAAGGTGGCTGAGGTGGCTGCCATCTTTCCTATAAATAGGTTCATTTGTAAGACATTCATTGTATTGTAGTCATCTATACAACACCTCTGTAATCTCTCTCATACATCAGTAAAAACTCTCCCCTCTTCTATTAGGTGGACGTAGCCAACACATTGTTGGTGAACCACGTTAAATCTGTGTGTCATTTCTTTATTTTAGTTATCTTTCTTACATCCGTCATAACAAACTGGTATCAGAGCTCGGGTAATCGAGGTTTGTAATCTGGTGAGAAAGATGTCTGCGTTGAACGTAAAGATTGAAAAATTCACGGGGAGGAACAACTTTAGTCTATGGCAGATCAAGATGCGAGCTTTGTTGAAACAACAAGGCTTATGGATGCCATTATCAAAGGAAGTCAAGGCTGACGATGCTGAGTTGGCTGCCTTGGAGGAGAAGGCACATTCGACTATCATGTTGTGTCTTGCAGATGATGTCATCACTGAGGTCGCAGATGAAAAAACTACCGCTGGTCTGTGGTTGAAGCTGGAAAGTCTATACATGACAAAGTCTTTAACCAACAAGTTGCTTCTGAAGCAACGTCTGTTCGGTCTGAGAATGCAGGAAGGTACACCTCTTAGAGACCATCTGGATCAATTAAATACAATTCTTTTAGAGTTGCGTAATATTGATGTTAAGGTTGAGGATGAAGATGCTGCCTTAATTCTGTTGGTTTCACTACCATTGCCGTATGAGAATTTCGTACAATCTTTCATTGTTGGGAAAGATACCGTGTCACTGGAAGAGGTCAGGTCATCTCTCCATACCAGAGAGCTGCGCCATAAGGCGACTGGAGCAGGGACAGACAATCAGGCCGCTGGATTGATAGCCAGTGGAAGCAAGGGACATGGACAACTGGGCAAGAAGAAGCCGGGTTCCAAGGGTCCAAAAGCAAATGATATTTGTAACTACTGCAAGGAGACAGGGCATTGGAAGAATGAATGCCCGAAGAAGAGAAAGCAACCGCTGGAGCAGAAAGGATCTGCTGCGGTAGCGGTGGATGGCACCAATTCTGAAGAGGACATCGCTCTAGTTGCAGACAAACACACGCATCATGCTGATGAGTGGGTCCTTGACTCTGGGGCGTCCTACCATATATGTCCAAGGAGAGAGTGGTTTTCAACCTATGAGCAGATAGACGGGGGAAATGTCTCTATGGCAAACAACTCGGTATGCAAGGCGGTTGGAATAGGCTCGATCAAGATTCGGACGCATGATGGTAAATTCTGCACATTGCACAATGTCAGACATGTTCCACTAATGACGAAGAATCTGATATCCATGAGCTTGCTGGATAGTAAGGGGTTCAGCTTCAAGGGTGAAGGTGGAGTTATACATGTCTGCAGGGGCTCTAATGTGATACTTAAGGGCGTCAAACAAGGAACTTTGTACTTTTTGCAAGGTTCAACAGTTGCTGGTTCTGCAGCTGTTGCGTCATCTGAGGTTCACCGAGATGATTTGACCAAGTTATGGCATATGAGACTTGGCCACATGGGTGAAAGAGGGTTGCAGATTCTGTCAAAGGAAGATCTTCTTGGTGGTCACAAGATCAAGAGCCTTGAGTTTTGTGAGCATTGTGTCTTTGGGAAGCTACATCGCAGCAAGTTCCCAAAGGCGGTTCACCGAACAAAGGGCACGGATTACATCCATTCAGACTGCTGGGGTCCGTCTCGCGTTGAGTCTTTAGGCGGTCACAGATTTTTTATGTCGGTAATCGATGATTACTCAAGGATGACTTGGGTAATCATGATGAAACATAAAAGTGAAGCGTTCAAGAACTTCAGGCAGTGGAAGACGCTAGTGGAGAATCA
Organism: Asclepias syriaca; assembly: GCA_027405835.1. Taxonomy (NCBI): domain Eukaryota; kingdom Viridiplantae; phylum Streptophyta; class Magnoliopsida; order Gentianales; family Apocynaceae; genus Asclepias; species Asclepias syriaca. Next base: position 4,891,851 of record CM049929.1, on the reverse strand, counting down.
AACTGGGAAGAAGATCAAGAGGCTGTGAACTGATAATGGTTTGGAATTCTGTTCGTCTAAGTTCGATGTGTTTTGCAAGGATGAGAGGATTGCTCGACATCGCACAGTCAGGGATACACCACAGCAGAATGGTGCAGCTGAGCGCATGAACCAGGCACTTCTGGAGAGAGCGAGGTGCATGCTCTCTAACGCTGGTCTAACTAGACGCTTCTGGGCAGAAGCAGTTACAACGGCATGCTACATAACAAATCGGGCACCACACACAGGCATCAACTGTAAAACACCTTTTAAGGTGTGGACAGGGAAGCCTGCTGATTACTCAAATTTGAGAGTTTTTGGTTGTACAACTTACTATCATGTCAATGAGGGTAAGCTGGAGCCAAGGGCTAAAAAGGGAATATTCATGGGCTATGGAGAAGGGGTGAAGAAAGTGGGCACGGCTGACAGTCTTGCTGACATGTTCACCAAGCCAGTTCCACAGAGCAAGTTCCAACACTGTTTGGACTTGCTAAATATCACAAGCTGCTAAATGACAGAAGAGAGGGGAGCGGATACATCTGGCACCAAGGAGGTGCATCTGGTAAATTGTGAGAGAATTCAAGTCAAGGTGGAGATTTGTTAGAATGCCTTGAATTAGTCAAACATTCTGTTACTTCTCCTTAAGTTTAGGAAGTTTGACTAACGAATGCCTTGAATTAGTCAAACCTTTTGTTACTTCTCCTTAAGTTTAGAAAGTTAGTCAAACATTCTATTACTTCTCATTGGGATTAGGAAGTTAGTCAAATATTCTGTTTTTAAATTGGGAAGGTGGCCGAGGTGGCTGCCATCTTTCCTATAAATAGGTTCATTTGTAAGACATTCATTGTATTGTAGTCACCTATACAACACCTCTGTAATCTCTCTCATAAATTAGTAAAAACTCTCCCCTCTTCTGTTAGGTGGACGTAGCCAACACATTGTTGGTGAACCACGTAAAATCTGTGTGTCATTTCTTTATTTTAGTTATCTTTCTTACATCCGTCATAACAATAGAGATGGTAGTTTTTCCAACAAAAACTTATTACCATAGGTCATTTTTGCGATACCCAAATATTAAAACTCGGATATCTTTAAAACTCAATAAATTTATTTGATATCCATTACGTCGGATATCTTTAAAACTCAACATGATATCCATTACGTCAGATATCTTTAAAACTCAATAAATTTATTTGAGACTTTCAGGAGTATAATATTTTATCAATAGCAATCATAGTCTTCCTGGTAATATTATATTAGCTCTTCCGGAGCCTTCAATAAGTTTTGTACTACCATTTATTGTGGTAACACTTGTAAGAATTTTTTTTTAAAAAAATTACATTTTATTTTGCTGGTTGGACAAAAATATCCATAACCCTAACAGTATTAAATAGTGAAAACATGTTAACTTGTATCGCACTGCAAAAAAGTTTGAGGTACAAAAGTTGAATTTTAAGATCTAACAAGTACACATAATATAGTTTACCTTAATTTCTTTTGTGAATTGATCTCTAAAATTATAATAATGTGTTTCGGTTAAAATTATGTTAAAATAAAAAAGTATTTATGTGTTATTATATTATTTAAATATAATTTATATATATATCTTAAATAATATTATAATAACTTAATATTTATATTTAAAAGAAAGCCATCAAAATTTGCTGCCAACAAAACATAAAAATTTTGGAATTGAGAGGAACAGAAATATATAATTTAGTAAAAACAAATAAACAGTAAATATTTAAAATAAAATTTGTATTATTAAAAAAAATAACAATAATAAATTCGTACATGTATTTCATCTATTAAAATTTAACCAAAAAAAATAATATAATATAATATAATATATATATATATCAATCCAAAAGTGGAAATATCCAAAGTGCGCGAGGAAAAACAATAGGATCTTTTAAGTAGTGTTTCTCCAGACTTCTATCTTGTAAACGAAAGACAACCATTTGATAAGGCACGTTTACATCTATGTGGTAAATGCAATTGGATTCGCAACTTGGGATAGAACAATACCCAGGTATGCATACACAGTTCTGAGAATCCAAGAACATCACATCCTCATTCTCCAGATTGTTCATCTCGATCCATTTTTCTCTCTCGCCATTCTCTGATTCCAGTTTATAAATCTGGAAATTTAATCTACAATACTTTTTAATTCGAATTAATAATAGGTTTCCGTTTGAAGATTCAGACAAGCGTGAAATAAAATCTCCCATATCATTATCAAAACCATTTACTTTAACCTCCATTTTACGTAATGTAAAATGTTTTAACTCTTGGTCTTTCACCTCCTCTTTCTCAACTTCATCTTCCAAAACATCAAATTCATCAGTGAAAAACAAATTAACTTTTTGACAACGAGATATTCCGTATAATGAACCTCTATGAAAAATAATGTCACAAAATTGGTAATGAGGGCTGAATTGATCGAGAATACCCAAACTCCATTTTCTTTGTCCAGATTTTAACCAAACTAACTTATAATCATCATCATAAATCACTGCAACTATATAATTATTTGGGTATAGAAAAGGATCACATGATAAAATTACTTTGTGAATATGCAAATAAATTAAATTCCGTCTGATTGTTGATTTCATTAGAGGTTGAACTTTTCTAAATTTTTGATTTATGAAGGGTGGAAGGTCTATACTACGACCAGAAAAAGGATTGAACAATGTTATGTATAAATCTTTGGTAATAGAATTTATGTCAGAAACTGCCAAATAACCATGAGAAGTTTGGCAGAACCTATGTGTTTCACGACTAATTCTAGGATTTTGATTGCAAGGAATATCAATTCGATAATTGTAACTTTTACCTTCAAAAATGTTAAATAAAACTTTTTTACCTTCAAAAAGATTTAATAAAACTCGTTGGTCATCATGATCTGATGTTGGAATGTGTAACAAAGTTCCGCCCAAAATGGGAATAGGCTAGGGTTATGAACTTATAATTTGATGATCGAGTCGATTCCATGATTATAAGTTCATTCCATACCGGGCCGGACAGGAATAAGGTTCTATATAGCCTTTTCAATTGTTGTTTCTGTTTCTGCTCTTGAACGATAAGATACCATGATTTACAAACAGATCCAACTCGTATATAATCTCGAAGACTTAATTTATCCAAAATATTGATTAGAAGATGATTATGCATATTTGTCCATTTATTCTGGAGAGATGAATAATTGTTTGCCATTGTTGTTAAATTCAAGTTTTTTTCTTTCAACTAAAATAGAATGGTTAAGAGATCTAAATACACACACACACACACACACACATACACACACACACACACACACACATATATATATATATATATATATATTCTAAAAACGTGATAAATAAAAAGAATAAAATTCAATGTGATTGGAGTTTTAATTATTATTATATATATATATATTATTATATATATATATATATGACGCTTAAAAACATGGAAATATATAATATTATTGTGAAATTATATAAAAACTATAAATAATATGAAAGTAAATAAGAGATCTAGAAAATAGAGAGAATATTATTATGAGATTTTTTGTGTTTGTTGGTGTTGTGTCTACCATAGGACATAGGGCACCTCTATTTATGGGGATAAATAAGGGATAAAGATAAGCACAAAGGGTGACACTTGTCACCCGATGTTAAGTCCGGTGACACTTGTCACCAAAGTCATAAGTACTAGGTGATATGTGTCACCTTAGATATAGACATCAGATGATACTTATCACCTTTCATTAAGAACGTAATTATCCGGGATAAAAGAAATAATGATTATACGATGGACATCCACTAATTTAATGAATCTTCGGGATTCATAACACTCCCCCTTGGATGTCCATTACATAAAGAATATGCCTCGTTAAAACTTTACTAGATAAAAACCCAATGAGAAAAAACTCTAGTGAAGGAAAAAGAGTACATTATTCTTTATGTGTAGATTTTTCCCATGATGAGATGATCTCTCGAAATCTTTAAACCGACGCATACCAATTTTATATCTCAATTTCTCAAAGGTTGCAGTTGGAAGAGCTTTAGTGAATATATCTACAAGATTATCACATAATCGAATTTGGAGCACATCAATTTCACCATTCTTTTGGAGTTCATGAGTAAAGAAGAATTTAGGTGAAATGTGTTTCGTCCTATCTCCCTTGATATACCCTCCTTTTAATTGAGCTATACAAGCTGCATTATCTTCATATAGAGGAGTTGGAATCTCTCTTTCGGAGGATAAACCACAACTCTCTTTAATATAATGTATTATTGACCTCAACTATACACATTCTCGACTTGCTTCATGAATGGCTATTATCTCAGCATGATTAAAAGAAGTTGCTGCTATTGTTTGCTACGTGGAGCGCCATGATCTAGCAGTATTACCATATGTAAAAATATAGCAATTTTGAGAACGTGTCTTATGTGGATCAGAAAGATTACCCGCATCTGCATACCCAATCAGTTTTGGGTCATTTACATTTGAATAAAATAATCCGAGGTCAATTGTCCCTTGGAGGTATCTAAGGACGTGTTTAACATCATTCCAATGTCGTCGTGTTGCCGAAAAAACTAAATCTTGCTAATAGATTTATAGCAAATGCTATATCAAGTCGAGTATTATTTGCAAGATACATCAGTGCACCAATAACACTCAAATATGGTACTTCAGGACCAAGTAGTTCTTCATCATTTTCTCGAGGTGTAAATATATCTTTATTTATATCTAGCGACCTCACGATCATTGGAATACTCAATGGATATGCTTTACCCATGAAATTTTTTTTTCAATACTTTAGCTGTATATATTGACTAATGAACAAAAATTCCATCTTTCATATGTTCAATTTGAAGCCCAAGACAAAATTTGGGTTTTCCAAAATATTTAACTTCAAATTCTCGTTTCAAACAATCTATAGCTTCTCGAAGCTCTTCTGGAGTTCCAATGAGATTGATATCGTCAACATATATAGCAAGAATCACAAAACCAAAATCTGTTTTCTGAATAAAAACACATGGATAAATTTGGCCATTCTTATATCCTGAATTCAATAAGAATTCACTAAGGCGATTGTACCACATGCGTCCAGATTGTTTAAGCCCATATAATGACATTTGTAATTTTATAGAATAATTCTCACGAGGGCCTTTAGAAGCCTTTGGTAATTTGAATCCTACAGGGATTTTCATATAAATCTCATTTTCAAGGCTTCCATAAAGATAAGCTGTAACAACATCCATTAGATGCATGTCCACCTTTTCATAAACTGCCAAACTTATAAGATATCAGAGTGTAATAGCATCAATAACGGGTGAATAAGTTTGATCATAATCAATTTTGGCTTTTGCGAAAAGCCTTGTGCGGCGAGTCGTGCTCTATATCTTACGACTTCATTATTCTCATTTCGTTTTAGCACAAATACTCATTTATAGCCAACAAGTTTTACATCCTTTGGCGTTTGGACTACATGTCCAAAAACTTCTCGCTTCGCAAGCGAATTTAACTTCGATTGAATCACATCTTTCTATTGAGATCAATCAATTCTATGCCGACATTCTTCAACTGATGAAGGATCTAAATCCTCATTATCTTTGAAAATATCAAGGGCTACGTTGTATGCAAAAGCATTATCAATAACAACGTTTCTTCGATCCCAACTTTGATTCGGACTGGTATAATTAATAGAGATTTCATAATTCTCTTCATCATTTGTAGTTGGAATCTTTTCATCAGTTGTCCTTTGATTTTCTTTTTTTTTTCATCAATATGATCTTATGGATCATTTAATCCTCTTTTATTTCGAGGATTTTATTTTGGAACCAAGGGGTCGGCCACGCTTCTGGCGTGTTTTTGATTCAATAGCTATATGATTAATTTTCTGTCCTTCAGGAACTTCTATCCATATAGGAGCATCTATAGTGGAATATGCGATTTAGTGACTCTGCTGGAGTCAGCAAAAGAATCTGGCAGTTGATTTGCAATCTGTTGCAAATGTATAATCTTTTGAACTTCAAGTTCACTCATATTTGTGCGTGAATCTAAATGATTCAAAGATGTTTTCCACGCAAGTTCAATCTTATGCCATTTATTCTCTCCCCCTAATTTGGGAAATAAATTTTCATCAAAATGGCAATCAGAAAATCTTGCTGTAAACATATCTCATGTCAAAGGTTCAAGATACCTTATAATGGACGGGGAGTCATACCCAATGTATATCCCCAATCTTCTTTGCAGACCCATTTTTGTCTGTTGGGGTGGTTCAATTGGAACATATACAGCACACCTAAAAATTCTCAAATAAGAAATATTAGGCTCTGAACCAAAAGCAAACTGTATGGGAGAAAATTTATGGTAACTGGATGGCCTTAAACGCACAAGTGCTGCAGCATGCAAAATTGCATGTCCCCAAGCTGCTGTAGGGAGGTTTGTTTTCATCAATAATGGTCTAGCAATTAATTACAACCTTTTAATAAATGATTCAGCTAGACCATTCTGTGTGTGAACATGAGCTACAGGATGTTCAACAATTATTCCAATCAAATGCATGCGAAGAAAATTCACTAACATTGTCTAGACATATTCACTTAATAGGATAATCAAGAAACTGCGCTCTTAAGCCAATTATTTGGGCAAGTAATCTAGCAAATGCCAGGTTGCATGTTGATAATAAATAAACATGCAACCATCGGGTAGATGCATCAATCAAGACCATGAAATATCGAAATTGCCCACATGGTGGACTAATTGTCCACATATATCTCCATGAATCCGTTCTAGAAATGTAAGACTTTCAGCTCCTACTTTCAATGGTGATGGTCTTATAATCAATTTTCCTTTGGAACATGCAGCTTTTGGGGCTTCATGATATGTGCTAGCAGGCTTTTGGGGCTGCTCTTGACGACTCCCACGCCGCTTCTGGTAGCAAACCTGACTTGCTGATGTGATGTAGAGATAATTAACTCGAAAGCTGCATGAGTCGGAGTTCCAAGGATGGCATTGTAGGAGGAATCAATGTCCACTACGTAGAACTTGATCTCCTCCTCCCGGGTACAGTCATCGAAGCCTAAAGTTACTTTGATCTTGATCATTCCTTTCACATTGATCTTGTGAGAGGTAAAACTTTCCAAGACCATATTGCTAGACTTCAAGTGGCTATTGTTCATTCCCATCTCTTTGAAGCATTTGAAGTAAAGAATGTTCTTGGTGGCTCCCGTGTCTATCAGGACCCTCTTCACCCGGCATTGGTTGATCCCTTGCTTGGTCATGCCGACCTCGAGAATGATAGGGGTGATTCGGGCCTCCTCATTGAGCCCAAGGTCCTTGTCGTAAAATATTATTGGCTCATGGAGGAATGTGCCAAAGTGGGATCCCATAGTGCACTTGCTCAGGTTATAAATCTTTCGCTTTATCTGCTTGATGGATGAGAACTGCGGAGAGATCACTTCGATCACTCATTCGGGTCTTCGTTTGGTTATCTTTTTGACACGTATTCCTTCAGATGTCCCTCGCGGATGAGTCTTTCATTTGGTAAAACCCACAGAACTTTGATTTATCTCTGGGGGGAATGTTTGGAGTTTGTGTGGGCGCAGGCTCACGGACTCTAAGCTTCTCCTTGACAACTGTAATGAGGTTCTCCTTAGATGTGTTCAGTGAAGTGAACGTCTCAGTCCTCCTTGTTCGGTTTTTTCCTCTCCGATCTTGAGGTGAGGTCTCCGTGTATCTTTCCTTCTTCTTGTGATGCATCTCTTGAGCACTGCCTTCTGCCAACGCGACCTTGCGGGCTATGTTAAACATCTCACCGATCATTTTGGGCTTGCGGAGTTAGAGTTCAGTGTACATCATCCTTGACCAGAATCCGCCTTCAAAGCAGGTGATCAACGTGTCCTGACTGAGTCCTTCGATCTCGTCATATGTCTTTTTGAAGGGCTCCAAGTCGGCAAGGAGGGTCTCGTTGTCTCCTTGTTTGATGTTGGTGAGGTCTCCCCTCGTCTTGGGTATTGTCCCTGCGGTGCTAAATTTGTCCAAGAATAGCTTCTCGAGGCTACGCCAGGAATCGATGACCCCTTGTTTAGCGAAGTGAACCAATGTTAGCGCTTTGTCGGACATAGTGCTAGGAAAGGCCTTGCACACGACGACCTCACCATTGGTTACAAGGCCCATGGCAGACCTGAACCGGCAAACATGTTCTTGAGGTCTGCTCTGCCCGTTGTACAACACGAATTGGGGAATCTTCAACTTTGGGTCCGGTGTCGCGGAGTGGATCCACTTCGCGAATGGGCCTGTGTCGACTGAACGATTCTTTTTGGAGTGATTCCTTCGTGTCGGCTCAAGACTTCGCTCACGTCGGTTCCTCTTTGGGCGGAGTCTGTCACAGCGACTTTTTCCCTTGGATGGTTGACTCTTTCCCACTTGGCTAATTGAGTGAAGTGCTTTCTTCGTATGTGCAGTCCGGCCCCTGGTGTGTTTGCTCAGCATCATGCGCGATCGTGGCGGTAAGGTTTCCAAGAGCTCCCTTTCGTCATCAAGAAAGGTTGGGGGTGACAATCCCTACTTGTGGAATTCAGCATAGAGCCGTATCCATTGTTTCGAGAGGTCTCGTTCCTTTCGGAGCTGTTCGACCTCTTTTAGCAGGTCCTCGACCTCCTTTGTACGTCCGTCTTCACTGGACCATTTTTCGTTTAGCCTGTCACGGAGGTTCGGTACTTTGCGTGGGGAATCTCGGGGTCCTAAACGTTCAATCACTTACCGCCGTTGAGGTCTCAGGGGCGGCCGAATGTGCCGCACGATGGGTCTCGTGGTGAGACATGGGGATCGTGGCGTCAGGGTAATGTCCACGATCGCTTGATCGTCGCAATATTTTGATTTTTTGCAAAGAAGCAATGAAAATATATGATATTTTCGTTTCCCATAACGGAACCAAACTGATTCGTCGAAAATTGGTTTGATGCCACCTGTCACTGAAACGGCGCCGTCTGATGGTATCTGCCAAATGCTACTACCATGATAATCGTCGCGTCACTGTTTTAATGGAGGATCTATCTTACGATGCCTGCACGTAAAGTTCATACAAAGGGTGGATGGACTCTGATGAACCTTCCGATGATAAAGGAAGAGAGAGAAATATTGTAGGATTCTAGTGTCGTAAATGAATGAAAGAAAGGAGAGAATATCATATTTATGCAAAATATGATAACTCTAAAATAATAGAGTTATTCACATATGTTTTGCCCTTAATCTGAACCCAATTTCATGACTTGTGCAAAGGTTTTTGAGTTAAAATGCACCAAATTTCATAATTCCTTTCTCCATTTTTATTTTGTGGATTAATTGTAAAAAATGGCCATTTTAATTAAAGAAATTCCTAAATTTTATTAAATTCCATTACTAACATTTAAATTGGTGCAGGATTTCACATAAAAGGTGATGAAATTTTTGGATCCAATTGCAAAAGGGTAAAAAGGGAATTTTTGATTGAAATTGGTCTAAAGAAATTGGATAAAATGTTGACCAATTTAGAAGGAATTGGGAATTGGTGGATGGTTGATTTCTCGGTTGTCCTTTACTAATATATATATATATATATACATATATGTTTGAGAGAGTAAGTGACAAGTGGGCACAAAAGACAAAAAAGGACAAAGAATGAAAGGATGATGGCAGTAGGTACCCAATTCTGGCGGGTTTTCAGGAGGGAGAAAAGAAGCAGCTGCAATTGTTATATATATATATATATATATATATATTCTCAAACTCCAAATCAATTACAGCTGAGGATAAGACAAAATACATACATATTGCAGCTAAGCATTCAGTGAAATCCTGGAATTTCTGAATTTCTAGATTCAGAAATTAGTTAAATCCAGCTGGCGTTGTGACTCACCACTGGAAGAATCGGTAGCAACACAAAAATACCGGGCAGATGTAGGTTGTTTTGGGAGAATAATGAACAGCTGTCAATTATGCACAACAAGTTCGGGAAGCAAGAAAAGAAATTCTGAAGGTTAAAAGAAGAAGAAAAAAACAGTAGATAAAAGTTGGGAGAGGAAGAGAGGAGTAATATTGTAAGTACCGTAGAGATAGTTTGTTTGTGTTTAGTTTCGGGCAGCTTAGAATATAGGCAGCGGGTAGTGTGTTTTAGAGTGTTTTAGAGTCTAGATCGAGTGGAAACGAACCTGAGAAAGCTGGGGCGACTTTGCTGGAATTTTTCGGGCTGTTCATGATCGAGGGCAGCAGCACCATGCAGAGGGAACGAAGGGCAGCAACACGTTGATTAAATTTGATTTGGGCAGTAGGGTGATCTCCGACCCAGAGTAATCCTCTCTCCATTTCGTCAATTCGCTACTGTTTTGTAATTGAATGTTCTTCAAATTGCTACTGTTTTGTAATTGAATGTTCTTGGTGATATGAGAATGTTTACATGAGTTCAAGGATTGATTAAAAATGTTTTGGGATAGATATGCTTTCCGTCTTGGGATTGGCTCCGTTGATTGGTGTCACTATGGACCTAGGGACTGTTTTTTCCTATTACGTTAATCCTTGTCTTTCATGATTCGTTTCAGCAAAAATATATATTCATAACCTGAAGGTGCTGAAGTCTAGCAAATTATAAACATGTGGAAAAACGTAATGTGGCATAAGATGAATAGAATGCATAAGTTTTGTGTATCGTTTTCTTTATTGATACTTGTATGGGGCATGCTTAGTTTATTCATGCAATTACTTAAACGGATTAGGAATAACTTGTGGTTACGACTGTCCAAGTTATGTATCGAACTAGTATCTGGCTTTCTAACCGGAAGGGGTCTAGTTGACACGTTAATTGCATGGCACATGCTTGAGGCGCATGACCGTGCGGTCAATATTGCAGGGGACACGACCAATTTCACTTCCTTGTGTTGTTCTAGGTTCACGGTACTTCGTACTCCATGAGACGATGTTATCGGGGGTTTAGATTAGTAGGCTGGGTAGAACCAGACCGCTGTAGTGTTAATTTGGAAACCGAAAAACATGCTTAGCATTCTTGGATTCATTACTGGTTTATGTTTGCATTTTTGGCTTGATTTTTACAGCATTGTATTACCTGTTGTGTTCTTATGGTAAATTTCCAGTAGGCTGCCCCGTAGTTTTAGTTAGGTAGAATTGCTGCAGCATTTCTGTTGCTGCAACAGTCTCTTAGCAGTAGCTTAACCTCCGAATCTCCACCCATTTTTCATCATTCTTTATTCTTTTAACCAAATGTAAATCATGTTTGCATGTATAATTGGCATACTAAATCCATGTGGGATCGATAATCTTGTACTTAGGTACATATATTACTTGTTGACCGGTGTATACTTGCACTTGTTAAGATTGCGTTGATTTATTTCATTTTCTTATCTATTCAATCTGTGACACACGCACAACCAACAAAATCATACCTCACAGTATGGAGGATATGTTCTATTTATATTAGAAAAGACTAACTAACTAAACCTATTCTTAAGGCAACTAACTAACTAAACCTATTCTTATGCCATGACTAACTAATTAACATTATTGTACCATGACTCGTTCCACTCTACAGAAGTGGATTGACCAATTCTAACAGTCCCTCTCAATCCCAACAGGTCTTGTACATGTTGAGATTGTTACAATGTGTATTAAAGAGAGTTTTAGACAATGGTTTTGTCAGGATATCAGCTACTTGATCACTTGATGAAATGAATCGAACTTCCATTGCTTTACGTGCTACTTGTTCTCGAACAAAATGGAAGTCAACTTCAATATGTTTCGTTCTGGCATGAAACACTGGATTTGAAGTCAAGTATGTAGCTCCTAGGTTGTCACACCAGAGGCGAGGAGCCTTTGATTGATACACACCGAGTTCCTTTAGTAATGACTTGATCCAAATCATTTCTGCAGTTAGATTTGCTATGGCCTTGTATTTCTTCGGTGCTTGATCGGGACAATGTGGCCTATTTTTTGGAACTCCAGGAAATTAGATTTGCTCCAAGGAATACAGCAAAGCCGCTAGTTGAACGTCGATCATCAGGACAACCAGCCCAATCAGCATCAGAAAACCCAGACAACATCATGGTTGGAGACTTCTGAATTCTCACTCCTAATTCTAGTGTGCCCTTAACATAACGAAGAATTCTCTTCACAGCACACCAATGAGCATCAGTAGGTGTATGAAGATATTGACACACTTTATTGACAGCAAGTGACAAATCAGGTCTAGTCATTGTCAAGTATTGTAGTGCTCCCACTGAACTTCTGTATTTGAATTGTTCTTCAGCTGATAAGGGTATTCCTTGTTCTGTGAATAATTTCTCAGCAGAACCCATTGGAGTGGACATGTGCTTGCATTTTTCCATGTTTACTCTCTTCAAAAAATCTAATGCATATCTTCTCTGTGACAGTGTGATGCCATCTCGTGCCTTCTTGACTTCAATACCCAGAAAATACTCAAGATCACCCAAATCTTTAACTGCAAAATCTATTTTCAATTTTTGTATCAACCTTTCGGTTGCTTGATCAGAGGAACTCACAATAATTATATCATCAACATAGATGAGCATATAGATAGTTACCTCTCTGTTTTTGAGAATTAAAAGAGATGAATCAGCTACATAAGCCTTGAAGCCTAACTCCATAAGTTTTCCAGTCAACCTTGAATGCCAGGCTTTTGGGGCTTGTTTCAGGCCATAAAGAGCTTTCTTGAGCTTGCATATGTAATCCTTTGGTTTGTCTGAGTCTTGAAATCCTGGTGGTTGCCGCATGTACACTTCCTCTTCCAGAATTCCATGCAAAAATGCATTTTGGATATCAATTTGTCTCATATTCCAGCCATTGGTTACTGCTAGCGAAAGAATGACCCTGATTGTTGATGGCTTGATCACAGGGCTAAAGGTATCAGTGTAATCAATACCAAATCTTTGCTTGAACCCTTTAGCAATCTTGCTTTTAATCTTTCAACTGAACCATTTGCTTTCCTTTTCACTTTATACACCCATTTACTATCAATGAGATTTATTCCAAGTTTGGGTGGAACTAGATCCCAAGTGTCATTTCGTTTTAACGCTGAGAACTCATCATTCATTGCTCCTCTCCATCCTGGATGTTGCATGGCTTCTTGCAGGTGTCGAGGCTCAGTAGCAGTCTCTGTGATCGGAGTGGTGACAGTTACAGCTCCTGCAAAGTTTCTTGAGGTTTCTGAATATCTGACAGTTCCATCAGTGAATTGTTTGGCTTGTACAATGTTATTCTTCAACCTTGTTCGCATTGGATGTTGATTAACTGCTTCAGACGTTGCTTGTTCAGACAAAGGTTCTTGAGTTTGGTCTTGATTATTGGTTGAACTGCTCTCAGCTTCATGTTCTGTAATTTCCTCTTGATTTGTTGTATTATCTGCAGAAGACAAGCTTACACCAGACAAGTTATCATGAGCAATATTATCAGTTTGACCATCGTTCATATGGGAATTACTAACAACTGGTTCAGTAAGAGCATTTTCAGGATGGTGGGAGTTTGTGGTTTTGGCTGATGGTTTAGATTCTTCAAAAGGAAAAATATTTTCATCAAAGACCACGTCTCTAGAGATGTAAATACACCATGTACTTCTATCTAAGCACTTATATCCCTTATGAGAAGAACTACAACCCAAAAATATACATATAGTAGTTCTGAAACTCAGTTTCTTGTTGTTGTAAGGCCTTAAAAATTAGGCCAGCAAGCACAACCAAACACCCTAAGCATGGAGTAGTCTGGATTTTTACCAAACAACTTATGAAGTGGTGTGTTTTGTTGTATGATTCGAGTGAGCATTCTATTTATAAGAAAATAAGATGTGTTGAAGGCTTCATCCCAGTAGGACAGAGGCATGTTGGCTTGAGCAAGTAAGGCTAGGCCAGTTTCTACAATGTGTCTGTGTTTTCTTTCTACTAACTCATTCTGCTGGTGTGTGTGTGGACAAGAAATATGATGCTCAATACCTGTGGATCTGAAGTAATTGTGTAAACAATGGTATTCACCCCCCCCCCCAATCTGATTGGACATAGCGAATTTTGGTATTTAGCATTGTTTCAGCATGTTTTTGAAATTGAAGAAACAGAGACTCAACATCAGATTTGCATTTTAGAAAATAAATCCAAACATATCGACTAAAATCATCAACAAAAGAAACATAGTATTTGGAATTATTTACCGAGGCAATGGTTGGACCCCATACATCAGTGCAGATTAATTGAAGGGGTGCTGTAGATAGAGCTATAAACGAACCAAACGGTTCGCGAACAAAGCTCGTTCGAGCTCGTTTATACTCGGTTTGAGCTCGTTTATTTATTAAACAAACAAACACGAACAAAATTTTAAGCTCGATTAAATTTCAAGCTTATTCAAACATTGTTCGCGAACATACCGAGCGTTCGCGAACAAATTATAAATATATTATATATATTATTAAAAATAATATTTAATATTTAAATTAAAGATTTTTTAAAAAACTTTTCCTAATTTCCAGAGGTGATTCAACTTCCCCAACGTTTTTCAAAATGTTAAACCAATTTGTTTCTCTCGGAACCATAAAAAGACTTTTGAATTCTAACTAAACTCAATCAACTTTCTTTCTATACAAACCCTAAAAAATTGACCGTTCTCCTTTCCTTACTTTCTCAAAGTCTAGATTCAACTGAAAAAATAAGTTTATCCTTCCCTTACCTTCTTTAATATTCTTTATATATTTAACATTTTTTTTTGCGGACAGAGGATGATGATCTATCTTTTGAAGAAATTGTTTTATTTTAGTTTGAAATTTAATTATTTTAATTATTATATTTAGATTTATCATTTAAAAGAATCTTTTATTATTATTATTATAATTAAATAGTTAAATATTTAAATTCTATTTTTTTTATAAATTTGAAATTTTGAAAAAACAAATTAATATTTAAATTTGAAATTTTTTAAAATTTAATCAAGCGAACTCGAACTAACAATAAAAAAAATAATCAAACAAATTCAAACAACTTTTTATGTTCGAAATATTAAACGAGCGAACTTGCTCGAATAATAATCAAACAAACCCAAATTATCTGATGTTCGGTTTGACTCGGTTCGTTAACAGCTCTAGCTGTAGATACATGCTGAGAAGAAACAAAGGACAATTGATGTGCTTTCCCTAATTGACAAGCATGACAAATTAAGGAAGAGTAGATACTAGTATCTACAACTAAATTATTATCTTGTAGAATTCTAATGGTAATTGGAGATGCAGGGTGCCCAAGCCTTTTGTGCCATTGGTCTTTAGAAATTTTGGTTGTCAGCAAAGCTTGACTGAAATTATTTGGTAGAATGTAGAGGTCATTCTTACATCTACCGCTGAGCAGGAGTTTCTTCGTGACTCGGTCCTTAACAAAAAAAACAGTTTTGGTGAAATTCCACAAGAGCATTATTATCAGATGCTAGTCTTTGTACTGAAATTAGATGCTTTTTGATTTAAGGAGCATATAGGATATGTTTCAAAACAAGGGATGAACCAGAAATTAATGAATTCCCAATATGAGAGATAGACAAACCTGAGCCATTTGCTACTTGAATTTGGTCAGTGCCGGTGTAGCGTTCTCTGGTGGTAAGCCTCTCTAGGTCATTGGTGATATGATATGTGGCTCCAGTATCAACATACCAGTTTATATCACCAGTGTACCCACTTGTTGCCATAGCTGCTTGTTTTAGATTATTTTCGGCTTGATATGCCTGATCAAATCTGTGCCAGCATTGCAAGGCATCATGGTTGGGCTTACCGCAAATCTGATAGACAATGCCTGGGCTGTTTTGTGCCTTTGGTGGTTGACATCCAGGACTGTTCCCAATACGCCATGCCTGTCAACGGCCACCATTGAACTGACGACTACGACCGCGACCACCACGACCTCCATTGGAACATCCACGAGTGGCTATCCTGTTGACATTGTTAGCAGATGAAAGTTGCTCAAGTGTACCATTACGCACATGTCGCATCTCGTAGCTCAACATGTGAGCATACACGTCACTGACAGTATAGACATCTGTTCTGTATGCTTGTGACTAGAGGATCAATATCTGGACCAAGCCCTTGCAGCATGTAGGCAATGAGTTCTTCATCCTCTACCCGCTTGCCAATGGCAGCAAGTGTGTCCCCAAGATGTTTACCTTACGAAATAGTCGTAATTGTCATGTCCTTTTTTGGATGGTGGAGAGTTCCATACGGATCTGCATTGCTCGTGCTCGAGATGTGGAGGCAAATGTTTCTCTCTCCAGCGTAATCCAGGCTTCTCGTGCAGTGGTGATTCCAACCATTGTGCTGAGAACTTCCTAGTAACTGATGAGTTGATGAGACTGAGCACCAGCTAGTCCCGGGATACCAGACTGTGAACTCGGGTTGATGATAATTTTGCGATTTCCTATTTCTTCACTTGGTTCAACGGCAATCGTCTGACTTGGTGTAGACATGGATCCATCCACAAAACCAACAAGGTTTTGGCTGCAGAAGTAGGGAAGAATTTGTGCAGACCACAGTAGATAATTCTCTTGTGTAAGCTTAATAATAATTATTTGGCTGAACGACAGAGAAGACATTGTGTTGAATGGGACTGACATGGTTAGGGATCTTATGAAGCTCTGATACCATATCATATTTATGCAAAATCATACCTCACAGTATGGAGGATATGTTCTATTTATATTAGAAAAGACTAACTAACTAACTAAACCTATTCTTATGCCATGACTAACTAATTAACATTATTGTACCCTGACTCGTTCCACTCTACGGAAATGGATTGACCAATTCTAACAACCATGACTCGTTCCACTCTACAGAAGTGGATTAACCAATTCTAACATAGAAAGGAGGAAGAAAAAAGAGAGGAAAAAAAGTTACCGTGGAAAGAAAGAAGGAAGAGAGAGAGAAATATTGTAGGATTCTAGTGTCGTAAATGAATGAAAGAAAGGGGAGAAAGGAGGAAGAAAAAAGAGAAAAACAAAATTTACCGTGGAAAGAAAGAAGGAAGAGAGAGAAATATTGTAGGATTCTAGTGCCCTAAATGAATGAAAGAAAGGAGAGAAAGGAGGAAGAAAAAAGATAAGAAAAAAAAAAGTTACCGTGGAAAGAAAGAAGGAAAAGAGAGAAATATTGTAGGATTCTAGTGCCGTAAAAGAATGAAAGAAAGGAGAGAAAGGAGGAAGAAAAAAGAGAAAAAAAAAGTTATCGTGAAAAGAAAGAAGGAAGAGAGAAAAAAGAGAAAGGAGGTAAGAAAAAAAAATTTTAAAAATTACATTTTATTTTGCTGGCTGGACAAAAATATCCATAACCGTAACAGTGTTAAATAGTGAAAACATGTTAACTTGTGTGAAAACATGTTAACTTGTATCGCACTGCAAAAAAGTTTGAGGTACAAAAGTTGAATTTTAAGATTTAACAAGTACACATAATATAGTTTACCTTAATTTCTTTTGTGAATTGATCTCTAAAATTATAATAATGTGTATCGGTTAAAATTATGTTAAAATAAAAAAGTATTTATGTGTTATTATATTATCTAAATATAATTTTTATATATATCTTAAATAATATTATAATAACTTAATATTTATATATAAAAGAAAGCCATAAAAATTTGCTGCCAACAAAACATAAAAATTTTGGAATTGCGAGGAACAGAAATATATAATTTAGTAATAACAAATAAACAGTAAATATTTAAAACAAAATTTGTATTATTAAAAAAATAACAATAATAAATTCGTACATGTATTTCATCTATTAAAATTTAACAAAATATATATATATATCAATCCAAAAGTGGAGATATCCAAAGTGCGCGAGGAAAACAAAAGGAACTTTTAAGTAGTGTTTCTCCATACTTCTATCTTGTAAACGAAAGACAGCCATTTGATAAGGCACGTTTACATCTATGTGGTAAATGCAATTGGATTCGCAACTTGGGATAGAACAATCCCCAGGTATGCATACACAGTTCTGAGAATCCAAGAACATCACTTCCTCATTCTCTAGATTGTTCATCCCAATCCATTTTTCTCTCTCGCCATTCTCTGATTCCAGTTTATAAATCGTGAAATTTAATCTACAATATTTTTTAATTCGAATTAATAATAGGTTTCCGTTTGAAGATTCGGACAAGCGTGAAATAAATTCTCCCATATCATTATCAAAACCATTTACTTTAACCTCCATTTTACGTAATGTAAAATGTTTTAACTCTTGGTCTTTCACCTCCTCCTTCTCAACTTCATCTTCCAAAACATCAAATTCATCAATGAAAAACAAACTAGCTTTTTGACAACGAGATATTCCGTATAATGAACCTCTATGAAAAATAATGTCACAAAATTGGTAATGAGGGCTGAATTGATCGGGAATACCCAAACTCCATTTTCTTTGTCCGGATTTTAACCAAACTAACTTATAATCATCATCATAAATCACTGCAACTATATAATCATTTGGGTATAGAAAAGGATCGCATGATAAAATTACTTTGTGAATATCCAAATAAATTAAATTTCGTGTGATTGTTGATTTCATTAGAGGTTGATCTTTTCTAAATTTTTGATTTATGAAGGGTGCAAGGTCTATACTACGACCAGAAAAAGGATTGAACAATGTTACGTATAAATCTTTGGTAATAGAATTTATGTCAGAAACTACCAAATAACCATGAGAAGTTTGGCAGAACCTATGTGCTTCATGACTAATTCTAGGATTTTGATTGCAAGGAATATCAATTCGATAATTGTAACTTTTACCTTCAAAAATGTTAACTTTTTTACCTTCAAAAAGATTTAATAAAACTCGCTGGTCATCATGATCTGGTGTTGGAATGTGTAACAAAGGCGGCCTTTTCAATTGTTGTTTCTGTTTCTGCTCTTGAACGATAAGATACCATGATTTACAAACACATCCAACTCGTATATAATCTCGAAGACTTAATTTATCCAAAATATTGATTAGAAGATGATTATGCATATTTGTCCATTTATTCTGGACAGATGAATAATTGTTTGCCATTGTTGTTAAATTCAAGTTTTTTTCTTTCAACTAAAATAGAATGGTTAAGAGATCTAAATACACACACACACACACACACACACACACACACACATATATATATATATATATATATATATATATATTCGAAAAACGTGATAATAAAAAAAGAATAAAATTCATATATATATATATATATATATATATATATATATATATATGACGCTTAAAAACATGAGAAATATATAATATTATTGTGAAATTATATAAAAACTATAAATAATATGAAAGTAAACGAGAGATCTAGAAAATAGAGAAATATTATTATGAGATTTTTTGTGTTTGTTGGTGTTGTGTCTACCATAGGACATATGACCCTCTATTTATAAACATAAATAGGGGATAAGGATAAGCACAGAGGGTGACACTTGTCACCCGATATTAAGGGTTAGGTGACACTTGTCACCAAAGTCATTTAAGTACTATGTGATATGTGTCAACCTAGATTAGATATTAGGTGATATTTATCACCTTTCATTAAGTACGTAATTATCCTGGGATAAAAGGATAATAACGATTATACAATGGACATCCACTAATTTAATGAATCTTCGGGATTCATAACACTCCCCCTTGGATGTCCATTACATAAAGAATATGTCTCATTAAAACCTTATTAGATAAAAACCCAATGGGAAAAACTCTAGTGAAGGAAAAAGAGTACATTATTCTTTATGTGTAGATTTCTTCCCCTGATGAGATGATCTCTCGAAATCTTTAAACCGACGTATACCAATTTTATCTCAATTTCTCAAAGGTTGTAGTCGGAAAAGCTTTAGTGAATATATCTACAAGATTATCACATGATCGAAGTTGGAGCACATCAATTTCACCATTCTTTTGAAGTTCATGAGTAAAAGAAGAATTTAGGTGAAAAGTGTTTCGTCCTATCTCCCTTGATATACCCTCCTTTTAATTGAGCTATACAAGCTGCACTATCTTCATATAGAGGAGTTGGAATCTCTCTTCCGGAGGATAAACCACAACTCTCTCAAATATACATTCTCGACTTGCTTCATGAATGACTATTATCTCAGCATGATTAGAAGAAGTTGCTGCTATTGTTTGCTACGTGGAGCGCCATGATATAGCAGTATTACCATATGTAAATAAATAGCCATTTTGAGAACGTGCCTTATGCGGATCAGAAAGATAACCCGCGTCTGCATACCCAATCAGTTTTGGGTCATTTACATTTGAATAAAATAATATGAGGTCAATTGTCCCTTGCAGGTATCTAAGGTCGTGTTTATCACCATTCCAATGTCGTTGTGTTGGTGAAAAACTAAATCTTGCTAATAGATTTATAGCAAATGCTATATCAGGTCGAATATTTATTTGCAAGATACATCAGTGCACCAATAGCACTCAAATATGGTACTTCAGGACCAAGTAGTTCTTCATCATTTTCTCGATGTCTAAATATATCTTTATTTATATCTAGCGACCTCACGACCATTTGAATACTTAATGGATATGCTTTATCCATGAAACTTTTTTTCAACACTATAGCTGTATATGTTGACTGATGAACAAAAATTATGTCTTTCATATGTTCAATTTGAAGCTCAAGACAAAACTTAGTTTTTCCAAAATCTTTAACTTCAAATTCTGGTTTCAAACAATCTATAGCTTCTCGAAGCTCTTTTGGAGTTCCAATGAGATTGATATCGTCAACATATATAGCAAGAATCACAAAACCAAAATCTATTTTCTTAATAAAAACACATGGACAGATTTAGTCATTCTTATATCCTGAATTCAATAAGAATTCACTAAGGCGATTGTACCACATGCGTCCAGATTGTTTAAGCTCATATAATGACATTTGTAATTTTATGGAATAATTTTCACGAGGGTTTTTAAAAGCCTTTGGTAATTTGAATCCTTCAGGGATTTTCATATAAATCTCATTTTCACGGCTTCCATAAAGATAAGTTGTAACAACATCCATTAGAGGCATGTCCACCTTTTCATATACTGCCAAACTTATAAGATATCGGAATGTAATAGCATCAATAACGGGTGAATAAGTTTGATCATAATCAATTCTTGGCTTTTACGAAAAGCCTTGTGTAATGAGTCTTGCTTTATATCTTACGACATCATTATTCTCACTTTATTTTCGCACAAACACCCATTTATAGCCAACAGGTTTTACATCCTTTGGCGTTTGGACTACAGGTCCAAAAACTTCTCGCTTCGTAAGCAAATTTAACTCCGATTGAATCACATCATTCCATTGAGACCAATCAATTCTATGCCGACATTCTTCAACTAATGAAGGATCTAAATCCTCATTATCTTTGAAAATATCAAGGGCTACATTGTATGCAAAAGTATTATCGATAACAACATTTCTTCGATCCCAACTTTGATTCGGACTGGTATAATTAATAGAGATTTCAGAATTCTCTTTATTATTTGTACTGGAAATCTTTTCATCAGTTGTCCCTTGGTTTTCTTTTCTGTTTCATCAATATGATCTTCTGGATTATTTAGTCCGCTTTTCTGTTTCATCAGTCGGCCACGCTTCTGGCATGTTTTTGATTCAATAGCTATAGGATTAATTTTCTGTCCTTCAGGAACTTCTATCCGTAGAGGAGCATCTATAGCTGGAATATGTGATTTAGTGACTTTACTGGAGTTAGCAAAAGAATCTGGCAGTTGATTTACAATTTGTTGCAAATGTATAATCTTTTGAACTTCAAGTTCACTCATATTTGTATGTGGATCTAAATGATTCAAAGATGTTTTCCACACAAGTTCAATCTTATGCCATTTATTCTCTCCCCCTAATTTGGGAAATAAATTTTCATCAAAATGGCAATCAGCAAATCTTGTTGTAAACACATCCCCTGTCAAAGGTTCAAGATACCTTATAATGGACAGTGAGTCATACTCAACATATATCCTCAATCTTCTTTGCAGACCCATTTTTGTCCGTTGGGGTGGTTCAATTGGAACATATACAGCACACCCAAAAATTCTCAAATAAGATATATTTGGCTCTGAACCAAAAGCTAACTGTATGGGAAAAAATTTATGGTAACTTGATTGCCTTAAACGCACAAGTGCTGCAGCATGTAAAATTGCATGTGCCCAAGCTGCTGTATAGAGGTTTGTTTTCATCAATAATGGTCTAGCAATTAATTGCAGCATTTTAATAAATGATTCAGTTAGACCATTCTGTGTGTGAACATGAGCTACAGGATGTTCAACAATTATTCCAATCGACATGCAATAAGAATCAAATGCATGCGAAGAAAATTCACCAGCATTGTCTAGACGGATTCGCTTAGTAGGATAATCAGGAAATTGCACTCTTAAGCGAATTATTTGGGCAAGTAATCTCGCAAACGCTAGGTTGCGAGTTGATAATAAACAAACATGCAACCATCGGGTCGATGCATCAATCAATACCATAAAATATTGAAATTGCCCACATGGTGGACTAATCGGTTCACGTATATCTCCTTGAATTCGTTCTAGAAATGTACTTTCAATGGTGATGGTCTTATAATCAATTTCCCTTTGGAACATGCAGCACAAGAAAGTTTATCAGAAGTTAAAATTCTTTGATTTTTGAAATGATGACCGTGTGTTGTCTCGATAATTTGTTGCATCATAATTAATCCCGAATGACCCAAACGGTCATGCCAACCTTTAAAAGTAACGGGATTAGTAAACTTCTGGGTTACTAAATGATGCTCCTCAATAGCATTTATTTTCGCATAATATAGGCCAGAGGATAGAGATGGTAGTTTTTCCAACAAAAACTTATTACCGATGTCATTTTTGTGACACCCAAATATTCATTACCATTATCCTCCATAGTCTCAACATGATATCCATTACGTCGGATATCTTTAAAACTCAATAAATTTCTTTGAGACTTTGAGGAATATAATGTTTTATCAATAGCAATCATAGTCCTCCCGGTAATATTATATTAGCTCTTCCGGAGCCTTCAATAAGTTTTGCACTACCATTTATTGTGGTAACACTTGTTTCTCTCACATTCAAATGAGAAAAATATTTCTTATATTTCAATATGGTGTGTCGTAGTTCCACTGTCAATAAGGCAAACACTTTTGATATCGTTATTCATACCAGAAAATTGAACAACAGCCATCTGTTTTATTAACAAAGTATTTACACACATAAAAATTAAGCATATTATATTACAATATTTAAACAATAAAATGTAATATTTTACATAAACATAAAACACATAATATAATATTCTAATTATTTTAGACACTTTCATCTCCAATTAAGTGGTCAATTCTTCCTTCTGGATGTTTGAAAAAATTAGCAACATCCAAGTGAGCCACACCAACATCAACATTTTCAAAATCGTCATCATTTCTTTCATCAGACAAATTTTGAGAAGTAAAATTTGCCTCAGCCCCTTTGCCTTTTTTTTCAATAGATGCTTGATATAAATCAACAAGATGTTTTGTCGTGCAACAAACACGAGACCAGTGACCTTTCATGCCACAACAATAACATTTGTCTTCATAATTTTTCGGAACAATATTTTCTTTCTCATTATGTTTTGTCCACTTCAGGTGGCCATTAATATTTTTGGCACCTAAGTTATTATTACGATTATAAGGGCCAAATTTATCACGACGTTCATGATCATATTTTCGACCATGACCACGGTAACAACCACGACCACGGTAACGACCACAACCACGACCACGATCTCTTCTGAGATCATGATTTCTAACAGCATTCATTCCAGGGAATGGAATAGAGCCAATAGGTCGAGTCTCGTGATTTTTTATCAGTAATTCATTATTCTGTTCCGCAACAAGAATACAAGAAATCAATTCAGAGTATTTCTTAAAACGTTTCTCACGATATTATTGTTGCAGGACAATATTCGTGGCATGAAAAGTAGAATATAGTTTCTCCACATTTCAACTCCACATTTCAACTGTAAAACTATTTTAAACATAGCGGAGTTATACTCGCTCACGGATTTGAAATCTTGCAACCTCAGATGCAACCAGTCATACCGTACTTTGGGAGAACGGCCATCTTCTGATGGCCGATTCTTTCTTTCAAATTTCCACACAAAACAAGAGGATCTTTCACGGTAAGATATTCATTTTTCAAATCCTCATGAAGATGATGACAGAGAAATATTATAGCTTTGACACGATCTTGTGTTGATGACACATTTTTTTGCACAACTGTGTCTGCCAGACCCATTGCAGCAAGATGCATTTCGGCATCTAGTGTCCATGGCAAGTAGTTCTTTCCGGTGACATCAAGAGCCACAAATTTGAATTTAGTAAGATTTGTCATAATAATAATAGAAAACGTACCTGTTTAATAAACTTCAAAAATACTTTACGGGGTGGCAGAGACTCGTGCTGATAACATATTGTGAAATTATATAAAAAATATAAATAATATGAAAAGTAAACGAGAGATCTAGAAAATACAGATAATATTATTATGATATTTCTTGTTCTTTGTTAGTGTTATGTCTACAATAGGGCATATGGCCCTCTATTTATAGGAGTAAATAGGGGATAAGGATAAGCACAAAAGCTGACACTTGTCACCCGATATTAAGTGTTAGGTGACACTTGTCACCAAAGTAATAAGTACTAGGTGATATGTGTCACGTTAGAGATAGACATCAGGTTATACTTATCACTTTTCATTAAGTACGTAATTGTCCCAAAATAGAAGGATAATAACGATTATAGGATGGACATCTACTAATTTAATGAATTTTTGGGATTTATAACAAATATATAATAAAAAGAAATTTAAATAAAGTCTAATTAAAATATCTCAACTCAATCAAAATAAAGTTCATCCCGCTTTCCTCTCTATTTCAAATTTGTTGGTTTAAAAAAAATTATCGATTTAATTACTAAACTAATTAATTGATTATATTATTTATAATCTCTAATAATATAATTTTTCTTTATAATATTATGTTCGATAAAAATAAGATAAAATATAACAATATTTGTCCTATATAATCTGAATTAGAAATATTTGATATTTTATAAATTTAAATAACGTCTGTTCTTAATATTGATATTGTAGAATTAATATTCATATTATTTTTTAATTTGAAAATATCTTTCTATATGCATCTTGCACAATAATGGCATTAGCCTTTTTATTTAATATTTTAATCAATTAATTTTAGGGTTATTAGGAATTTTGTTGTGAAACTAAAAAGGAAGAGATAGAAGGAGGATCACTCAAGCTCCAGAATCGTGAAATCTAATTAATTTAGGGAATGAAATTCAAGATAAATAAATTGAATGAAATTCAATGGGATTTGACGTTTTAATTAAATATATATATTCTGATCCCACGGTGGCAAAAAAAAACATTTCTTGAAAATAAAATAAAATATATATCAATTCCATAATTTAAAAATTTAGAAATTCATGCGCTAACCTTTTGTTTTTAAAAAAAAAAAAATCTGCATGGAAATTGCAGGAAAGAAAATAGGGAAACATGAATAAAAATAGGGATTAGTTAAATTAACTATATTATATAATAAAAATTGTTTATTAGAAATTTATAATAAATTTATTTTCGTTTAATTTCTGATAATAAAATTAACAATAATTTTTAATTTTTCTTTTTTGAATAAACTATGTCAGATGCATTTGTTAGATTCAACTTTTTTATATAACGGTTTATTGGAGAATATACAGGAGTTATGTGAGATCTCAATGCCCCTTTCTTCCCGCAGATGATATATATATAAGAGGACGGTGATCCTTGAAGAATTTTGGTGCCGTAAATGAATGAAAGAAGGAAGAGAAAGAAAAAATTAAGAAAAAGAAATTTGTATTTTATTTTTGTTGGTTGGATAAAAATATTCATAACAGTAACAGTATCAAATAGTAAAACAATATTGACTTGAATAGCACTATAATTAAAAAAAATATTTGAAATACAAAAGTTGAATTTTGAGATCTAACAAAATCACTTAAAATAATTTATATATATATATCAATTCAAAAGTGGAAATATCCAAGCAGCACGAGGAAAAATATGACGTTCATTTAAGTATGGTTCCTCGGAACTTCTTCTATCTTCTAAACTAAAGACACCCATTTGATAAGGTGCGACTAAATCTATGTGGTAAATGGAATTGGATTTGCAACTTGAGAGAGAAGAATTCCCAGGCATGCATACACAGTTCTGAGAATCCAAAAACATCACATCCTCATTCTCTAGATTGTTTATCTCAATCCATTTTTCTCTCTCCGACGACTCATCTAATTTCAGTTTATAAATCTGGAAATTTAAACTACAAAATACTCTAATTCGAATCAATAATAGGTTTCCGTTTGAAGATTCCGATATGTATGAAATAAATTCCCCCATATCGTTATCAAAACCATGTACTTTAACCTCCATTTTACATAATGTATAAGGTTTTAACTATGGGTCTTCCACCTCCATCTTCTCCTTCTCAACTTCATCTTCCAAAACGTCAAATTCATCGATACAAAACAATTTACTTTTTTGACAACGAGATATTCCGTATAATGAACCTTTATGAAAAATAATATCAGAAAATGAGTAAGGACGGCTGAATTGATCGGAAATACCCAAACTCCATTTTCTTTGTCCGGATTTTAACCAAACTAACTTATGATCTTCATCACAAATCACTGCAACGATATAATCATTTGGGTATAGAAAAGGATCACATGATAAAGTTACTTTGTGAATTCGCAAAAAATATGGATATAGTTGTATTTTAAAATGTTGGTCATTTCTACATTTTGTGATGGGTGGGAGTTGTATACTATGACCAGAAAAAAAATTAAACAATGTTATGTATAAATCTTTGGTAATAGGATCTCTCTTAGAAATTGCCAAACAACCATGAGAAGCTTGACACCACCTATTTTTATCATTACTAATTTCTATTCGATAATTGTAATTTTTACCTTCAAAAAGATTAAATAAAACTCGTTGGTTTGGATTATCTAGTGCTGGCATATGTAATAACGGCGGCCTTTTCTGTATTTGCTCTCTAATATAAAAATACCATGATTTGCACACACATCCAAATCTTATATAATCTTGAAGACTTGCTTTATCCAAAATATGGATCACAAGATCGATGGGCAAATCCTTAAGAGATGAATAATTGTTTGCCATTGTTGTTAAATTCACGTTTTTTTCTTTCAACTAAAATAGAATGGTTAAGAGATCTAAATATGTAAATATGTATATATATATATTATATATATATATATATATATATATATATATATATATTGAGAGATATAAAAACCTTGTTTGACTAATCATGTTATCGTAAAATAGTCAGTTAAAATATCTCACAAAATATCTATTTTAACTCACGAAATATCCATTTTAATTCACAAAATATCCATTTTAACTCACGAAATATCCATTTTAACTCACGAAATATCTATTTTAACTCACTAAATATCTATTTTAACTCACTAAATATCCATTTTAACTCACGAAATATCTCTAGAATGGATGGATATTTCAGGTTTATCTTCGAAATCTGGTAATTACCAAATTCTGCTTATTACACCACCTACCTATTTCTCACATAAAAAAATAAAAAAAAAGCCAGATATCTATTTTAAATTCTGTCAAATTAAATACTAACTATATCATCGAAGAGTTCATCAAAGTCCCTCTACCCTCTGTTATGAACGTTTCTGTTTTGCATGCATCGTAAAACAGAACCTCCATATTAAAACAGTGACGACTATCTTGGCGATAACATTTAGCAGATACCATTAGAGGACGTCATTTCAGTGACAAGTGAATCAAACCAATTTTTGATGAATTAAAAAAAAAAATTTATATATATATATATATATTTGAAATACGTGATAAATAAAAAGAATAAAATTTAATGTGATTGGAGTTTTAATTAAATATCTATTCTAAACTCAAAGAAATATATTTTAATTAAATCATTGTAAATTAATTTTTTAAAAACATTAAATACGTTTTAATTTTTAAAAAATACTCATTATATCATATGCTTTTTATTAATAAGATTATATATAATAATAAAAAGTTTAGTGAAAAGGGAATAAAATAAAAATCATTATCCATATTTGATGGTTAAAAAGTATGAGAAATATATAATATATATTAAAAGAAATTTAAATTAAATCTCTCAAATCAATCAAAAAACTTTTTTTTTTTTTTATATTTGAATTTTTTTTTTTATAAAAAATTTGTCAACTTAATTACTAAACTATTATAAAAAAATTTCTTGCGTATATAATTTTTTTTATAATTATTTTCAATTTTCTGATTTCATTCCTTAAACAATAAAAAATCAATAAATTTGATATTCACTTACTTTAATTTTTTTTTGAATTAATTATAATTTTGTTACAGCTTTTCTTTTCTTTCATTAGAAATGATGGCTTGAAGACCTTGCTTTTTATGTCTTTCACCTATTTCTGCTAATACATATTTTTTTTTTATAAACAAAAAATACATATATTATTTCATTATTTTCGATCTAATCAAAATTTTGAAATTTTTTTATTGAAATAAAGATAGGATGGAATAAAAAAAATATGTTTTTTTTTTTACATTTAAACAATAACAAATTAATTGATAATACAAATTGAATATGTGAATGAAAAGAAAAAAAAAAAAAGAATAAATAATGTTAAGCATCTGTGGGTGCAATCCAATGCCTTCCATTCACAAAACTCTTCACAAGAAAAGGATGAGCTGTCTGGAAATCCAACTCTCTAGCCCACGATACCCCACCTACTGCTGCGGCTCCTGGGCCCCAGCATCTATATACTCCAAAAAATGCTGTCCTGCAAAATTATTATTTTAAATATTTTTTATTTATATATAAAAGAAAAAGAAAAAGAAAAATGTGGATGATATACGTACTTGTTTTTGTTGCTGACGTGGTCCCAATCATCCCAGCCACCGTGTGCAACGACGTCGTCGAAATAAGTATAAGAGTAGACGATCCGTGAATACTGACCCATAGCCCGTCCGACGTAAATTGGCCCACTCCCTGTTACCCGGCACCGGACAAAAGCAAATCCGGTTTTCTCCTCCGGCGACTTTCTATCTTGCGCCGCTACTGATCCAAATCTCGTGGCTATCGAGTGCAGCTCACAGTCCTGCAATTTCGAATTTTCCTCTTTTCAAAAATTCTTCTACTATATATGTAAAGAATTTTTATTTTTATTTTCAACAAATTAAGAAAACAAAAAAAAAAGGTAAAAAAGAGACATTCCTTTTAGCTGGATGCCGCAGACATAAAAAAGGAGACAAACTTGGCAGCTTTTTGCGATTAAAAAAAAAAAAAATTGGCAGAAGAATTTTATTTACTTACTTTGTACATAGAGCGACCATTGCCGAAAATGAAGTCTATAGAGCCTTCAATATAACACTCCTTGAAATAATGCCGGCCGGCGTCGTCGCAGAGGGTGTCTTGTGCACCGTAGAATCCGCATCCTGAGAAGTACGCTTTATCGCCGGATATTCGAAATGCCACCGCCTGCCACCCTTGCATCCCAGGCATCGGCGCCGATGCTGTATTCTGTTTCCGCTCCCCCATATATGTATGCACAAGAAAAATTAAGACAACTTTACAAAATGCGTCACTTTTTAAGTGGCAAAAGTTGGGGATATGAAGAAAGTGTAAGGACTGAAATGGTAAAAAAAAAAAAAAAAAAAAAAAAAAAGGTACCATACGCATTGTGTAACGAATCTTACTTTATATCTTACGACTTTATTATTTACATTTTATTTTCGCACAAACATACATTTATAGTCAACAGGTTTTACATCCTTTAGCGTTTGGACTACAAGTCCAAAAACTTCTCGCTTCACAAGCAAATTTAACTCTGATTGAATCGCATCTTTCCATTGAGGTCAATCAATTCTATGCCTACATTCTTCAACTAATGAAGGATCTAAATCCTCATTATCTTTGAAAATATCAAGGGCTATGTTGTATGCAAACGCATTATCGATAACAACGTTTCTTTGATCTCAACTTTGATTCGGACTGGTATAATTAATAGAGATTTCAAAATTCTCTTTATTATTTGTAGTTGGAATCTTTTCATCAGTTGTCATTTGGTTTTCTTTTTCTATTTTATCAATATGATATTCTGGATTATTTAATCATCTTTTCTGTTTTATCAGTTGGCCACGCTTCTGTCATGTTTTTTATTCAATAGCTATAGGATTAATTTTCTGTCCTTCGAGAACTTTTATCAGTAGAGGAGCATCTATAGCTAGAATATGTGATTTAGTGACTTTGCTGGAGTTAGCAAAAGAATCTGACAGTTGATTTACAATTTGTTGCAAATGTATAATCTTTTGAACTTCAAGTTCACTCATATTTGTGTGTGGATCTAAATGATTCAAAGATGTTTTCTACACAAGTTCAATCTTATGCCATTTATTCTTTCCCCATAATTTGGGAAATAAATTTTCATCAAAATAGCAATCTGCAAATCTTGTTGTAAACACATCCTCTGTCAAAGGTTCAAGATACCTTATAATGAACAGGGAGTCATACCCAACATATATCCTCAATCTTCTTTGCGGACCTATTTTTGTCCGTTGGGTGGTTCAATTGGAACATATACAGCACACCCAAAAATTCTCAAGTGAGAAATATTTGGCTCTGAACCAAAAGCTAACTGTATGGGAAAAAATTTATGGTAACTTGATTGCCTTAAACGCACAAGTGCTGCAGCATGTAAAATTGCATGTCCCCAAACTACTGTAGGGAGGTTTGTTTTCATCAATAATGATCTAAAATTAATTGCAACATTTTAATAAATGATTCAGTTAGACCATTCTATGTGTGAACATGAGCTACAGGATGTTCAACAATTATTCCAATCGACATGCAGTAAGAATCAAATGCATGCGAAAAAAATTCACCAGCATTGTCTAGACGGATTCGCTTAATAGGATAATCAGGAAATTGCACTCTTAAGCAAATTATTTGGGCAAGTAATCTCGCAAACGCCAGGTTGCGAGTTGATAATAAATAAACATGCGACCAGCTGGTCGATTCATCAATCAATACCATGAAATATCGAAATTGCCCACATGGTAGACTAATCGGTTCACGTATATCTCCATGAATTTGTTATAGAAATGTAGGACTTTCAGCTCCTGCTTTTAATGGTGATGGTCTTATAATCAATTTCCCTTTGGAACATGCAGCACAAGAAAGTTTATCAGAAGTTAAAATCCTTTGATTTTTCAAGATTTTTCAAAGGATGATCGTGCGTTGTCTCGATAATTTTTTGCATCATAATTAATCTCGGATGACTCAAATGGTCATGCCAAACTTTAAAAGTAAAGGGATTAGTAAACTTCTGGGTTACTAAATGATGCGCTTCAATAACATTTATTTTCGCATAATATAGGCCAGATGATAGAGATGGTAGTTTTTCCAACAAAAACTTATTACCAGAGGTCATTTTTGTGATACCCAAATATTCATTACCATTATCCTCCATAGTCTCAACATGATATCCATTACATCGGATATCTTTAAAACTCAATATTCTAAATGTCCATAACCTTAACAATGTTAAATAGTGAAAACATATTGACTTGTATCGCACTGTAAAAAATTTTGAGGTACAAAAGTTAAATTTTAAGATCTAACAAGTACACATAATATAGTTTACCTTAATTTCTTTTGTGAATTGATCTCTAAAATTATAATAATGTGTTTCGGTTAAAATTATGTTAAAATAAAAAAGTATTTATGTGTTATTATATTATTTAAATATAATTTTTATATATATCTTAAATAATATTATAATAACTTAATATTTATATATAAAAGAAAGCCATAAAAATTTGCTGCCAACAAAACATAAAAATTTTGGAATTGGGAGGAACATAAATATATAATTTAGTAATAACAAATAAACAGTAAATATTTAAAACAAAATTTGTATTATTAAAAAAAAACAATAATAAATTCGTACATGTATTTCATCTATTAAAATTTAACAAAAAAAAAACAATATATATATATCAATCCAAAAGTGGAAATATCCAAAGTGCGCGAGGAAAAACAAAAGGATCTTTTAAGTAGTGTTTCTCCATACTTCTATCTTGTAAACGAAAGACAGCCATTTGATAAGGCACGTTTACATCTATGTGGTAAATGCAATTGGATTCGCAACTTGGGATAGAACAATCCCCAGGTATGCATACACAGTTCTGAGAATCCAAGAACATCACTTCCTCATTCTCTAGATTGTTCATCACAATCCATTTTTCTCTCTCGCCATTCTCTGATTCCAGTTTATAAATCTGGAAATTTAATATACAATACTTTTTAATTCGAATTAATAATAGTTTTCTGTTTGAAGATTCGGACAAGCGTGAAATAAATTCTCCCATATCATTATCAAAACCATTTACTTTAACCTCCATTTTACGTAATGTAAAATGTTTTAACTCTTGGTCTTTCACCTCCTCCTTCCCAACTTCATCTTCCAAAACATCAAATTCATCAATGAAAAACAAACTAGCTTTTTGACAACGAGATATTCCGTATAATGAACCTCTATGAAAAATAATGTCACAAAATTGGTAATGAGGGCTGAATTGATCGGGAATACCCAAACTCCATTTTCTTTGTCCGGATTTTAACCAAACTAACTTATAATCATCATCATAAATCACTGCAATGATATAATCATTTGGGTATAGAAAAGGATCGCATGATAAAATTACTTTGTGAATATCCAAATAAATTAAATTTCGTCTGATTATTGATTTCATTTAGAGGTTGATCTTTTCTAAATTTTTAATTTATGAAGGGTGGAAGGTCTATACTACGACCAGAAAAAGGATTGAACAATGTTACGTATAAATCTTTGGTAATGAATTATGTCAGAAACTGCAAATAACCATGAGAAGTTTGGCAGAACTATGTGCTTCATGACTAATTCCAGGATTTTGATTGCAAGGAATATCAATTCGATAATTGTAACTTTTACCTTCAAAATGTAAATAAAACTTTTTTGCCTTCAAAAAGAAAAAGATTTAATAAAACTCGTTGGTCATCATGATCTGGTGTTGGAATGTGTAACAAAGGCGGCTTTTCAATTGTTGCTTCTGTTTCTGCTCTTGAACGATAAGATACCTTGATTTACAAACAGATCCAACTCGTATATAATCTCAAAGACTTAATTTATCCAAAATATTGATTAAGATGATTATGCATATTTGTCCATTTATTCTGGAGAGATGAATAATTGTTTGCCATTGTTGTTAAATTCAAGTTTTTTTCTTTCAACTAAAATAGAATGGTTAAGAGATCTAAATATATATATACCCACACACACACACACACACACACACACACACACATATATATATATATATATATATATATATATTCGAAAAACGTGATAAATAAAAAGAATAAAACTCAATGTGATTTGGAGTT
The DNA here is from genome assembly GCA_027405835.1 of Asclepias syriaca. NCBI lineage: Eukaryota > Viridiplantae > Streptophyta > Magnoliopsida > Gentianales > Apocynaceae > Asclepias > Asclepias syriaca. Next base: position 4,858,246 of record CM049929.1, on the reverse strand, counting down.
TTAATTAAATATATATTCTAAATATTATATATATATATATATATATATATATATATATATATATATATATATATATATATATATATGATGCTTAAAAACATGAGAAATATATAATATTATTGTGAAATTATATAAAAACTATAAATAATATGAAAGTAAACCAGAGATCTAGAAAATAGAGAGAATATTATTATGAGATTTTTTGTTATTTGTTGGTGTTGTGTCTACCATAGGACATAGGGCCCTCTATTTATGGGGATAAATAAGGGATAAAGATAAGTACAAAGGGCGACACTTGTCACCCGATATTAAGTCCGAGGTGACACTTGTCATCAAAGTCATAAGTACTAGGTGATATGTGTCACCTTAGATATAGACATCAGGTGATATTTATCACCTTTCATTAAGAACGTAATTATCCCGGGATAAAAGGATAATAATGATTATACGATGGACATCCACTAATTTAATGAATCTTTGGGATTCATAACACTCCCCCTTGGATGTCCATTACATAAAGAATATGCATCGTTAAAACTTTACTAGATAAAAACCCAGTGGGAAAAAACTCTAGTGAAGAAAAAAGAGAACATTATTCTTTATGTGTAGATTTTTCCCATTATGAGATGATCTCTCGAAATCTTTAAACCGACGCATACCAATTTTATATCTCAATTTCTCAAAGGTTGCAGTTGAAAGAGCTTTAGTGAATATATCTACAAGATTATCACATAATCGAATTTGGAGGATTCTTTTGAAGTTCTTTTGTAAAGAATAATTTAGGTGAAATGTGTTTCGTCATATCTCCCTTGATATACCCTCCTTTTAATTGAGCTATACAAGCTGCATTATCTTCATATAGAGGAGTTGGAATCTCTCTTCCGGAGGATAAACCACAACTCTCTTTAATATAATGTATTATTGACCTCAACTATACACATTCTCGACTTGCTTCATGAATGTCTATTATCTCAGCATGATTAGAAGAAGTTGCTGCTATTGTTTGCTACGTGGAGCGCCATGATATAGCAGTATTACCATATGTAAATAAATAGCCATTTTGAGAACGTGCCTTATGCGGATCAGAAAGATAACTCGCATCTGCATACCCAATCAGTTTTGGGTCATTTACATTGGAATAAAATAATCCGAGGTCAATTGTCCCTTGGAGGTATCTAAGGACGTGTTTAACATCATTCCAATGTTGTTGTGTTGCCGAAGAACTAAATCTTCCTAATAGATTTATTGCAAATGCTATATCAGGTCGAGTATTATTTGCAAGATACATCAGTGCACCAATAACACTCAAATATGGTACTTCAGGACCAAGTAGTTCTTCATCATTTTCTCGAGGTGTAAATATATCTTTATTTATATCTAGCGGCCTCACGACCATTGGAATACTCAATGGATATGCTTTACCCATGAATTTGTTTCCAACACTTTAGCTGTACATATTGACTGATGAACAAAAATTCCATCTTTCATATGTTCAATTTGAAGCCCAAGACAAAATTTGGTTTTTCCAAAATCTTTAATTTCAAATTCTCGTTTCAAACAATTTATAGCTTCTCGAAGCTCTTCTGGAGTTCCAATGAGATTGATATCGTCAACATATATATCAAGAATCACAAAACCAAAATCTGTTTTCTTAAAAAAAAACACATGGACAAATTTGGTCATTCTTATATCCTGAATTCAATAAGAATTCACTAAGGCAATTGTACCACATGCGTCCAGATTGTTTAAGCCCATATAATGACATCTGTAATTTTATAGAATAATTTTCACGAGGGCCTTTAGAAGCCTTTGGTAATTTGAATCCTACAGGGATTTTCATATAAATCTCATTTTCAAGGCTTCCATAAAGATAAGCTGTAACAACATCCATTAGATACATGTCCACCTTTTCATAAACTGCCAAACTTATAAGATATCAGAGTGTAATAGCATCAATAACGGGTGAATAAGTTTGATCATAATCAATTCCTGGCTTTTGCGAAAAGCCTTGTACAGCGAGTCGTGCTTTATATCTTACGACTTCATTATTCTCATTTCGTTTTAGCACAAATACTCATTTATAGCCAACAAGTTTTACATCCTTTGGCGTTTGGACTACATGTCCAAAAACTTCTCGCTTAGCAAGATTCGCAGAAGAGAGTGCCCAAGATTAGCAGAAGAGAGTGCCCAAGATTCGCAGAACAAAAAGAAGGAAAAGTATGCGAAAACCTCTCCTCAAGATCAAAGAGGAAAGAATAGAACAAGGAGAACCGAGTCGTTCACTTCGTTGAATATCCCCAAGGAAAATCTCGTCAATGTTATCAAGGAGAAATATAGAGTACATGACCCCGCACCCATGCAAGCTCAGAATATACCCGCTAAAGACAAATCGAAGTACTGCGGTTTTCACCAGGATTACGGGCACACAATCGAAAATTTCATACAGCTGAAGCGTACGATCAAAAAATTAATACATGGGGGACATCTGAAAGAATATGTCACAGAGCAACCTACTAGAGAATGATGAACAAGATCTTACAGCAGCAGATCGGGAGGAACGTAGAAACACATGCCTTGGAAGGTTTTAATATAAGTCAGAGGGATTCGCGGAACGACATGGTCGTCAAGACCAAACGCGGAGCCTCCCATTTGGAGGATCTAAGGAGACATTCGCCACCTTGTTGGAGTACGGATTGATGCTCAATCCAGCAAAGTGCACATTCAGCGTTAAGTCCAGGAAGTTTTTAGGGTTCATGATGTCAGAACGAGGCATTGAAGTCAACCCTCATAAGTTTGAAGCAGTGTTGACACTGGCCGAGCCCCAATGTGTCAAAGTTATTCAGAGGCTAAATGGGTGCATAGCTGCCTTGGGAAGATTTATATCAAAATCTGCAGAGAAGTGAATGCCATTCTTCAAGGCCCTAAACATTTCTGGGAAGACATTCCAGTAGAGTGAAGAATGCGCGAAGGCGTGGGAAGATTTAAAGGATTACTTGGCGAAGTTGCCCTTGCTGAGTGCGCCTGTATCAGGCGAAGTACTGTATATGTACTTGTATGTTTCACAACAGGCAGTAGCATCAGTTTTGGTAAGGGACTCAGAAGATAGGCAGCTACTGGTCTACTTCGTCAACCAAATCTTGTGAGATGTCGAAGTACGATATTCGTACATCGAGAAGTTAGCATATGCACTCGTCATCAATACGCGCAAGCTTCGTGCGTACTTCGAGTCACACACGGTCACCATATACACCAAACACCCATCAAAGCAGATTTTTCACAAGATAGATCAGTCTGGAAGGATGCTTCAGTGGTCTATCGAACTGTGCGGGTTCGACCTTAAGTTCACATCGCGAACAACGATTAAGGCCCAAGCTCTATCAGATTTTTTGGCCGAGTTTTCTTTCTCGGAGGCACTTTCCTCCGAAGAAACGGTTCCCACGCCTACGAAGGAGAATGTTTGGACAATGATGGTAGATAGAGCAGTCAACACGAAAGGAGTCGGAGTGGGCATTACGATGAAATCTCCATTGGGACAGTACGAGGAAGTTCGAAATATAAAGCTCGGTTACCCCTTGTCCAATAATCAGGCGAGTACGAAGCCCTCATCATCGGCATACAATGGACTTTGGATACTGGCATAGAATTCCTAAAAGTCTTCAGCGATTCTCAAGTCGTCGTCGGACAAGTAAACCATGAATACGCGATGAACTCAGATAACTTGAAGGAATATGCAGAAAAAGTTAACAGATTGACTGCCCAATTCCGTCACTTCACGCTGGGAAAGGTGGATCAAAGTCACAATGAAGCGGCGGACAGACTGGCCAAGATCGCTTCGGGAGAATCCCCCAATGATTTGGGAATGACAATAGAGCTTCTCTCCACTCCGGAGCCTATCCTGTCATTACAACAATCGACCGTTGATTCTCCTACATGGATCGACGAGTTGGTAAGTTTCATATCCTCAGATGTTTTGCTTGAGGATAAAAATAGGGCAAGGCAAATTCGAAAGCGCGCAGCTCGATATACGGTAGTCAACAACGTTTTGTACCGACTTTCGTTCTCAAAACCTCTACTCCGTTGTATCCCACCTGATCTCACGCAAGCGGTTTTGGAGGAATTACATGAGGGGATATGCGGTGGACATCTAGGATCAAGACCTCTGGCGGAGAAAGTAATAAATCAGGGTTTTTACAGGATAACGCTACGAAAGGATGCAGAGAGTTTCGTTAAGCATTGTAAGGTATGCCAAAATTTTGGCAAGATACCTCGACTACCATCCAGTCCTCAGACACCTGTACTAGCCGCATGGTCTTTTGACATGTGGGGAATTGACCTCATTGGCAAATTTCCCAAATCTAGAGGAAGCGAGTATTTGATCGTGACCGTAGATTACTTCTCCAAATGGATAGAGGTGAAGTCACTAGCCACCCCTACGGAGGAAAATACGCCTAATGTTTTCCATGATTTTGTACTATGCACGTACAGAGTACCACGAGCCATCGTAACCGACCATGACACTTAGTTCTCTACTAAATTCACAGCAGAATGTACCCGCCTAGGAATCAAGCATTGGAAGTCATATGTTGCACACCCTCAGGAAAATGGACAAGCAGAAGCGGAAAACAAGTTGGTCCTCACATCTTTAAAGAAAAATTTAGAAGGAAAGTCTAACAAATGGGTCGACGAACTCCCAACAACACTCTGGGCAGTCCGCACTTCAGCTAGGGGCCCCACAGGTGAAACGACATATGCTTTAGTGTTTGGATTGGAAGCTATATCTCTAGCCGAACTTGCACTCCCATCATATAGAGTTTCCACATACAGTGCAGATAGCAACAAACGACAGTGATGCCTAGATCTGGACCTACTTGAGGAAAAAAGGATAGCAGCTAGACTTAAGATGGAAGGTTTCAAGCAAAAAACCAAGCTAGCTCACGAAAAATACTTGGTAAGGAGACCACTGCGCATTGGAGACTAGGTACTAAGAAAGATCGAGGGAACAGTGATGCGATTCCGGTTGACGTACTAAATAGGTATTATTTTACCCTATGTCGATTATGATTAATTAAGGACTGTGATTGACTAATTGTCACGTTTAGTCTTATGGTGTCACTTAATCAACCAGAATCTAAGGCAGAGTACCTATCGTGTAGCTAGTCTATTGGAAAGTATCTACGATTTTACTAAGTTAATTATTGTACTCCCAGGGAAGTGGCAACGGCTTAGTAGTAACTAGCCTCTTATCCTAACTCTTATCTTATGATCCAGTTATGCAATCTTCATCAAATACTTTGATGAGAAGGTGATCCATTCTCCACTAGGTTCAAGTCTAATTAACCCTAGAAGTGTTTTAAAGATAAGTTCTGATTCTATGTTATACTGTTCCTATATGTTGATTGACCTATATTCGAGTGTTTTAGATATATCTTAGCCTGGAATGCAACTATGTTCTGTGTCTAAAGGTGTACCACATCTGAGTCTCTATGCTACCGCCCCTATCATTAAGGTAAACGGCCCTACTCACGGTTCGAACAAAGACAGTTATGAAAGCCCTATGTCACTTTCGGGGATCACTCTGAAGGCTCGTAATCGCTGGCATAACGCTCTACTCAGCCTACCTAGACTACTCTAACAAGCCAGGTGTTCAGCATGTTATTTTATCTAGTATGGCAGACACCAATACTAATTGATGCTGTTAAACTAAACAGGTTATGAATAGACCGTGGTTAGGAATTGTCTATAACCCTATTTTAGTTTAAAGAAACTACATTAGACATGCAGACATAATGATTATTTAGCAGGTGGCTATTTCCGGAAAAACATAATAACTTCAACATACAAAACAACTATTCATAAAATCATAATCTGATATTCATAATTGATGTTTAGGACAAAGCAATAAAACATATAAGAGAGGGGTATGGGGACTGATGCCATAAAGAAATCACCCTTTACTTAGTCTCGCCTACAGAGCGTACTGCTGTATACGTCGTATTGCCCGCCCTGACTCTGCTCGCCAGAACCTTCGGAGGACGCTTCCTCAGCCTAGTAGCTAGACTTTACCTTACGTCCTGGGCTTAAGCCTAGCCCTGTGGACTGACTCTTCGAATGCCTAGAGCTCTCTTAGGGTCTCCTAACGAAACCCCGGGTATTCTATGAATACCGGAAACGAACCTATCTATAGAAACCTAAGATCAGAGACTATTTCTCAGACACTAAAACAAAACACTAATAAGAAAGAAAACTGAGATCCGAGTCTCTGAGTGAGTTGTGTACTGGAAAATTGTACACTGGAAACCACTTAATGACTCAGATCGAGTGAGAGATGAGGGATGAATTCAACTGCTGGAGGCCTGGGGTATTTATAGCAGCTTCCGGAGTGAAAATTCTGAAAAATTCGATGTGGGACAGCTTCTGGCGGCTCGGGACGCCCGTCCCGGTTCGGGACGCCCGTCCTGATTCGTTGACCAGGTTCGGGACGCCCGTCCCGGTTCAGGACGCCCGTCCTGGCGGTTTGACCGGGTCGGGACGCCCGTCCCGGGTTCGGGACGCGTCCCGGACCTTTGACCGGGTCAACATTTCCAAAAATTGCATTTTTGCCCCAGAATTTGCTGTTTTCGTCTACTTTTCACCTGACACTTGCAAAATCATAAAAACCGTGAAATCAAGTAAATAGTAAACAATTAATGTCAATTTACTCTCAATTTCACATTAAAACATATAAAAACATGCTAAAAATGTGATACGATTTTTGCGTATCAGATAACCCCACACTTAGCTTTTTGCTTGTCCTCAAGCAAAGTCTATATGGAGTTAGTGATTTTAAACCGTAGTGCAGTCACTTAAATTCCTAATCATGTTTTTATTCCAAAAATTCTTCAGCAATTCTTAACACAGGTCTGATTGGTTAGGTTGCTATGACAAGGTCTCACATGTTCTAGTAGCTTGTTATGATCAGGCAGAAAACAAATCAACAACTAGGTTGGACTTTTTTCTTAGTCACAGGGTCTTCCTGATGTGTAGTGTGTGTACTAGTCTAGACCAGATAGTCAACACAATGAACTTTATCTTAACTGCTACCAGATAATACTTCGACCTATCGCTAGACATACTGACAACAGATAACTTTCTGAGTTCTGAGCTTTGGTGATCAGATTTTTAATGTTTTAGCACTTAGTTATTTTCTTTATAGATTCAGGGTATTTCGAGTTTGCTTAGAACACGTCAACTTCAACTACCCATGTAGCGAGTCCCACTCCGATGACTCCCAGATCTACACGACCTTAGGGCATCAGGCTTTAAGTTCCCCGAAGGAGTGGTGCTCGAGTAGCGAAGGCCGCTGGCAAACTACCCTATTGTAATTAACTTCCTTAAGTTCTTTTCACTTTTAGCTCAGAGCCTCATCTAGTCATTCTAACTGCCAATATATCCACAACTGGTCTAATTTTATCTAGTTAAGTCTCGAATAGGCAATTGGTTGAGGTCTCTAATCCAGACAAGGTTGTGCTCAGTTATCAGGAATTCCTATTCCTAATCAATTAGTCCAAGATAGCTATCAATTATCTCCTACTAACCATAACATACTACCTACATATCATAGACATAAGCAATTGTTTAACCAAGCATACTGCATTTAGAAGTCTGAAAGACGGAAAAAAGTTTGAAAATTTTTTTTGGAAGGGTATGAAAATACGGTGAAAACAAGCAAAATCATGCAAAATTTTTGCCAACTGCTATAGTGCACCGTGCACTGCTACCCCACACTTAAGTCTGACACTGTCCTCAGTGTTCATGCATAGCTAACTACCCCACACTTATTTGCAAACAAGAAGAAATGAAATAAAACAAAGAACTCTTACCCCACACTTATTTGACTAATTCAGGGTAAGAGAGAAAATAAAAAAGAAGGATAATAGAAATAGCAAAACAGAACACAAAACAAAGAAAACAAAAGTAAAGGATCATGAGGATTAGAAAAACTCCCTTCATGTCGCGAGCAGAAGGGTCTTCTCTGATCTGTCAATTGGCTCTTCACCTTAGCCATGTGCTATTGCTGAGGTGTTCTTGACTCTGCAAGCTCTAGATATTGGAACGGATGACGCCAGCTCCGATCCTTCATTGTCGAGCTCTAAGTAGTGGCATATCCATTTGATGAATGTCTCAAGCTCCAAGGACTGTTTCCTCGAATCATCTACAAAGTTTCTCGTAATCGTAGCAACGTGTCCAGAAGGAACGTGTCTAGGAATGAGACTTCTTTGGATTGGTGTGCCTACCTGCCAATGTTAGTAAAGGTATTGCATGCAAGTCTCGAATGGAAGAAAAGATACCTGAAGTTTTGGCGAAGCTGTGGTGGTAGGGGCTCCAGTTGTGTAGATCTGGGCCCAAGTATTTGAGACTTCCTCGAGGAAGTTTCTCACAGCTGATTGGTATGCAGGGAATGCAAGCTCCTCCATTGCTATGCTCCCGACACAATGCCAAATTCCTCTATATCTGCCGACCGTTCGTTACCTCTTGGTAGATCACTTGCTTGCACTGATTGGCTTTAATTGTTGCCAGTATCTCATCTATTGATTCTGCGAGTGTGGGTTTTGCTGTGGTGGTGTCTTCTGAAAGTTTCCAGCTTCCGAATTACTCCTCAGCTAAATCCCGTACAATTCCTCTAGTTGGGATTGTATGCGTTTCCCATTGGAGCAGCATTCTGCAGTAACCTACTCCTACCTCTTTTGGAATGGTCAGTCATTCCCATAGCAATCCCTGCTAAAGTGTGGTACTTAGCAAACTTCACAGATTTGATACACAGGCTGAACATTTCTTCCTAAAACATTGGCACTCTGAATCTGGAAAACAACTAGAATCTGCACATGACTTTAACATCATTAGTAGGTAATGCCTGTGGTTCAGGCTATTTTCGAAAAGTGTTCCACGACTACTATGATGTAATTATGTTCAAAGGAAGAAAGGAAAAAGATTCGAAATAGAGTGATCGGTGTAACCTATTGTTTTTAGACAAGACTAGATAAGATCGGAATTTATCATGCATGAATGTTTTTGTCCTAAAACAATTCGTACTACATCATTACATCACATATTCATTCAAAAAGCAGATTTTAATTAGGTGATGTCATAATGGGTGCATTAATTCCTTTCGGTTTAAACAATCTCATGCATTTATCATCAAACAAAAGGAACATCCTTTCTCATTAGAATACTCAGAGGTCTGTCTATTAAAGAAAATTTTATTTCAGGATTCTGTCTAATAGACTAAGCATGACCTAAGAAAACTCCACAATGAGATTTCTTCCAGATTAAAACCTTAGCCAAAAATTGACAACTCAAAAAAATATTCTATCCTCATTTCCATTTTTATTTTTTCGAAAAAGAGCAACAAATGTACAACTAAGAAAACAACTAAGAAAGAACAAGAGATAGGGAAAAAACAACTTACCATTGAGCAAGAAAAATACATTCTTTTTAGATTTTAAATTTTTAACATTTTTTTTCTTTTTATATTTTGAAAGCAATTAAATTTCCTCAATACGGTTTTAGAATAATTTTCTAAAATTTGATTATCCTAAGTGTCTTAATTCTAGATAACATCTAAAATTAATTAGTTATGATAATCCTATATTTCGGAAACTGATTGTCTAACTAGCATAAAACAAGTGTTAGGTCTAAGGTCTAGGTTACTACCGCTACCTATCATAAGTATCTAGAATTTTGATCAGGAATCCTAAATTCATTATGATATTTCCCCGGCAACGGCGCCAAAAATCTGATGCGATTCCGGTTGACGTACTAAATAGGTTTATTTTACCCTATGTCGATTATGATTAATTAAGGACTGTGATTGACTAATTGTCACGTTTAGTCTTATGGTGTCACTTAATCAGCCAGAATCTAAGGCAGAGTACCTATCGTGTAGCTAGTCTATTGGAAAGTATCTACGATTTTACTAAGTTAATTATCGTACTCCCAGGGAAGTGGCAACGGCTTAGTAGTAACTAGCCTCTTATCCTAACTCTTATCTTATGATCCAGTTATGCAATCTTCATCAAATACTTTGATGAGAGGTGATCCATTCTCCACTAGGTTCAAGTCTAATTAACCCTAGAAGTGTTTTAAAGATAAGTTCTGATTCTATGTTATACTGTTCCTATATGTTGATTGACCTATATTCGAGTGTTTTAGATATATCTTAGCCTGGAATGCAACTATGTTCTGTGTCTAAAGGTGTACCACATCTGAGTCTCTATGCTACCGCCCCCTATCATTAAGGTAAACGGCCCTACTCACGGTCGAACAAAGACAGTTATGAAAGCCCTATGTCACTTTCGGGGATCACTCTGAAGGCTCGTAATCGCTGGCATAACGCTCTACTCAGCCTACCTAGACTACTCTAACAAGCCAGGTGTTCAGCATGTTATTTTATCTAGTATGGCAGACACCAATACTAATTGATGCTGTTAAACTAAACAGGTTATGAATAGACCGTGGTTAGGAATTGTCTATAACCCTATTTTAGTTTAAAAGAAACTACATTAGACATGCAGACATAATGATTATTTAGCAGGTGGCTATTTCCGGAAAAACATAATAACTTCAACATACAAAACAACTATTCATAAAATCATAATCTGATATTCATAATTGATGTTTAGGACAAAGCAATAAAACATATAAGAGAGGGGTATGGGGACTGATGCCATAAAGAAATCACCCTTTACTTAGTCTCGCCTACAGAGCGTACTGCTGTATACGTCGTATTGCCCGCCCTGACTCTGCTCGCCAGAACCTTCGGAGGACGCTTCCTCAGCCTAGTAGCTAGACTTTACCTTACGTCCTGGGCTTAAGCCTAGCCTTGTGGACTGACTCTTCGAACGCCTAGAGCTCTCTTAGGGTCTCCTAACGAAACCCCGGGTATTCTATGAATACCGGAAATGAACCTATCTATAGAAACCTAAGATCTGAGACTATTTCTCAGAAACTAAAACAAAACACTAATAAGAAAGAAAACTGAGATCCGAGTCTCTGAGTGAGTTGTGTACTGGAAAATTGTACACTGGAAACCACTTAATGACTCAGATCGAGTGGAGAGGGATGAATTCAACTGCTGGAGGCCTGGGGTATTTATAGCAGCTTCCCGGAGTGAAATATTCTGAAAAATTCGATGTGGGACAACTTCTGGCGGCTCGGGACGCCCGTCCCGGTTCGGGACGCCCGTCCTGATTCGTTGACCAGGTTCGGGATGCCCGTCCTGGCGGTTTGACCGGGTCGGGACGCCCGTCCCGGGTTCGGGACGCCCGTCCCGGACCTTTGACCGGGTCAACATTTCCAAAAATTGCATTTTTTGCCCCAGAATTTGCTGTTTTCGTCTACTTTTCACCTGACACTTCCAAAATCATAAAAACCGTGAAATCAAGTAAATAGTAAACAATTAATGTCAATTTACTCTCAATTTCACATTAAAACATATATAAAAACATGCTAAAAATGTGATACGATTTTCGCGTATCAAACAGCCAGACAGATCAAGGCAAACAAGTTATCACCGAACTGGGATGACCCTTATTTGATCAAGGACGAAATGCGCCAAGGGACTTTTCGTCTTATGGATCAAGAAGGAAAGACACTGCCCAACCCATGACACGCCAATCATTTGAAAAAATATTTTGTTTAAACATTTAGCGAGGTAAGCCTACCACCAATTCACTTCGCTGAGGTTAAATATAAAATGTACTTCGAATTAATCTCAAAGTTACTTGTTTTCAATAAAGTGTACTTCAAGTTAATCTTGGAGTTACTTATTATCAATAAAAATTACTTCGAGTTAATCTTGGAGTCTAGTTTCAAGTAAATCACGGAACTCATGAATTTCAAGTCAATCATGGAATTCATCCTTACTTCGAGTTAATCTTGGAGTTTAGTTTCGAGTAAATCACGGAACTCATGAATTTCAAGTCAATCATGGAATTCATCCTTACTTCGAGTTAATCTAGGAGTTTAGTTTCGAGTAAATCACGGAACTCGTGAATTTCAAGTCAATCATGGAATTCATCCTCACTTCGAGTTAATCTTGGAGTTTAGTTTCGAGTAAATCACAGAACTCATGAATTTCAAGTCAATCATGGAATTCATCTTTACTTCGGTTTAATCTTGGAGTTTAGTTTCGAGTAAATCACGGAACTCATGAATTTCAAGTCAATCATGGAATTCATCCTTACTCCGAGTTAATCTTGGAGTTTAGTTTCAAGTCAATCATGGAACTCGTCCTTACTTCGAGTCAATATTGGAGTTCAGTTTCGAGTAAACCATCGAACTTATTAATTTCAAGTTAATCATGGAATTAATATTTTACTTTATTTCGGAGTTCAATTTCAAGCAAATCGGGAGATTACTTCAATTATTCGGATTCATAAAGGGTTTTAACATTTCAAAATATGTTGGAGCCTTTTTTGCGAAGACAAAACACTTGTAAAGACACATGCAAGTATGGAATGCAAAGAAACTAGAACAAAGTTATAAAAAATGGATTTATATTAAAAGGCCCTACTCTATTACACAGTAGGAGGAGCTTCGGCTGAAGGAATGACAGTTTCAACCGAAGTATCCTCCTCACCTATCAAAACTATCTCCTCCACTACCAAAGTGGGCCTCTCAACCAAAGTGGGTCAGCATTCAGCATAGGCTCCACCTGCATAGCTTCAGACTCCTCTGGTTGCCCCCTGAATTGATCGCACAATTTTGCTAAGTCAGGATGCACTGGTGCTGGCGGAGTCCATTGCCTACTCGCCTTCTGATCAGCAGCAACGATCTCCACCAATTCAATATCGGTTAACGGGATTTTAGTTTAATTTTTGAAATATTTTTTATAATAAAAAATGAAATAAATTATATTGTTTTATTTTAATTTAAAATATAACAAATTTCCAATTCAAAATCATTTTAATAACTACTGTACATATATAGTTTTTTTATAAAAAAAATTTAATTTGTAAGCTTATCTAAAGAGTTGATAGTCTTTCAATATATATATATATATATTATTTAGAATTATACTGGAATATTAACAAACGTAAATTCTCTAGAACTATTTTTATTCTTGTATTGTTATTTTGATTTAGTTTTATATAAAAATTAATCATTGTGTGGTAAAAATTATTTATTGTTTGTATAAAAATTTAGGAACATTTAATTCAATTCCTCAAAGTAATTAATTTTCTTTGTTTAAAAGTTAAAAGTTGAATGACTATAAATTAGTATATTTGGTCCCTTGCAAGATAAATATTAAAGAAAATTGATCTAATTTTCAAAATAATATTTAAATTGTAAAATTAGTTACTGTGATCAAAGTTAATTATTTAATATTATATATGAATAATTTGTGAGTTTTGTTCAGAAAAATTTATTTTTAGTAAATTCAATCTCAAAATATTATTTTAACTTTTAAATTTTAAATTTTAAATTTTTTTATTAAAGAAATATAAAGTTATTTTGAACGAATTCTTTAGTTAATTAAATAAAAAATAAAAATATCAGAAAGAAAAAAAAAGAAATAAAGAAATAAAAGAACATAGTTTAACATCTATCTCTTCCAAGATTTGTGTTGTTTCTTCACTAGTTATTCAAATTAGATTTTAAATTGTTAAAATCTTTTAGTTTCAAAAGTAAAATATTGGTGAACACAAAAATACAAGATAATCTCTCTGGTAGAATAATTAACTTCTAATAACCTATCAATTATTTTGAGACAAATTTCATTGTTTAACCTCTCATTGTAGGTTTCGAATTTCTTTTCGTATAAATAGAATTGACAAGAAATCTAAATATCAAATTTCTTGGTAAAGTTTCCCGAATACACAAAGCACGACAAAAAGTGAATTTCTTCCTTCAATGAACTAATTATTGAAAGTTGAGTGATTATCATGAGAAGAGAATGAACCAGAATTTGAATTTATATTCAAATTTTTAAATAACTATTTGGCATTTTTTTTTTTTAACTTACCAAAATAAATATATATATATATATATATGGTATTTGCGGTGTGACTGAATGAAATAGACATAAAATAAGGAAAGAAAATAGGAAGACATAAATAAAAATAGGGATTAGTTATTAACTTTATTATATAATAAAAATTGTTTATTAAAAAATTATAACAATTTTATTTTAGTTTGATTTCTGATAATAAAATTGACAATAATGTTGAAATTATTTTTTTAATAAATTATCGTAAGTAGACTTGTTAGATCCAATTTTTGTATTTAATTTTTTTTTTTCATGGTTACAGTTAGGGACCAACGTGTCAAAAAAAATTTCCTTTTTCTCACTATTATTTTCACTATTTCAATATCGTTTTCCCTTTCATATTCTGTTTTAAGAATTAGTTTGTTTTAAAAAAAATAAATTGAAATTTACAAATTCCATCAAAATCAAGAAGACTTATGAACAACGATCCATTGAAAAGTGTAGGGAATTCTGTGAGATCTCCATGCTCCCTTTTTTTTTCCTGCCGATGATTTCTCCGATTAAATCGACAACCAATAGCTCTTTGCCATGTTATATATATATATTCTAGAATTCTGGTGTCGTAAATGAATGAAAGAAAGGAGAGAAAGGATGAAGAAAAAAGAGAGAAAAAAAAGTAACCGTGGAAAGAAAGAAGGAAGAGAGAGAAATTTTGTAGGATTCTAGTGCCGTAAATGAATGAAAGAAAGGAGAGAAAGGAGGAAGAAAAAGGAGAGGAAAAAAAAGTTATTGTGGAAAGAAAGAAGGAAGAGAGAGAAATATTGTAGGATTCTAGTGTCGTAAATGAATGAAAGAAAGGAGAGAAAGGAAGAAGAAAAAAGAGAAGAATAAAAAAAGTTACCGTGGAAAGAAAGAAGGAATAGAGAGAAATTTTGTAGGATTCTAGTGCCGTAAATGAATGAAAGAAAGGAGAGAAAGGAGGAAGAAAAAAGAGAGGAGAAAAAAGTTACTCTGAAAGAAAGAAGGAAGAGATAGAAATATTGTAGGATTCTAGTGTCGTAAATGAATGAAAGAAAGGAGAGAAAGGAAGAAGAAAAAAGAGAAGAATAAAAAAAGTTACCGTGGAAAGAAAGAAGGAAGAGAAAGAAATTTTGTAGGATTCTAGTGCCGTAAATGAATGAAAGAAAGGAGAGAGAGGAGGAAGAAAAAAGAGAGGAAAAAAAAGTTACTGTGGAAAGAAAGAAGGAAGAGAGAGAAATATTGTAGGATTCTAGTGTGGTAAATGAATGAAAGAAAGGAGAGAAAGGAAGAAGAAAAAAGAGAGGAAAAAAAAAGTTACCGTGGAAAGAAAGAAGGAAGAGAGAGAAATATTGTAGGATTCTAGTGCCGTAAATGAATGAAAGAAAGGAGAGAAAGGAAGAAGAAAAAAGAGAAGAATAAAAAAAGTTATCGTGGAAAGAAAGAAGGAAGAGAGAGAAATATTGTAGGATTCTAGTGCCGTAAATGAATGAAAGAAAGGAGAGAAAGGAAGAAAAAAAAAGAGAAGAATAAAAAAAGTTACCGTGGAAAGAAAGAAGGAAGAGAGAGAAATATTGTAGGATTCTAGTGCCGTAAATGAATGAAAGAAAGGAGAGAAAGGAAGAAGAAAAAAGAGAAGAATAAAAAAAGTTATCGTGGAAAGAAAGAAGGAAGAGAGAGAAATATTGTAGGATTCTAGTGCCGTAAATGAATGAAAGAAAGGAGAGAAAGGAAGAAAAAAAAAAGAGAAGAATAAAAAAAGTTACCGTGGAAAGAAAGAAGGAAGAGAGAGAAATATTGTAGGATTCTAGTGTCGTAAATGAATGAAAGAAAGGAGAGAAAGGAAGAAAAAAAAAGAGAAGAATAAAAAAAGTTACCGTGAAAAGAAAGAAGGAAGAGAGAGAAATATTGTAGGATTCTAGTGCCGTAAATGAATGAAAGAAAGGAGAGAAAGGAAAAGAGAAGAAAAAAAAAGTTACCGTGGAAAGAAAGAAGGAAGAGAGAGAAATATTGTAGGATTCTAGTGCCGTAAATGAATGAAAGAAAGGAGAGAAAAGAAGAAGAAAAAAGAGAAGAATAAAAAAAGTTACCGTGGAAAGAAAGAAGGAAGAGAGAGAAATATTGTAGGATTCTAGTGTCGTAAATTAATGAAAGAAAGGAGAGAAAGGAGGAAGAAAGAAAAGATGAAAAAAAAATTATCGTGGAAAGAAAGAAGAAAGAGAGAGAAAAGAGAAAGGAGGTAAGAGGAAAAAAAATTTAAAAAAAATTACATTTTATTTTGTTGGTTGGACAAAAATATCAATAATCGTAACAGTGTTAAATAGTGAAAACAAGTTAACTTGTATCGCACTGCAAAAAAGTTTGAGACACAAAAGTTGAATTTTAAGATCTAACAAGTACACATAATATAGTTTACCTTAATTTCTTTTGTGAATTGATCTCTAAAATTGTAATAATGTGTTTCGGTTAAAATTATGTTAAAATAAAAAAGTATTTATGTATTATTATATTTTTTAAATATAATTTTTATATATATCTTAAATAATATTATAATAACTTAATATTTATATATAAAAGAAAGCCATAAAAATTTGCTGCCAACAAAACATAAAAATTTTGGAATTGGGAGGAACATAAATATATAATTTAGTAATAACAAATAAACAGTACATATTTAAAAACAAAATTGTATTATTAAAAAAAAATAACAATAATAAATTCGTACCTGTATTTCATCTATTAAAATTTAACAAAAAAAAACAATATATATATATCAATCCAAAAGTGGAAATATCCAAAGTGCGCGAGGAAAAACAAAAGGATCTTTTAAGTAGTATTTCTCCATACTTCTATCTTGTAAACGAAAGACAGCCATTTGATAAGGCACGTTTACATCTATGTGGTAAATGCAATTGGATTCGCAACTTGGGATAGAACAATCCCCAGGTATGCATACACAGTTCTGAGAATCCAAGAACATCACTTCCTCATTCTCTAGATTGTTCATCTTAATCCATTTTTCTCTCTCGCCATTCTCTGATTCCAGTTTATAAATCGTGAAATTTAATCTACAATATTTTTTAATTCGAATTAATAATAGGTTTCCGTTTGAAGATTCGGACAAGCGTGAAATAAATTCTCCCATATCATTATCAAAACCATTTACTTTAACCTCCATTTTACGTAATGTAAAATGTTCTAACTCTTGGTCTTTCACCTCCTCCTTCTCAACTTCATCTTCCAAAACATCAAATTCATCAATGAAAAACAAACTAGCTTTTTGACAACGAGATATTCCGTATAATGAACCTCTATGAAAAATAATGTCACAAAATTGGTAATGAGGGCTGAATTGATCGGGAATACCCAAACTCCATTTTCTTTGTCCGGATTTTAACCAAACTAACTTATAATCATCATCATAAATCACTGCAACGATATAATCATTTGGGTATAGAAAAGGATCGCATGATAAAATTACTTTTTGAATATCCAAATAAATTAAATTTCGTCTGACTATGGATTTCATTAGAGGTTGATCTTTCCTAAATTTTTGATTTAAGAAGGGTGGAAGGTCTATACTACGACCAGAAAAAGGATCGAACAATGTTACGTATAAGTCTTTGGTAATAGAATTTATGTCAGAAACTGCCAAATAACCATGAGAAGTTTGGCAGAACCTATGTTTTTCATGACTAATTCCAGGATTTTGATTGCAAGGAATATCAATTCTATAATTGTAACTTTTACCTTCAAAAATGTTAAATAAAACTTTTTTACCTTCAAAAAGATTTAATAAAACTCGCTGGTCATCATGATCTGGTGTTGGAATGTGTAACAAAGGCGGCCTTTTCAATTGTTGTTTCTGTTTCTGCTCTTGAACGATAAGATACCATGATTTACAAACAGATCCAACTCGTATATAATCTCGAAGACTTAATTTATCCAAAATATTGATTAGAAGATGATTATGCATATTTGTCCATTTATTCTGGACAGATGAATAATTGTTTGCCATTGTTGTTAAATTCAAGTTTTTTTCTTTCAACTAAAATAAAATGCTCAAGAGATCTAAATACACACACACACACACACACACACACACACATATATATATATATATATATATATATATATGACGCTTAAAAACATGAGAAATATATAATATTATTGTGAAATTATATAAAAACTATAAATAATATATGAAAGTAAACGAGAGATCTAGAAAATAGAGAGAATATTATTATGAGATTTTTTGTTGTTTGTTGGTGTTGTGTCTACCATAGGACATAGGACCCTCTATTTATAAGGATAAATAGGGGATAAGGATAAGCACAGAGAGTGACACTTGTCACCCGATATTAAGTGTTAGGTGACACTTGTCACCAAAGTCATAAGTACTAGGTGATATGTGTCAACCTTAGATATAAATATCATGTGATATTTATCATCTTTCATTAAGTACGTAATTATCCCGGGATAAAAGGATAATAACGATTATACGATGGACATCCACTAATTTAATGAATCTTCGGGATTCATAACACTCCTCTTGGATGTCCATTACATAAAGAATATGTCTCGTTAAAACCTTACTAGATAAAAACCCAATGGGAAGAACTAAATCTTGCTAATAGATTTATAGCAAATTCTATATCAGGTCGAATATTTATTTGCAAGATACATCAGTGCACCAATAGCACTCAAATATGGTACTTCAGGACCAAGTAGTTCTTCATCATTTTCTCGATGTCTAGATATATCTTTATTTATATCTAGCGACCTCACGGCCATTTGAATACTCAATGGATATGCTTTATCTATGAAAAATCTTTTCAACACTATAGTTGTATATGTTGACTGATGAACAATAATTTTGTCTTTCATATGTTCAATTTGAAGCCCAAGACAAAACTTAGTTTTTCCAAAATCTTTAACTTCAAATTCTGGTTTCAAACAATCTATAGCTTCTCGAAGCTCTTCTAGAGTTCCAATGAGATTGATATCGTCAACATATATAGCAAGAATCACAAAACCAAAATCTGTTTTCTTAATAAAAATACATGGACAGATTTGGTCATTCTTATATCCTGAATTCAACAAAAATTCACTAAGGCAATTGTACCACATGCGTCCAGATTGTTTAAGCCCATATAATGACATCTGTAATTTTATAGAATAATTTTCACGAGAGTCTTTAAAAGCCTTTGGTAATTTAAATCCTTCAGAGATTTTCATATAAATCTCATTTTCACGGCTTCCATAAAGATAAGTTGTAACAACATCCATTAGAGGCATGTCCACCTTTTCATATAGTGTCAAACTTATAAGATATCGAAGTGTAATAGCATCAATAACGGGTGAATAAGTTTGATCATAATCAATTTTTGGCTTTTGCAAATAGCCTTGTGTAACGAGTCTTGCTTTATATCTTACGACTTCATTATTCTCATTTTATTTTCGCACAAACACCCATTTATAGCCAACAGGTTTTACATCCTTTGGCGCTTGGACTACAGGTCTAAAAACTTCTCGCTTTGCAAGCAAATTTAACTCCGATTGAATCACATCTTTCCATTGATGCCAATCAATTCTATGCCGACATTCTTCAACTAATGAAGGATCTAAATCCTCATTATCTTTGAAAATATCAAGGGCTACGTTGTATGCAAAAGCATTATCGATAACAACGTTTCTTAGATCCCAACTGTGATTCGGACTTGTATAATTAATAGACATTTTAGAATTCTCTTTATTATTTGTAGTGGAAATCTTTTCATCAGTGGTCCCCTTGGTTTTCTTTTTCTGTTTCATCAATATGATCTTCTGGATTATTTAATCCTCTTTTCTGTTTCATCAGTCAGCCACGCTTCTGGCATGTTTTTGATTCAATAGCTATATGATTAATTTTCTGTCCTTCAGGAACTTATATCCGTAGAGGAGCATCTATAGCTGGATTATGTGATTTAGTGACTTTGCTGGAGTTAGCAAAAGAATCTGGCAGTTGATTTACAATTTGTTGCAAATGTATAATCTTTTGAACTTGAAGTTCACTCATATTTGTGTCTGGATCTAAATGATTCAAAGATGTTTTCCACACAAGTTCAATCTTATGCCATTTATTCTCTCCCCCTAATTTGGGAAATAAATTTTCATCAAAATGGCAATCAGTAAATCTTGATGTAAACACATCCCCTGTCAAAGGTTCAAGATGCCTTATAATGGACAATGAGTCACACCCAATATATATCATCAATCTTCTTTGCGGACCCATTTTTGTCCGTTGGGGTGGTTCAATTGGAACATATACAGCACACCCAAAAATTCTCAAATAAGAAATATTTGGCTCTGAACCAAAAGCTAATTTTATGGGAGAAAATTTATGATAACTTGATTGCCTTAAACACACAAGTGCTGCAGCATGTAAAATTGCATGTCCCCGAGCTGCTGTAGGGAGGTTTGTTTTCATCAATAATGGTCTAGCAATTAATTGCAACATTTTAATAAATAATTCAGTTAGACCATTCTGTGTGTGAACATGAGCTACAAGATGTTCAACAATTATTCCAATCGACATGCAATAAGAATCAAATGCATGCGAAGAAAATTCACCAGCATTGTCTAGACGGATTCGCTTAATAGGATAATCAGGAAATTACACTCTTAAGCGAATTATTTGGGCAAGTAATCTCGTAAACGCTAGGTTGCGAGTTGATAATAAAAACATGCGACCATCGGGTCGATGCATCAATCAATACCATGAAATATAGAAATTGCCCACATGGTGGACTAATCGGTTCACGTATATCTCCATGAATTCGTTCTAGAAATGTAGGACTTTCAGCTCCTACTTTCAATGGTGATTGTCTTATAATCAATTTCCCCTTGGAACATGCAGCACACAGAAAGTTTATCAGAAGTTAAAATCCTTTGATTTTCAAAGGATGACCGTGCGTTGTCTCGATAAATTTTCGCATCATAATTAATCGGAAGGCCCAAACGGTCATGCCAAACTTTAAAAGTAACGGGATTAGTAAACTTCTGGGTTACTAAATGATGCTCCTCAATAGTATTTATTTTCGCATAATATAGGCAAGAGGATAGAGATGGTAATTTTTTCAACAAAAACTTATTACCATATGTCATTTTTGTGATACCCAAATATTCATTACCATTATCCTCCATAGTCTCAACATGATATCTATTACGTCGGATATCTTTAAAACTCAATAAATTTTTTTGAGACTTTGAGGAATATAATGTTTTATCAATAGCAATCATAGTCCTCCTGGTAATATTATATTAGCTCTTCTGGAGCCTTCAATAAGTTTTGCACTACCATTTATTGTGGTAACACTTGTTTCTCTCACATTCAAATGAGAAAAATATTTCTCATATTTCAGTATGGTGTGTCGTAGTTCCACTGCCAATAAGGCAAACACTTTCGATATCGTTATTCATACTAGAAAATTGAACAACAGACATCTGTTTTATTAACAAAATATTTAGAGACATAAAAATTAAGCATATTATATTACAATATTTAAACAATAAAATGTAATATTTTACATAAACATAAAACACATAATATAATATTCTAATTATTTTAGACACTTTCATCTCCAATTAAGTGGTCAATTCTTCTTTCTGGATGTTTGAAAAAATTAGCAACATCAAGTGAGCCACACCAACATCAACATTTTCAAGATCGTCATCATTTCTTTCATGAGACAAATTTTGAGGAGTAAAATTTGCCTAAGCACCTTGCCTGTTTTTCAATAGATGCTTGATATAAATCAACAACATGTTTTGTCGTGCAACAAACATGAGACCAGTGACCTTTCATGCCACAACAATAACATTTGTCTTCATAATTTTTCGAAACAATATTTCCTTTCTCATTATGTTTTGTCCACTTCAGGTGGCCATTAATATTTTTGGCACCTAAATTATTATTACGATTATAAGGGCCAAATTTATCGCGACGTTCATAATCATATTTTCGACCATGACCACGGTAACGACCACGACCACGATCTCTTCTGGGATCATGATTTCTAACAACATTCATTTCAGGGAATAAAATAGAGCCAATAGGTCGAGTCTCGTGATTTTTCATCAGTAATTCATTATTATGTTCCGCAACAAGAAGACAAGAAATCAATTCATAGTATTTCTTAAAACATTTCTCACGATATTATTGTTGCAGGACAATATTCGTGGCATGAAAAGTAGAATATAGTTTCTCCAACATATCATCATCCGTCATATCTACTCCACATAGTTTCAACTGTGAAACTATTTTAAACATATTGGAGTTATACTCACTCACGGATTTGAAATCTTGCAACCTCAGGTGCAACCAGTCATACCGTACTTTGGGAGAACGACCATCTTCTGATGGTCGATTCTTTCTTTCAAATTTCCCCACAAAACAAGAGGAACTTTCACGGTAAGATATTCATTTTTCAAATCCTCATGAAGATGATGACAGAGAAATATTATAGCTTTGGCACGATCTTGTGTTGATGACACATTATTTTGTACAACGGTGTCTGCCAGACCCATTGCAGGAAGATGCATTTCGGCATCTAGTGTCCATGACAAGTAGTTCTTTCCGGTGACATCAAGAGCCAAAAATTTGAGTTTAGTAAGATTTGCCATAATAATAACAGAAAACGTACATGTTTGATAAACTTCAAAAATACTTTACCGGGTGGTAGAGACTCGTGCTGATAAGATATTGTGTAATTATATAAAAACTATAAATAATATGAAAAGTAAACGAGAGATCTAGAAAATACAGAGAATATTATTATGAGATTTCTTGTTGTTTGTTGGTGTTGTGTCTACAATATGGCATAGGGCCCTCTATTTATATGAGTAAATAGGGGGATAAGGATAAGCACAAAGGCTGACACTTATCACCCGGTATTAAGTGTTAGGTGACACTTGTCACCAAAGTCATAAGTACTAGGTGATATGTGTCACCTTAGAGATAGACATCAGGTGATACGATTATAGGATAATTATCCCAGAATAGAAGGATAATAACGATTATAGGATGGATATCTACTAATTTAATGAATTTTCGGGGTTTATAACAAATATATATTAAAAAGAAATTTAAATAAAATCTAATTAAAATCTCTCAACTCAATCAATATAAAGTTCATCCCGCTTTCCTCTCAATTTCAAATTTGTTGGTTTAAAAAAAATTATAGATTTAATTACTAAACTAATTAATTGATTATATTATTTATAATCTCTGATAATATAATTTTTCTTTATAATATTATGTTCGATAAAAATAAGATAAAATATAACAATATTTGTCCTATATAATCTGAATTAAAAATATTTGATATTTTATAAATTTAAATAACGTTTGTTCTTAATATTGATGTTGTAGAATTAATATTCATATTATTTATTAATTTAAAAATATCTTTCTATATTTATCTTGCACAATAATGGCATTAGCCTTTTTATTTAATATTTTAATCAATTAATTTTAGGGTTATTAGGAATTTTGTTGTGAAACTAAAAAGGAAGAGATAGAAGGAGGATCACTCAAGCTCCAGAATCGTGAAATCTAATTAATTTAGGGAATGAAATGCAAGAATCGTGATAAATAAATTGAATGAAATTCAATGGGATTTGACGTTTTAATTAAATATATATATTCTGATCCCACGGTGACAAAAAAAAATACATTTCTTGAAAATAAAATAAAATATATATCAATCCCATAATTTAAAATTTTAAAAATTCATGCGCTAATTATTTTTTAAAAACAATTTGCATGGAAATTGCAGGAAAGAAAATAGGGAAACATGAATAAAAATAGGGATTAGTTAAATTAACTGTATTATATAATAAAAATTGTTTATTAGAAATTTATAATAAATTTATTTTCGTTTAATTTCTGATAATAAAATTGATAATAATTTTCAAATTATTTTTTTTTGAATAAATTATGTCAGATGCATTTGTTAGATTCAATTTTTTTATACAACGGTTCATTGGAGAGTATACAGGAGTTCTGTGAGATTTCAATGCCCATTTCTTCTCGCAGATGATTTATATATATATATATATATATATATAAAGAGGACGGTGATCCTTGTAGATCTCTTCGTCTTTGAATTATTTTGTATTACAAATATCCAAGAGAAATTGGAAGTGTTTAACATTTAGGATTTTGGTGCCGTAAATGAATGAAAGAAGGAAGAGAAAGAAAAAAAGGATTTGAATTATTTTGTATTACAAATATCCAAGAGAAATTGGAAGTGTTTAACATTTAGGATTTTGGTGCCATAAATGAATGAAAGAAGGAAGAGAAAGAAAAAAAGGAAGAAGAATGAGAGAAAAAAAATTAAGAAAAAAAAATTTGTATTTTATTTTTGCTAATTGGATAAAAATATTCTAATAATATCAAATAGTAAAAAAATATTGACTTGAATGACACTATAATTATACAAAAAAAAACTTTAAAATACAAAAGTTGAATTTTAAGATCTAAGAAAATCACTTATAATAGTTTATATATATCAATTCAAAAGTGGAAATATCCAAGCAGCACGAGGAAAAATATGAGGTTCATTTAAGTATTGCTCCTCGGAACTTCTTCTATCTTCTAAACTAAAGACACCCATTTGATAAGGTACGACTAAATCTATGTGGTAAATGGAATTGGATTTGCAACTTGAGAGAGAAGAATTCCCAGGTATGCATACACAGTTCTGAGAATCCAAAAACATCACATCCTCATTCTCTAGATTGTTTATCTCAATCCATTTTTTTCTCTCCGACGACTTATCTGATTTCAGTTTATAAATCTCGAAATTTAAACTACAAAATACTCTAATTCGAATCAATAATAAGTTTCCGTTTGAAGATTCCGATATGTATGAAATAAATTCTCCCATATCGTTATCAAAACCATTTACTTTAACCTCCATTTTACATAATGTATAAGGTTTTAACTCTGGGTCTTCCACCTCCACCTTCTCCTTCTCAACTTCATCTTCCAAAATGTTAAATTCATCGATACAAAACAATTTACTTTTTTGACAACGAGATATTCCATATAATGAACCTTTATGAAAAATAATATCAGAAAATGAGTAAGGACGGCTGAATTGATCGGGAATACCCAAACTCCATTTTCTTTGTCCGGATTTTAACCAAACTAACTTATGATCTTCATCACAAATCACTGCAACGATATAATCATTTGGGTATAAAACAGGATCACATGATAAAGTTACTTTGTGAATTCGCAAAAAATTTGGATATAGTTGTATAAAATGTTGGTCATTTCTACATTTTGTGACGGGTGGGAGTTGTATACTATGACCAGAAAAAAGATAAAACAATGTTATGTATAAATCTTTGATCTCTGTCAGAAATGGCCAAACAACCATGAGAAGCTTGACACCACCTATTTTTATCATTACTAATTTTTATTCGATAATTGTAACTTTTACCTTCAAGAATGTTAAATAAAATTTGTTTACCTTCAAAAAGATTAAATAAAACTCGTTGGTTTGGATTATCTAGTGCTCTCGAATATAAAAATACCATGATTTGCACACAGATCCAAATCTTATATAATCTTGAAGACTTACTTTATTCAAAATATGGGTCACAAGATCGATGGGCAAATCCTTAAGAGATGAATAATTGTTTGCCATTGTTGTTAAATTCACGTTTTTTTCTTTCAACTAAAATAGAATGGTTAAGAGATCTAAATATATATATATATTGAGATATATAAAAATATCTTGTTTGACTAATCATGTTATCGTAAAATAGTCAGTTAAAATATCTCACAAAATATCTATTTTAACTCACAAAATATCTATTTTAATTCACAAAATATTCATTTTAACTCAGGAAATATCCATTTTAACTCACTAAATATCTATTTTAACTCACGAAATATCTCTAGAATGGACGGATATTTCAAGTTTATCTTCGAAATCTGGTAACTACCAAATTCTACTTATTACACCACCTACCTATTTCTCACATAAAAAGGTTAAAAAAAAGTAAGATTACTATTTTAAATTCTGCCAAATTAAATACTAACTATATCATCGAAGGATTCATCAGAGTCCATCTACCCTCTATTATGAACGTTTCTATTTTGCAGGCATCGTAAGACACAACCTCCATATTAAAACAGTGACGACTATCTTAACGCTAACATTTAGCAGATACCATTAGAGGACGTTATTTCAGTGACAAGTGACATCAAATCAATTTTTGACGAATCAAAAATATATATATATATATTTGAAATACATGATAAATAAAAAGAATAAAATTTAATGTGATGTGGAGTTTTAATTAAATATATATTCTAAACTCAAAGATATAATATATTTTAATTAAAATCATTGTAAATTAATTTTTGAAAACATTAAAATATGTTTTAATTTTTTAAAAAGATACTCATATATATCATATGCTTTTTATATTAAGAATATTATAATAAAAAAACTTTGTGAAAAAAGAATAAAATAAAAATCATTATATCCATATTTGATGGTTAAAAAGTATGAGAAATATATAAATATATATTAAAAGAAATTTATTAAATTAAATCTCTCAAATCAATCGAAATAAACTTTATCTCTTTTTTTTTTTGTTTATATTTGAATTTTTTCTTTTTATAAAAAGTTTGTCAACTTAATTACTAAACTATTTATAAAAAAATTCTTGCGTATATATATTTTTTATTTAATTATTTTCAATTTTCTGATTTCATTTCCTTAAACAATAAAAAATCATTAAATTTGATATTCACTTAGTTTATTTTTTTTTAATTAATTATAATTTTGTTACCGCTTTTCTTTGAAGACCTTGCTTTTTATGTCATTCAGCTATTTCTACTAATACATATTTTTTATTTTTATAAACAAAAAATATATATATTATTTCATTATTTTCGATATAATCAAATATTTGAAAAAAAATTATTGAAATAAAGATAGGATGGAATAAAAAAATATATATGTTTTTTTTTTACAGTTAAACAATAACAAATTAATTGATGATACAAATTGAATATGTGAATGAAAAATAAATAATAAAAAAAAAGAATAAATAATGTTAAGCATCTGTGGGTGCAATCCAATGCCTTCCATTCACAAAACTCTTCACAAGAAAAGGATGAGCTGTCTGGAAATCCAACTCTCTAGCCCACGATACCCCACCTACTGCTGCGGCTCCTGGGCCCCAGCATCTATATACTCCAAAAAATGCTGTCCTGCAAAATTATTATTTTAAATATTTTTTATTTATATATAAAAGAAAAAGAAAAAGAAAAATGTGGATGATATACGTACTTGTTTTTGTTGCTGACGTGGTCCCAATCATCCCCGCCACCGTATGCAACGACGTCGTCGAAATAAGTATAAGAGTAGACGATCCGTGAATACTGACCCATAGCCCGTCCGACGTAAATTGGCCCACTCCCTGTTACCCGGCACCGGACAAAAGCAAATCCGGTTTTCTCCTCCGGCGACTTTCTATCTTGCGCCGCTACTGATCCAAATCTCGTGGCTATCGAGTGCAGCTCACAGTCCTGCAATTTCGAATTTTCCTCTTTTCAAAAATTCTTCTACTATATATGTAAAGAATTTTTATTTTTATTTTCAACAAATAATAAAAAAAAAAAAAGGTAAAAAAGAGACATCCCTTTTAGCTGGATGCCGCAGACATAAAAAAGGAGACAAACTTGGCAGCTTTTTGCCATAAAAATAAAAAAACATTTGGCAGAAGAATTTTATTTACTTACTTTGTACATAGAGCGACCATTGCCGAAAATGAAGTCTATAGAGCCTTCAATATAACACTCCTTGAAATAATGCCGGCCGGCGTCGTCGCAGAGGGTGTCTTGTGCACCGTAGAATCCGCATCCTGAGAAGTACGCTTTATCGCCGGATATTCGAAATGCCACCGCCTGCCACCCTTGCATCCCAGGCATCGGCGCCGGTGCTGTATTCTGTTTCAGCTCCCCCATTTATTTATGTAAAAGAAAAATTAAGACAACTTTACAAAATGCGTCACTTTTTAAGTGGCAAAAGTTGGGGATATGAAGAAAGTGTAAGGACTGAAATGGTAAAAAAAAAACAAAAAAAGGGTACCTTGAAGCTAATATTTTTTGCAGAGAAATAGCTAGCGTAAACTGTGACAGAAGCTGTCTGATAAGTGCGCAGCTGCTGTCCGTCAGGACCACGGTCGCTTGCTCTGTCGTGCCATTCTATCACTGTTACGTCTCTTCCTGCTCCTTCAAATGTTATGAACCGTTTTGTTGCCGGAACCACCACTTTTTCTCTGCTCCACCGCCATCCGAAACCCAAAAAAATGATAAAAATCTCATCAATTGTGAATTCTATATATTTTTTATAGAATAAAAAAGTGCCCACACAAAATCACAGTTTAAATGTCATTTCAAAAGTTCAAGCCTTTTAATAAGAATTGAACTTTGTGTTAGCGAAATTTATATATATATATATATATATGTTTTACTAACATTTCGTTCGTATGTTATTTTAACATTTTGGAAGATGTTTCAATATATATGTATATATGTAAGGAAGAAAGGAGTTGGGATAGTTTACATGTAATAACCGGCACTGATGAGGATGAGGACATTCTTGCGGTTGTTGACGGGGACAGAATCAACGGCAGCCTGAACAGACTGAAAGTCACCGTATCCGTTAATGTCGACGGTGATAAGACGGTGGCCGGAGGGACCTATCCATTTGTGCCGCCGGTCATGTTTAGTACTATTACTACTACTACTACTACTAGTAGTAGTATTTGACGTAATTATTACTGAGTTATCTTGATGAACTGAGTTGAGATCGTGAGTCTGCTGAGTCTGACTCGGATGATGAAATCTTGAAACGCTTAAAGTATCAACAGAAAACAGCGTTAGAAAAGACACTGAAAATAAGAATAACAATTTGGGAGAATTAGCCATGAAGAATAACAAAATTAAATAATTAGCATTAAATTGTAAAAGAGAATGTTGGATTTGCTGCACCACCGTTTATACATATATATATATATATATATAAGGGCTGATAAGTTCAGGTAGCCATTATTCCAACGGTCATATTTTCTGTTTTCCCTCTTCCTCGTCTTCTTCGCATTGTAAAAAAGAATAGTCTATATTCCTTCCATACATAGCCTTATCATAGGTGTGGGAGAATTTTTGTGTATATATATATATATATATATATATATTTCATGCCAATGATTAATAATACTACTAGAGATCTATACCCTAATTAATCAACTTATTTTAATGAATTACACCCAAAGTGAATTTGACTAAAATGATAATTTATTTGTCCATTTATTAATAATTCTACTAATGATTTTAAAAGTTCGAGATTGTTCATTAAAAACATATATAATTTTATGTATTAGAAAAATATATATATATTAATGAATTTGATTCTAAATAAATTTATATTTAAACAGTTTTCATTTTTATAGTCTAAACATTTATTTTTTATTTTTTTACATAAAAAAATTTTAAAAGTAAATTTATTTATTAATGGAAGTAAAAAAATGTGAATGTTATTAATTAATATTCCAACCAATTGTGTTGTCAGTAAGATAGCATCTATTCGAGTTTCCTAAAATGACAAATCGTTTTCTTTTATGAAGCTATATATATATATATATTATATATGCATGCAAATTATAAACTCTCTCTCTCTCTCTCTCTATATATATATATATATATAAAATATAGAGAGAAATTATATCAGCCACGACTCCAGATATTAAGAAGGTGATAGTAAAATAAAAAGAAACCCTAAATTATATAAATTAAAGAAACCCTAACTGTTTCCTCTTGGATCTTTATATGATTAGTTTTTATCATTTTGTTTTGCAGACTGACTGAGATTTAACAAAAGAAAAAAAAGCTTACATTCTGTATTGTATTTGTATATATGTAGAGAGAGAGAGATAGGAATTAAACAGAGACAAAATGGTCATTGAATGCTCTTGTTTTGTGGTAAGCACTAACAGTAACATTAGTTATGGTCCAATTCATATTTTTCCTTATCTCATTTCCTCTCTCTCTCTCTCTCCTCAAGTGTGTGTGTGTGTGTGAGAGGTCCACTAGGTGTTTTTCTTTTACTGTGTTTTACGTGAACAAAAAGGGGCCCTTTGATAGTTCATACAATATAGATATATATAGATATATTTAAAGAAGGACAAGAAAATTTGAACGTTGGGAAGAGAGAATTTTCATATGAATTTGCAATTTTCTTGTCTCTAAGTTAAAATAACCCCCCTTTTCAATGGGTACAATAAAGTATGTCTTTGTTATATATATATATATATTGCCCACATGCAACCATAATTTAAATGATGCCTTTTTAACCTCAAAGTTCATATCACTTTATAAAAGGTTGCAAAATTTATACTCATGATTAGTCAGTGTATATATATATATATATTTAGAGGAGTTGTATACATAAAATTTAATTTTTTTTTTCTTAGAAATGTCTTAATATGATAATTAATAAGTATTTTTAAGTTATGATATAGTATATTATTTTAAGATGCAAAATTATTGGGAGAAATTAAGGAGAAAATTTGAGAGGGTTTTGATGAGCATATATATTTTGAATGGTGGCCGGAAACAGCTAGCAATTCCTTTATGGAAAAGTTAGTAAGAAGACTTTTCAATAGTACAAATTTTGGTATATGATTGTTAGGAGTAAGTTTTTCCACAATCATAGCCCAAGAATTTTGCTGTCTTCCTGTCTCCAAAGTTTAAATGTTGGATGGGAATTATTGGAGTTTCAAAGATTCTTATTATTGGGGAGCAAATAAAGAAAAGTAGAAAAATCAAAAAGTTTTTACTTTTCTTTTTGCACTGCTCTTTTTAAAGAGAAATTTATGTCAAAGAATAATTAATATATATACTAGTGAATTTTTATTTTATAAATTTCATGTGTATATTTATTACTGAGTGAGCTTGGTTTTCTTTTCCATTGTTATAAACATATTTTATAAATTTTTTTAAAAGAAAAAAAAAATTGTAAGAAAGATTCGAATTGGGTCCAATTTTTTGTCTCAGTCCAATTGGTTAAGAAAATCCCAAAAAGCCCAATCCATTCAAGTTAGACAGAGTACAGCCCAAAAACAAGGATACAAAGTGAGCCACAGATAACCCGGTTTTTGGGAAAAGGCCATGGCATATAAATTAGTCATGTTAAGAAAAAACTAAAGAAAGAATTAGAGAATTTTTCCAGTTGTTCCAATAAGTAACAGATTACAATGAAGATCTTTTTTTGTTTTGCAAACAAAGGCAAGTGAGATCAATTCTAACTAAGGTTTTAAATGGTACAAACATTCCATTGTAAGTAGTAAGACGACATATTTCCCGAAAATCGTACAACAATGCTCGTCAAAGCAACCACCGTCATTCTCAAAATTTCCCTTACCCTCACCATCACCAGCAGCAGTTGGACTAACTTTTAAAAATGGTGGAATCCAAAGGAAAGGAATGAAGGCTATAAGAAGGACCTTTTTTTTGGTAAATGTACTTTTACTAAACCACCAGTCTCAAATCTTAATACAGCTTGTTAAACCCTGAAGGTGAGGCAGATTCAGCCAATTTAGGTAAGAAGCCTTCTCTTTCGAGAGAAATCTGAAGGCAGGATAGGATCCTAACCATAGCTACCCACACCACCGGTGAACAGCAGAATGCGTACCCAAATACAGCTAGAGCTCTTACAATCCCATCATTGTACCAAGGATAAGCCATTATCAAAAGGGATCCGAAGATTCCGAGCCAGGGGACAAGAACAGGTAGGATTGGTAGAAGGAAAGCATGGACTGCTATGCAGGAGAATGCAAATACCCCAAGTAAGTAGATGCTCCAGCCTACCAAGGGATGAACCGTTTGCGGGATTAAGAAGAATGGGATTATATATGCAGCCAGAATGGACCATAGAGCAGCTAGTTTAAGGCCAGTCTGTATGAGAAAAACGCTCTTGTTATCTTCGCGACGATAACACAGCTTTGATAAATTTGGCCGTGCTATGCGTGTCACTGCCATTATTCCTAGATAAAATATAGCTTGAATGAATACCAGTGGCATTTCTTCAGCATACCTGCCAAAAAAAATGCAATTTCCTAACATTCAGTCTGTGTTGTCCATAAGAAAACTGACAGATACTGGGGAGTTGGATATATGATCTTACCCAATAGTTTGACGGCGGCGCTCATGCCATTGGATACCAAGGGGCAGGACGGGATATGACCACCAATACCAGGGTTTTAACCACACTGCTCCAGGAAATGTGATCACGCTGTTAGGTCCACAAGGTACGCTCCACCTTAGCTTGAGATCTAACAAAAAAAAAAAGACAGTTATAACAGAGAATGCAAAGGGTTCCCGGCACGAGTGAAAAGACTCCATTTTGATAACGAAAGAAAACATGAGGAAAAAAAAAATCATTGAACTTACAGTAATAGGAAGCGTCCATTTGATAGCCAAGAGGAAGTCTGTACTGCCCATCAAGAGTAGTGTTGTTGGGAGGAGGATGGAACATTGGCTTGTCAAGTAAATCGGGGAAGTAGCCTCCAATAAAACCTTGATCAGCACCATCTGGGTTATCTCTCTCAATCTCCAACTCGTGAACCATGTCTTTGAAAACTTTCAGAGATGGCTGCAATTTCAAAATATGGATCAATCACCACTATTTTACAGCGGTAGGCTAAACTAAGTATTGGAGTTTATAGAAAAAAGCTTCCAATGATGTTACTGTTTTAGATCATGAACAGAGATGAGTGTGAAAATCTAACCTGCAAGACGAAGAGACCCGTATGGAAAATGCAGGGATTAATGAAAACCGCACAGAACTGGCCGCATTGGAACAATTCGTCAGTTTTTTTCGAGGAAAAGGTTGTCAGCGTCAAGCATAACCACCCTTTCATAATCCACAAGTTTCCATGCATATAGTTTGTTCATTGTCAGCCGAAATCTCCAATCGAAATTTCCATTCTTAACATATGGATTGTTCAAGTTTTCAACTCTCATAACCTTTGCGCCATCTTCTTCTCTGTACAACACAAACATAAACAAGTCTTGGTCAAATTTCTACTTTCTCGTTGAAATATTTTCAAAAACAATATAACTGAATCTTCGAATTTAACAATGTTATGAAGTGATTGTTTGACATACATTGTGTTAGATTTTTTGGGGGAAAAAAGGGAACATTTTCCAGAGGATCTAAGGCTGTTAGGTCTGTTATATACTAATCTTTAATCAACAAAACAGTTCTCTGCTTTCTCCCTTTTCAAAACCCGGCAAGGAAGTTTTTTTTTAAATGAAAAATAAATTTAAAAAAAAAAGAAAGGAAGAAGAAAGAGTAGGAAGAGGTCAAAAACATTCTTGGTCTTATCCACGACCACTCATATCTGTCACATCGAAAAATGGGGATGGCCGGTGATAGTTTAGTTTAGACGTGTACAACACTTTCCTTGGAATATACCTTATTCATAAAAGGTCCTTCTCCGAGAGTGATTTTTATTCAAAATAAATCTTTTTTGTGAAAAATTTAAAAACTAAAAGAAAAAGATTCAATTTCAAATATTAGAGAACGGCAGAGATTAGCAAGCAAGAATATGGGGGCAACAAAAGGATGTTGAAAAAAAATCTTTCGAGTTCTTTCTATCCAACTTTTGTCTAATGTGGGTAGGCAAGTGGGATAAGTGGGACAATAGTACCATTGAACCCACAAGACTTATCTCTTCCTAATGGTTGACACATACATCAATCTATTCGAAGCTTTACTTTTGGCATCAGATTTTGTGTCTTTAGCTAACAAAATGAATATGAATACACAGTCAAAAGTTCCAAGGAAAACACTGCCTCCCCTTCCTATTATGTTAAGACACACAAAAGTAAACATATTGATTTGACTAGACCAAAATTTTACTCAAATTTGTTTCTTGGTCATAAATATATATTTTTAAACTCAATAGTATTTGACTGTAAAGATCTAAGGAGAATGATAGTGGTCATGAATGATCCGGTCCAAATAAACCTACTGTTTCAGAGTGTCATCAAACTATTAAATAAAGTAAAAATAAGTTCTTTATCTAGCTCAACTCATTAATTAGTTAAGTTAACTATTGGAAGATTGGTAGGACCAAATTTCTTTCTTTCTATAGAAGAAAAAGGTCAGTATAAAAAATTAAAAGTAGCAGAAACCAAAACACGAGATAACACGGTGAAGGACAAATTCCAACTCTCCTACTTTATTTTTCTTTCTAAAAAAAATCTGCAATAACTGACCTTTCAATTAAGCCAACAGGAAGATTAGATATACCCCATTATTATTATTATTATTAAATCAAAATCAAAATTCAATTTTAAGGGGTCACTATTAAAAGAACACTTGTTTTTTTTCTCCCTGCTGACCCAATCCAGCTAAATGTTGCCACTTGTAATAGGGAGCTGTCAAACAATTAGGTTATCTATGCAATAACACCTAAATATATATATATATATATATATATATACACACTGATTAAGTAAAACATATGTATATATATATTCAACAGAACACAATAATTAAGAGATTACTTTTATTTATTTATGACATGGAAGATAAATGGTTAGAATTTATAAAAAGAACATAGAAATAAAATATTTAATATATATTATTACTAACTCTATAAATGGAAGTCCTTGGGTTCTGTAAAGGAAATGTTTTTTTTTTTTTCTAAGGGGTTGTCTAGCGTATTGTACTCACATGGGGAGATCCCATTCTGCAGTCCAGGACGGATTCTCAGGGCAATAATTACCTTTTTTTTTTCTTTTCTTTTTTAACTTTTTAGACTACAACTAAAATATCATTCATCTCTGGCATATTCTCTCTCTACCTTTCTTTCTTTCTCTGCTAAAGTCTAACATACGCCGCATGGTTATTTTCTACTAACATTCACTACCCAATGTAAAATCATGGAATTGGAAACATTTACAGAACGGTAAATTAATAAAAAATTAAATTTAAATAATAAATAAAAAAAATAATGGTTGTGGACCAGGCAGGGAGGGAGGGAGGTAGTAGAGGAAAGTGAACAATGGGGGGGACTTACAGGGTTTGGACCCACCGGTCGGGGACATCAAGGGAAGCAATGACGATAAGATCGGCATCGACGCCGAGCTCGTAAAGAGATCTGAGCATAACACGTGTTGCCACGTAGAACTCATAGTCTCTCGGAGTACCCATATACATCATGGTCGCGTAAGCATTTCTGTGTTCTGCTCGGAAGTTCGTCGGAGTTTTCGTCGGAGGAGTCGCTTCACCGTACCTAACCACATAAGTCATCATCAAAACCATAAATATGTACCTCGCCACCGCCGCCGCTATCCTCCTTTCATTTTCCCCCTTCATCTCGATATCCACAAACACTTTCCCCCAAAAATGTCCTCTTACCAAACTCAATTCAAAAAATAAAAAACCCTCCCTCCCCAAATTAGACGATCTCAACCCGGTAACTCTGTTCTCCTTAATTCCTTCCTACAACATTGTTCAACTTTCACCCAAAAAAATAAAAACCTTCACAGCACCGCCGGAAAATCGATTTTTCCGAGTATAAATACCAAAATCAATGCGAAACCTTTCTAGTTCTCAAAAATCTCAAAAGAATATAAATTCCTCTTTGCTATCTCCTAATTAGCTAGTAGTTTAACCCAACAAAAAAAAAACACAGCGTATATTCCAACGGTGATAATCTCTCTGTACACATACAATGAACATAGACAGAGACAAAGTAAGTGTTTGTGTGTGAGAGAGAAATATAAATAGAAAGAGAAAGAGAGGAAGAAGTAGCAATAGGGATGATTTTGGATTTCTTCTGTCTTTCTGAGAACGGAAAAAAAAAAAAGAAAGAAAAGTATCGAAAGAACCTACTTAATGCTCGAGACTCTGAACAGAACATAAGATAGGTGTGTATATATATAAAAATAATAATAGGGAGCGCTGGAACGAAGATACAGGCTCTGATTTAATTTTTAGATATTTCCTTTACACCTTCCTTTTTCCTTTTCTTTTTTTTAATGTAAAAATGGTATAAAAAATACTCAGAAATTAAGTAATTGGCGGATTTTATACACTTTAGACATTTTTCTATATTAAAATATTGAATAAGAAAATATAAAAATTATAAAATAAAAATAATATTTTAAAAAATATAATTATTATATATATAATTTAAGTGTTTAATTTTTTGGTCCTCTATAATTTTATCTTTTGCTAATGTTGGTCCATTTTACCTTAAATATTAAACTTCCATTCAAATTTTTATGTTATTGGATTTGCTATTTTAAGTATAAAAGAAAATTATAAATAAAATATTGAGAAGTAAATTCACCTATCTTTCAAATAATAAATGAATAATAGCTGTAAATAATTAATTAAATGAAAATAATAATAATAATAAATACAACTTGATTTTTATTAATCTTATTATGAAAATGTATTTTAAAGTCGGGAATAACAAATAAAATATATTAAAAATAAATATGATTTTTATAATCGGGAAAATAAAGTAATGGGACTGAATGATCTGAGCTGTTGAATTATTACACGTTGACTAAATTGGACGATGTGGAAGGTGTTACTTCTTTTTTCTTATTTTATTTTATTTTAATTTTTCCCTTTTTAGGTACTGTACTTGCCATCTTTCCCTTTTTTTTTAATTAAATATTTACTTCTTTTTTTCATATAAATTCTATAAAACATATATGGGTATGAAATTAGGACATGATTATTTCATTGGAATACACGAGAATTATGTGGTAATGAGTAGTTGGGGTAATAAATACACATTTTCTTTCTCAATGCTTTCTTTTTTTCTTTTTAAAAATAAAATAATCTCTGATATATATATATATTCGTTAACATATAAATAAATTCATAGTTTTTCTCGAACTCTCTCTACTATGTGATTTTTTTATCGGTAACAAAAAAAAAGTCACGCTCAAAAGAAAAATAAATAAATAAATATTGAGATTTATTTCACACATAGAAATTTCCAATTCGATGTATAAATTGAATTTTAAATATATTTCTTACATCCTTAAACTTCTGTAAAACCCAAGAATCTCGATAACTTCTAAAGAAAGGAAAAAGAATCGTTTTTTTGTGAAACTTTTAATTTTAGCTTTTTACTAAGTTTTATTTTTAAAAAAAATTAAATAAATAAAAGGCAAAAAAAAAGCATATATTTAAAATTATTAAAATATTAATTTCAGCCCTATATAAAAGTTACGTTTTAATTTTCTCAATTTTTTTAATAAGTGTAGAGTAATTTATTTAATGTTTGAGAGTGTTTGTTACTTATGAAATATTTCTTATATTATGTAAGAATGGAATATTAAATACCTCTTTTTAGGTCCATTCATTACAAATATGTACATTTATTAATTTATAGCAAATATATATATATATATACATATAATGAAATAATTATAGAAAAAATCATTATAAATAATTTAATTCTAACTTACAGACTTTGTAAATCATCTTTTAAAATAATGAATGATGTTAGGAAGTTTTTTTGGGAGAATATTCGAAGGCACTAATTGCGTTTTAGATTTCTCTTGCACACACACACATATATAGATATATATAATATATATATATATATATATATATATATGTGTGTGTGTGTGTGTGGACGGTCTCTTCTTCGCCAATTCAATGGAAACAAAAACTATATATATATATATATATGTATGTATGTATATTATATAATAAAAAGAAAAATGAAAAAGGAGAAGAGTACAAAAGTGGTGTACTTTTTTTTTTATCCTTAGGGATTAAGATAATTGCTTCTAGGGTTAGTAATATATGCTTCAAATTGCATAGGATACGATGCTTTTCCTCCATATATATATACTAATGCCATGAGGAATCGTTTCAACATTTCTCGGCCTTTCTTTATATTTCCTTTTCATTTCCACTTTCTACATATCATTTCATGATCATTGAAATTATTACTAATTCAAATATTATTTTTTAATATATATATATATATATATATATATAAAAGAATAAAGAAACGTAAAAAAATTATGTAGATTATAGAATACGAGGTTCACGTCATAACGACTGAGGTTTACATATGCTTCACCTAGAGTTGGACCGACAACTACAAGTATCACGTTAACACTGAAAGATATAAATACATCTAACATAATAGGTATATTTGAAGTTATCATGTTAGACTTGTCGGAAACGTACTCAATCCAGGGCTAACTCACACATGCATACAAAATATTCCAAGTGTTCAACATTTTATTTTACTACTTAAAAAAATAATTATCAAAAATATGTATTTGTTCCTCGATTCTAACGACCTTTTAGATTTAATTACTGATTTAATTATTAAGAGACAGTGTCAAGAACACTGACCTTCAATTGCAAAGTACTCGGTAGAAAATGGAATCCACTCATCGTACGTGATAAGACTGCTTTCCTCGAGCGTGTATGTATATATATAATCAAATATTTTTGCTCTGAACTTATAACCTATTGAGTTTATAATTTACATTTGATAAATAATTTTAAAATATTAATCATAAAAGTTTTCAAGTTATATCCCTAATCAACCATTTTGTATGTAACGACTATCCATGTGCCAATTTGGTCCAATTGGAGGAAAAATAAATACTAATAGCATTTATTATTATTATTATTATTTGAGTTCAAACTCCAGCAAATGGAGCATCTAAAATTTGTCCCCTCTAATTTGAATAGAAATGGTCAACGAGAAACTGAGATATTTTCCGACGCCTTTTTATTTTCTTGAATGGTTGGTTTATAGTCTACTTAATTTGGACGCGTCATGGGGGCTTCTTCGACCAACTTTGACTTCCGATCCAATTTAAATTTCCGGCTGTCCACTTTGGATAAGCCATGCTGGCTTGGCTTGGTTGGCTCGGTCCTATTCATTACCGGCGACTGGATATACCGTGTGTTCTTCTTCTTCTTGCCATTTCAACTATCTTCCGAATATATTTTATTTATATATAATTATATTTTGACCAATTACTCCCTCCATTTTTTAAGAAATCTTCCCCGCGTTAAATTTTATTACTATCAAAGATTTTTTCAACGAGTTTTTATTTATTTATTTATATATACTTTTTGAAAATAGGTATCAAATATAAGAAAATTTTAAATTATAAGTTGGAATTATATATTAGATTTGATTAATTGATTAAAGAAAGAAATATTGGATATTATCCTTAATTTTATGGAGAAAAAATATATTTTCTGTAATTAGTTTCGTGTTAAGGATAATGAAATATGTGAAATAACGTTCTTTTTTAATATATATATATAGAAGAGGAAAGTACAAAGGATTAAATCGTCATCTTGTGGCCTATGTATATATATATTTGATTACAATATTTTGTTCATAATTATCGTATATTGTACAAAACGTGTAGAAAATTTATAGATTAAAAATAAATAAAGAATTGCAATAGATTGAAATGACAGTTAAAACAATGAAATTGGGAAACCAGGTAATATATATATATATATATATATTCTAACTTATAATTAAATAATAAGCCCAAGACTTTTAATTTAATAATATATTTAAATATATAAAATATTTTTAAAATAAGTAAAAATGAATCATATTAATTATTTATAACATGTTATTAAAATGATGAAAAGGTATATTTGTAAATTTATGTCAAAAAAATAACTTTGTTGATTTGTCAAGGAATAATTGCATCAAAGTTCTTTCTTTTATTTAGTACTTAGTTTCTCTATAAAAAACCATCATTTTTCCTTTTCGTTTTGTCCCCTTGTCTGAATTGCGCTTTTTTTTAAAAAAGCATATATTTTTTATTTTTTGAGTACTCACTCACTCTTATTATTATTTTTTTTCATTTGTTTAAACTAATTTTAATTACAGAATCAAATATGTTTCCCTCTGCCCATAGATTCCATACAATAATGACAAACTTAGATTTTTCTTTTTCCCTTTCCTTTTTCATAAATGAAGAAATTTCGGTGTTATTATTTCGTGCCATGCTTCTTATTTTTTAGAAGGGTATTATAGTAATTATAATATTTATTATAAAATTATATTAAAATTAAAAAAGAAATAGACAAAATATTATTATTGTTACGAATCATGAATATTCATTAAATTAATGATGTTCATCTTCAATATTATCCATTAATCGAAATTATTAAAAGTGATAAATATTATCTGATGTTTATTTTAAGGTGACATATATCACTTATTATTTATGACTTTTGTGACAGGTGTCACCTAACACTTAATACCAAGGTAACAAGTGTCACCTTAGTGCTTATCTTTATCTTCTATTCACCCTATAAATAGAAAGGTCTTATGTCATTTGTAGTTACAATCAATAGCCAACAATAAATATATAATAATATTCTCTCTGTTCTTTACATATCTCGTTTACTTTTCATATTATTTATTATTATAGTTTTTATATAATTTAACAATAATTATGTGATTTTTTTTTAATATGTTTTTACAAACGAGACATAAACTCTCTATTTATAGGATAAAAAGACGAGATAATTATCTAGGTGACACTTGTCACCGATTATTAAATATTATTAAATGTTAAGTAACATTTGTCATAAAATACGTAATTATTTCAAAATTAAAAGAATAATAAAAATTATACTATATAGATCTATTAATTCAATGAATCTTTTGAATGGATAATGTTTATCATAATAATAATAATTATTATTTTTTAATAATTCTTTATTTTTTCATAGTAATTATTTATATTAATTAAGTACTGAATATTCTTTTATAAACCGTATCTACGAGTCCCACATTGAAATTTTAGAAAACATTTTATTGATTTTAACACTGTAAAAACCTTAAAAATACCACTATAAAATAATCGTTTTTCCAACTAATTATTATTATTATTATTTTAGACCAATAGAGTTGTGTATTATTTTAGAAAAATCCAAGAAGCAAACACGCCAAAATGCCGGGATTTAAATCTCATTTCTATCTACAACAGCTGCTACGTGACTTCTTTCTTCTTGTTTAGGAGACGATCTACACTCATAGCTATAGTGACCATATTTGTCACAATTATAGCACTGCACTTGAGATTTAAATCTCTGTTGAAATTCACCTCTGCCTCGGCTTCTGCCTCGAGGTCCTCGTCCACGATTTACTCCAGGAGAATCTTCATTTGATTGTCCTCTACCATATGATTGATAACCACGTCCACGTTGTCTACGATCACCTATGTTGCCACCTCTATATCCTCCACGATATCTTCCACGATTGTTTGAGCTTTGTCCTGAGTTGCTGCTCGTTCCGCCTTGAGTTAAGGATAACTTGCTTTGCAAAGGTTTATCCAAACTTTCAGAATCATCATATTGCTTCATCTTTTACTCATGGGCTTGGAGAGAACCCACAAGTTCATCAAAGGAGATTTCTGCTAAATCCTTTGATTCTTCAATAGCTGCAACCACGTAATTAAATTTGCGTGTCAGTGACCGCAAATTTTTTTTCATTACTCGAACATCATCGAGCGGTTCCTTGTTTCTCTTCATCTCGTTTGTCACTGATTTTACTCGAGTGACATACTCGTCAACCGATTCAGACGTTTTCATTTTTAAGGTCTCAAATTCAGCTCTAAGGGTTTGCAAACGTACCCTTCTAGCTTTCTCTGCTCCTTGAATAGATTTTTGCAGAATCTCCCATGCCTCTTTTGATGTTGTAGCATCAGCAATTTTTTCAAAGGTTGATTCATCAACACTTTGATGAATTGCATTCAGCGCCTTATTATCTTTTAGTCGATTTTTCCGCAGTACTTCTTTATCTTCATTAGATAAAGCCGCCTCAGCTGCTGCATCTGCTGGAAAATCATAATCGGGTTCAATCATATCCCAACAACTGATTGCTTTGAGTAAGACTTTCATCCGGGTGCTCCAACTCCCATAATTTGACTTTGTCAATTTAGGGACTTGTAACTGATACATATTCGACATCAAGACGTGAACACGAACCTTGCTCTGATACCACTTTGATGACAAATGGAGGAGTATTCAAATATTTTAACAGAGGAAAGTACAAAGGATTAAATCGTCATCTTGTGGCCTATGTATATATATATTTGATTACAATATCTTGTTCATAATTGTCGTATATTGTACAAAACGTCTAGAAAATTCATAGATTAAAAATAAATAAAGAATTGCAATAGATTGAAATGACAGTTAAAACAATGAAACTAGAAAAACAGGTAATATATGTATATATATATATATATATATATATATATACTAACATTAATTAAATAATAAGCCAAATACTTTTAATTTAGTAATATATTTTAAATTTATAAAATACACTTAAAATTGGTCAAAGTGAATAATATCGTTGAACTGTTTATAACATGTTATTAACACGATGAAAAAGTATATTTGTAAGTTTATGTCAAAAAATAACTTTGTTGATTTGTCAAGGAATAATTGCATCAAAGTTCTTTGTACTTAGTTTCTCTATAAAAAAACCATCATTTTTCCTTTTCGTTTTGTCCCCTTTTCTGAATTGCGCTTTTTTAAAAAAATGCATATATTTTTTATTTTTTGATTACTCACTCTTATTATTATTATTATTTTCATTTTTTAAACTAATTTTAATTACAGACTCAAATATGTTTCCATGTGCCCATAGATTCCATACAATAATGACAAACTTAGATTTTCTTTTTCCCTTTTCTTTTCCATAAATGAAGAAATTTCGGTGTTATTATTTCGTGCCATGCTTCTTATTTTTAAAAGGGTATTATAGTAATTATAATATTTATTATAAAATTATATAAAAATAACAAATTAACAAAAAAAATAAAATAAGAAAGAAATAGAAAAAATATTATTATTGTTATGAATCATGAATATTTATTAAATTAGTGATGTCAATCTTCGTTATTATCCATTAATCCGAAGATTCATTAAAAGTGATAAATATTATCTGATGTCTGACATTTAATATCAGATGATAAATTTCACCCTTAGTGTTTATCATTATCTTCTATTCACCCCTATAAATAGAAGGTCTTATGTCATTTGTAGTTACAATCAATAACCAACAAGAAATCATATAATAATATTCTATCTATTTTCTATCTGGATTACTTTTCATATTATTTATTATTATAGTTTTTATATAATTTAACAATAATTATATGATTATTTTTTTTAATATGTTTTTACAAACGAGACATAAATTCTCTATTTATAGAATAAAAAAGATGACATAATTATCCATTCACCAGTTATTAAATATTATTAAATGTTAAGTGGCATTTGTCATAAAATATGTAATTATTTTAAAATTAAAATAATAATAAAAATTATACTATGTACACATATTAATTCAATGAATCTTTTGAATGGATAATGTTTATCATAAGAATAATTATTATTTTTTAATAATTCTTTATTTTTTCATAATAATTATTTATATTAATTAAGTACTAAATATTCTTTTATAAACCTTATCTACAAGTTCCACATTGAAATTTTAGAAAACATTTCATTGATTTTAACACTATAAAAACCTTAAAGATACCTCTAAAAAAAAATCGTTTTTCCAACTATTTTTTTTATAAGTTTTTCCAACTAATTTATTATTATTATTATTATTTTAGACAAAATAATAGAGTTGTGTATTATTGTAGAAAAATCCAAGAAGCAAACACGGCCAAAATGCCGGGCAAGCCAACGGAACAAATGACAAACTTTATGGTCAGTGATACGTTGGA
The DNA here is from genome assembly GCA_027405835.1 of Asclepias syriaca. Lineage (NCBI taxonomy): Eukaryota > Viridiplantae > Streptophyta > Magnoliopsida > Gentianales > Apocynaceae > Asclepias > Asclepias syriaca. Next base: position 4,814,393 of record CM049929.1, on the reverse strand, counting down.
CTTATCACTTGGAGCTACTTTATTTTCGTTCTCATTTTTCATTTTTCTTTTTTTTTAATTATAATAATAATTTCTTTTTTTAATTTGTAAAATTCATAAATTTAATTTCAATATTCGAATCATTAGTATAAATTTAATTTACTCAACGAGTAATGTGAAATTTTATATCACAATAAAAACTTTTATCTAAACGAGTTACTTAGAACTTTTAATAATAAAAAAATAATTTTACAAAATAATATATTGTGAAAACTATTTTTCTTTTTTAATTTGTTATATTATAAAATTAAATTTAAGATAATTTTATTTTTATAATTTATTTATTTAATCTGCTACAAGACGGATCTCTCCATCTTATCCTGGGCAGGTTGACACGCATATATATTTTATTTTTTTTTGTTATTAAGAAAAAATAATTTATTAGTTGCTTCTTATTAAATTAAATTTTGATTAAACAAAACATGGACGGTTAGTTGACCATGAGCTAGCTAACCTCTTTTCATGCGTTTTACAATTTTTATTTATTTATTTAATTATTTTATAGTATGAGAGTGGATTACGTCATATATTTTGTACCGCATTGTACTTTCCCCAGTGGGAACTGGGAAGCCCCCAATTATTTATTTAAAGAATATATAATTTATATATAAATATGTGGTCTCTCTCTCTCTCTCTCTCTCTATATATATATATATATATAGGTAGAGAAAATATGGACTAAAAATTTACAGCAGTTATTTTTAATACTAAAATAAATTATATTTTAATGTTTGTATATATAATTATTTAAATTTTAAAATTTTTAAAAAGATTTGAATAATGTAAACAAGAATTAATTTAAATATAATACATTTAAAATATTTTTGTATTATTAAAAAACAAAATTATAGAAGAAAAAGAAATGAAAATTATACGAAAGAGAAAACCTCTAAGCCCGTATTAGTTAAAAAGGCCAGCGAAGATCGAATTTAGCCCATGAATCAATTTTGGGCTTCCCGAATATTCATACATTTAAAACATTAGATGAGTAATAATATATACAATTTTAGAAGTAATAAAAGAAAATTTGTTATATTTTAAAGTTTCTTTCTTTTTTTTTTAATATCTAAAAATAACCTATAAAAACATTTTTCTTGAAGAAGGAAAAATTGATTACTTTGTTATTAAAGAATACTAAGGAATAATGATATGAAAACCTTATAATCTGAGAACATGAACCCTAAATTTTAATTACTGCATCACTTTCATGGCTTTGGGGTCTTTTAAACTAACCCTCTAAATGTCAACCAAGTGAAACCTCTATTTTTTTTCAACTCTAATTTGTCACCATCACAACAATTTCTTTTTATGCTAAAAAGAATATAACCTCCACCACTAATTAATTTATTTTTTCTTACAGTATAATTTAATTGATAACAATCTAATTTATAATATAAAAATAATAATAAATTTCGAATTTTTTTATAACATATATAAAATCACTATTATTATAACATTGTTAGCTTTTATATGGTTTAGGTATCTATATATACAATTTTAAAAATATAAATTCAACTACTAATGATTATGACGTTAGACATTAATCATTACTTTGTTGGTGCTTTATTTTTTATACTATTCCATTAATTAAGTTTATCTTCACTAAGAGACTCAATTATATTATATATATATATAAAATTTTGAACTAAGGGCGGTTGGTCGGCTCCAATGAATGGTCAGAATTCACTCTAAATTGTCCCATAGTCGGTGTATAATATTTGAATTCCCATTCTTTCATCACTTTATTGTGTAGTATATATAGCTTGAGTGGCATTGGACTTTGATGCATCAATCAACAAGGTTTTCTTTTGCTTCTTGTTTTTGTACAGAAAAAAAAAATTAAAAATTTAGGGTTTTGTTTAAATTCTTGAGCAAAAATGGTGAAAATTGCCTTTGGTAGCTTTGGTGACTCTTTTAGTGTCGGATCACTTAAGTCCTATTTGTCGGAATTTATTGCTACCTTGCTTTTTGTTTTTGCCGGTGTTGGTTCAGCTATTGCTTATGGTAATAATTCTCTCCCAAGATTATCAATTAAATTATGTTTGCTTATAAACAATATATATATATATATAACTATGTTATGGGATGTAGGTAAAGTAACATCGGATGCAGCCCTTGATCCGGCGGGATTGGTGGCGGTGGCGGTGGCTCATGCATTTGCATTGTTTGTTGGGGTTGCTATGGCGGCAAACATCTCCGGTGGCCATTTGAATCCGGCCGTTACCTTTGGTTTGGCCATTGGTGGCAATATTACTATTCTCACTGGCTTATTCTATTGGATTGCCCAATGCCTTGGTTCAATTGTTGCTTGTGCTCTCCTCAAATTCGTCACTAATGGCTTGGTAAATTCACTTCCCAAATATATATATATATATAGCTTAATCCGTATTACTTTCAATCATTATATACGTGAGTCTTTTTACAATAAAATTTAACGAATGAATATTTCAATTAATTCAAATTTTGTATGAAAAAAAATTTAACTATTGTTCGAAAATTATACTCGATAACTTTCAACGAGTTAAGTTCTAAATTATGTTGAACTAAAAGCTTTTGATTTATGAAATTATGGAAGGTTGAGGGTTATGGGAAGAAATTTACTTTATTGTTTATTTTGTAATTAAATTTTAATTTTAATATATTTTTATTTTACTATTGGCAGGCGGTTCCAACGCACGGGGTTGCGTCTGGAATGAACGCATTGGGAGGAGTGGTGATGGAAATAATTATAACCTTTGGACTTGTGTACACAGTTTACGCTACAGCCGCAGATCCGAAAAAGGGTTCACTTGGAATAATTGCTCCGATTGCAATCGGATTTATTGTCGGAGCAAATATTCTTGCAGCAGGTCCATTTAGTGGTGGATCTATGAACCCAGCCCGTTCATTTGGGCCTGCCGTTGTTAGTGGAGATTTCTCACAAAACTGGATTTATTGGGTCGGGCCACTTATTGGTGGAGGATTAGCTGGGTTGATTTATGGAGATGTTTTCATCGCTTCTTACACCTCACTTCCTACTTCTGAAGATTACACCGCTTAAAGTGGATTCTCTCTGTGTTTTTTTTTTTTTTCAATTTCTGAGCTTGAATTTTTCTGGTTGTGTTTGTAATTTTCTTCGTTCTGAATAAAAAAAGAAAAAAAAAAAAAGAAGTTGTTTATAGCATGTAATTTCTTTTACTGCAAATTTATATATATATATATATATACGTTACGATGAAGAAAAAAAATTATTAAAAAAAAAAAGAAAAAAAAAGGGTAATTATGAATAAAGTTAGAAAGTAATTATAACACAAGAGAAGTAGACCATAGATGGGGGAATAAAAGGTAGGTATGACACGTGGAACTCTTTTTTTAATTAAAATAATTATAAAAAAGGAAGAAGAATGATTGAGGTCACTTGTCACGTGAGAAAGTGCGCATAAATCGACCTCAACATTTTCTTTTAATTTATTTATTATTTTTTAAAATTATTATCAATCAAAATATATTTTCTTAGCAATTTTAATAATTACATTAAAAATTTATAATATTTTGATGATCAAGTTTACACAAACTAAATAATATCTCAAATAAAAGAATTTAAATTTTTAAAAGTTTCCTTAAAAGAGAGAAAATCCAATAGTGTATTAATCTTTCTAATATATCTTTTTTTTTTTTTAATATGCTATTTTTATTCAAATTCACTAAATATTTGACGAAATATATATTTTTACTATACATAAAATTGAGGATAGAGGGTGTGTAATTTGTGAAGTTGAGGAAATTTTGAAATTGGAGGCAAAAGCAAATCATAGCTCCCCTAAGAAAAGAATAAAGTCGATTCATTTTTCTTTTGACTTTTCATCACTATACTTACTTTACGTTATGCAAAAAGACTTACTTTATCAATGTGAAAAGAAGCCTGTTTTTTTCTCCTTCCTCTATTTTCAACGCTCCATTTTCCTTTTCCTTTTCTTTTTTTAAAATAATAATATATATATAAAACAACACTTAACTTTTTATTATTATTTATAAATATATTTATTTTATTGTTAATACCTGATAATATAAACACTTAATTTGTTTTTATATATTTTCTTGAGATGGGAATCTAGCCGTTTTTTTTCTTGAAATGTTTCAAGTAAATCCTGCTGGCGAATCTGGTAACTTGCTGGAGAACATTATTTTTTGCGCCTTTTATTCTGGTGCAAAGTAACAACGAAAAGAAATAACAATGTCCCAAAATAATCCTAATGAAAAAGTACTTCTCACTTGTCAGTCTAAGACAACTCAATAACAATTTATCCTACTTATTAATATAAATTGAAGTGTAAAAAATATTCTCAGGCCAAGTAGGCCTGAGAAATATTCTCAGTGTAAAAAATATTCTCAGACATGATAAGAAAGTTGAGGTGCCAAGTCCACATGCCAAGTAGGCTGCTCCCGGCCAGACACTTCACCAGTCAAAGTCAAGTTAAGATATGACTCTCAGCTTAGATAGCCTACTTCTATAAATTTCTTAAAATGTTTCATTTGACCAACAGTCAAATCTAAAAGGCTCAAGAGAATCTTCAGAGGGCAATTAGATTTATCTACAAAATTTGACAATTACTAGATTTTTTGAATCACATCACCCGACTTATCTATTTCTTAAGCGTGACTGGTATCTATAAAAGTCATTCCTATAAAGGTAAAGGATAAAGTCAGATTATTATACAAAAACTCTGATCATTGGAAGTTCATCAGAATCTCTTCACCATATGTTATAAATTTTTATATTTTACAGACATTATTAAACGAAATTATCAGCACGAAATGATACATATTGTCAATTTCTAACACCTCAGTTTAACCGATATTATCAGATGACATTGTTTGAGAGATATGTGACTTATCAATTTCTGTTGCATCAAAATATTAAATTTAAAAAAAAAAAAAACTTAATTCTACGTGATAATTGTAGAAATAAAAAGTTTTTTTTTTGTTGGGAATTAAAAAGAACCATATTGAAGAAAAAGTTGATCCAGGCCAGGTGTGCACACAGTGCACGTGGGGGGAGAAAGCCAAAGTGTGGGGGATGACAACTTTCTCATCTGTAAAATTTTATAATTAATTATGCTTAAAGTAATCCTTAATCTATACTAATTTATTATTAACTTCAACTCCAAGGAATAATAAGGACAGCTTGGTCCTGCAATTATACTTTAATCTAATGCCGACCATCTCCCACCCTTTATCTCCTAAGTACGCAATTAGATTTCATCCCCCACCCCCTCTTTACCTAGTTATTTGCACCTCCTACATTTTGCTAACTAAAACAATCAAAATTAATATATATACATACATATTTTTTAATTTAATATTTATTATTCTCTAAAAGTATAACGGAAAAAAAGGCCTGTAATAACATAAGCATAGTAATTTATATATATATATATATTTTAAATATCGAAATATTTGTCCTTTATTGCTAAAATATTTGAATTATATATACATACATATATTAATTTTTTTTTAAAGTTTTTTTTGTCTCTTATGTCTCAAATGTAAGACTGCTATCAAAATATCAGAATTATATATATATATTAATTTTTTAAATTTTTTTTTTATATTTTAAAATTATAAGTGAGACTGTTATCAATTATTACATATTATTGAGTAGTATTCACTAGTACAATATATATATATATATATATATATATATATATATATATATATCTGATTAAAGTCTATATAACTAGAAAAAATGTTCAGTCTAAACAAGTATGATATCTACCTAGAAAAAAGTCATAATTTTGCATGTCTATACAGAGTCTTTGAATGGAACAAAAGATTTTATCAATTAGAAAATAATAATAATAATAATAATAATAATAGGTAGGTAGGTGGATTAGGGCACCAATGATGTTATGTTATGGACAAAAAAGAGCGTAAGATGTATACAATAAAAGCTGTGTCTTCTGCATGGTTTCTAAGCAGCAGATTCCTTATTTCATGTACACTTTGTTTTCTCATTCTTTGGTCAAATTTATTAACCTTTTTTTTCTTTAACCCTAAATATAATATACTATAATATAATCATCGTTCTTGATCTGAACTACGAGCATAATTGGTCCAAATTGTTAAAAGCGGGAGCCTTTCTTTTGTCAGTCTCATGTGTTGAATATTCTACTGTTTTTCTTTAAGGTTTTTTTTTTTTTTTTCTTGAGACAATTACCTGAAATCCTTGTGTGGTTCCCAACTACAAGCACGAGACTGCGTGTCTAAAGTGTGTGCATGTTTCCCAACTTTGCCCTCTCTGTTGCTTTTCTGTCTTTCCTATATATATATATATGTAAGTATGAATATGAGTAACAGCAGAAGCGCACAACTTGAGGAGGTTTTCTTGTGGTTTTTCTTTTCTTTCTTTTGTATTTGGGAATTTTAAAATGGAGGGTGGTGGTAGATTTATGGGGTGGAAGAAAAATGGAAATTGGCTTAGTAATGTAGAAGAAAATGAAGAGCTAAGTGGAGAGGAGTTTGTGACAATACCTTCAGTACCACAGCCGGAAACTCCAAAGGAACCTATGGAGTTCTTGTCCAGGTCTTGGAGTCTTTCCGCTACTGAAATATCCAAAGCTCTTGCCCAGAAAGAAGATAAAATTTACAGTTCGTTTGACAATAAACTTAATCCAATTCCTGAAATGGTCATTTCAAATCAGTTCGTAAGTTTTCTTTCTTAAAAAAATTATTTCAGTTCATATTTATTTTGTAAATGAATTTGGGGATTTTTGTGTTTTTTTGGTTGGCAGTCGGGGAAGACGACGATGAATCTGACGAATGGAAGAAGAACAGGGGGTGGTGGTATTGGAAGGTGGTTTCAAAACAAGGATTCTTCTAGTCAGAGTACGGTGAAAAAGAAAGATAAGGCCAGAGTAGAAAATGCTCACTTGCACGCTGCTCTTTCCGTCGCCGGATTAGCGGCAGCAATTGCTGCCGTTGCTGCAGCAGAAAATAATAATAACAGAAAGGGTACTGGCGGAGGAGGCTGCAGAGGTAAAATGAGCACAGCTTTGGCATCAGCTACAGAGCTTTTGGCAACTCACTGCATTGAATTGGCAGAATCAGCCGGCGCAGAACACGACCGCGTCGCTTCAGTTGTTAGATCGGCCGTGGACGTTCGTAGTGCAAGCGATCTTCTTACCCTCACTGCTGCAGCTGCCACAGGTATTTATTGCAATTATTAAATTGCACAAATCTTCTTTAGTAAATATATTTAGGGTTTGTTTTACTGAACAAATATCTGTTTCAACTATTTGAAAATGGAAGCTTTGCGAGGAGAAGCAGCTCTGAGATCAAGATTGCCGAAAGAAAATAATAAGAGGAATGCAGCCATAACTCCCTGTGACAAGAGTATGTCAGAAGCTCATCCTTTTTCTGCTTTTCCAAAAGAATCTGTTGAAATGGAAAATGTTCTTCATCCCTGCATGGGTGATTTGCTGCAACATACACGAAAAGGTAAAATTCTTCCAAGATTTCAAGAATCAATTCTGCTGAATACCAAAGTAAAAACAAATCTGGGAACAAATTACTGAATTTCATTAATCTCAATTTCTCAGGAGTGTTGAGGTGGAAGCATGTTTCTGTCTACACCAACAAGAAATCCCAGGTATAAACCACCACCACCACCACCACCATCCCCCATTCCCGAACAAAAACAAGAAGAAAACTGATGATTAATCTTGTACTGTTTGTTAACTTACACAAGATCTGGTGACAGGTCATAATCAAACTGAAAAGCAAACATGTTGGAGGAGCCTTCTCCAAGAAGAATAAATGTAAGCTTTTCTCCATATTCAGTAAATTTCAAGAACAATGCTTTCAATCAATCACTCTGCTTAAAAAAAAAAAGTTAAAACTTCATTAAACATGTTAGAATCTATATATCCCATATCGCAGGTGTTGTTTATGAAGTATGTGATGAGACATCAACTTGGCCATTCCAGAAAGAAAGGGAAAATATTGAAGTATGCTTTGGAGTAAAAACTGGACAAGGACTTCTTGAATTCAAATGCAAGAACAAGATTCACAAGCAGAAATGGGTAGATGGGATTCAACATCAACTGAATAGATCAATTTGTACTGAAGATACTGAGAATTCTATAAGAATGTTAAGCATTAATAAGAGCATATGATTTCACTTTTTCTTCTTCAAGGCTAAATTTTTATCTGATAGATTAGAAAAACCTGCAATGATGACTGATCATGAAGGAATATAAGCACCAGTGATGGCCAAACCAGCCATAGGAGGATGGCATTACCTGCAAACATTAGCTGATTCTAAAGCTGTGCCTAGACAAGCATAAAGAAGAATTGTGGATTTTCTATATATATGTACAAAGTTGTTTGTTCCTCTGTTGATAGTAGTCTACATTAAAGGAGATAAACCAGAATATTTCTGTGTTACTAAATTCATGACAATAATAATAACAAATCACAAAAATACAAAAGAAGAGGAACATAATGCACCAATATTCTTGGATGATCTAATAATTTAATATTATTCATACTGACATATAGAGAGGCCACAAAACCTCTTATTTTCTGCAGTTGAATAAGAATGTATGTTTCCAGTATAGAGAGAGGAAAAAATTGCAGTGATCCAATCTAGGGCTATTAATTTGCCTGTTGTTCTCAAAATACAACAGTTCTGTTTTCAATGTAAGGTAAAACACGCAGCTCACAATATGATTTTATTGCTTTTGCTAGGCATTGTTTCTCAAGGTCCTGCGATTTCTGAGCAAAGCTCTGTAAATTATCTCTGTGAGAAACTCTTTCAACCTGAACATAGAAAGAAATGCAAACCGCTTTTACTTAGCATTCCAAATTATATATATATTTAGATAGAAAATCCTTTTTCTTCATCTTATTACATTTCCAGAAAACATTAATAATCAATAGACAATACCCTTATAAAAAGGATTATTACATAATAAGATGAAAAGAAAAAAGATTTTCATCTTATTACATTTAATTTCCTCCTACCACACTAATCTCTCTCATCTCTCATCTCCCATCTCTCATCTACTGATCAATAGCTTACATATGAGATGGAGAGCACCTAGGATTAAGAGAATCTCTGAATGACAAGCACTAATCCTGTTTCCTTCAATATGTTTTGCCTATAGGTCCAGACTTTGATATTTGACGTCCAAATGCTTACATTGTGGCACAGAAAACTACCAACTAAACTTCCCACAAGCAAACAATAGTTTGGAACCAAGAATAGCTTAAAAGGAAAAAGGGGATAAAAGTGAAATTCTTATTCATTAGTACATTACTTGCCAGTTATGCTTAGATTCAGAAAATTTGGATGGTGAACTTTCTAAATATGGAGCATATAGTCAAGAAACAGTATAGTTGATTCACAATTTTCGGAGAATGAACCGACAATTTTCAGTAAACTGAAACTTTGAAGCACCTGAAGGAGGAAAAAGGAAAAAAAACTTGAGAACAAAAACAGTTCAACAGACATGAAGTACATACCATTTGTTCAATGATGGGTCCTGCATCAAGTTCTTCACTTACAAAGTGACTTGTTGCTCCTATCAACTTCACACCAGCATCAAATGCCTAAATTTAACGGTCAAAGATACATTATTAAAGCTTTCAAGGAAGAAGAAATTGTTAGTCTTTTTTAAAAAAGAGAAAAACTAAACCTGCTTAGCAGGACTCCCTCCTTTGAATGATGGCAATAGTCCATGGTGAATGTTAATTATATCTTTTCCATAGGTTTGTAAAAAGTTCCTTGAGAGTATCTGCAGAAATCAACTGATGAATTGAAATACAGTCATTTAAATGTCTAATTTATGGTGCCATATTGCAAAGTCAAAGCAGGCAAGGGTTAAGGAAGAAAGGTAACAAGCTATATACCACATCAGTCTGATGAAAAATGACACTATTATCGTGTAAAAGAACACTATGAAAAAGTTGCAGAGGAACACAGTGGAATGGGTTCATCCAATTTTCAGGTACACAGAAACAAATTATATCCCCCCTAACTCCATTAAACTTTAAAACATAATTGCAGTTTCTGACATTAAATATATGGAAAATCTCAAATTTTGATTACCTGCATGTATCTAGCAAGTACTATAAAATCAGTATCCTGGACCAAATCCAAGATTTCCTTCTCACTGTTATCCTTACTTGTGGGGATGTAATGGTAAGGTATACCATGCCGCTCCAGAAATCGCATCACATGAGTGTTATGACCCCTATCATGATTGCTGATAAAAGAAGCTTCAGGATCTAAATATTATTCTTAAAAAATCCAAAATGGTGCAGTAGGATTCCACAAGTTTTAACCTTATTACTGATGTTACTTGAACAGGAAGTCTACCATCCTGCCAGCAATGCAACAAATCAACAAGACAGTGGTCCTGCATGAATAATATTATGACTTTATTAGAATATGGAGTATACAAAATGCAAAATTAATCTTGATTGTTTTACATCATTGAGTATAAGGAAGCCTTTGAAGGAACTAGACCTGTTTTGAAGCAAGTACAGCAATCTTGTATTTGGGGTCAGTGCTAGGCACACGGACTTCAGACCTTGTAGCATTGAACATTCTTGCAATCTTCAAAAAATCCTCATCCATCTGTGCTCGGGGCCATTTTGCAGGATCAAAGACAAATTCACTGTAAATTGCAGTCTGTACTACATGAATATTTTGAAAAATATCAAGTTTGTTACATTTAAATATTTAAAGCTGAAAAAATTTCCTTCCATAGTCATGCCACTACAGCTGACTACATTTGTAGAAGTAAAGCAGGTTAATACTAACTTATGATGAAATCTTTTCACTACATAGGCGGAAAATTATCAGTATAAATTACTTCAGGCAATCTCTAAGAGCAAGAAATGTGGAATGACATCGTCATCTTTCAAACATGCATCAATCACTAAGGAACCTCCAGATTGAAACATCAGTAGCATTTTCATTAAGTCCAGCTAATAAGTGTGAAAAACATACAAATCAATCACTCAAGCCACAAACTATTTCTCCAATATTCTTGAATAGCAAATCCCATATCCACAGCTAAAGAAAACTTTTCGCAGGGGAAGAGACTACTCCCAAGATAGAGAGACAGAGGTTAAGAATAAAGCTCAAAACCATTTGAGATTTTTAAAACCATAGATAAGTAATACCCAATTTGGCATTTGAAAAAAAAAAAAAAAAAAAAAAATCGGATAAAGAACACATAACCACCACCTTCTTGAGTAAAATACATTCTTCTTCTCCGGCACGAAAACATCAGCAGTAAGAATGTTTCCTCCTCTTGAAGCAATGCAATCCGATAGCTTCGCAACTATTCCAACTTCATCCTGGAATTTATTTCCACAAATACCCAAAAGAAAAAAAAAAAAAAATCAAAAAATCAAAACGAAACCTTTGGAGACAAAAACATACATTACCAAATAATATCTCATCATCGACTTACAGGGCAATGAAAGACATGAATGCCATGGGTGAGACATGGAGAAGTGGAGCCATCCAGTAATTCTCCCGTTGATCCTAAAGATTTGAAATGCCTTATTGAAAATCCAAGAGGCTGTGGACGGAAACCCAAGAGCAGTGATCTTCTAAGGAGGTTCATATCCTCCTCCGGCCGCCTTCTTCTTCTCCCCGAAGTCAGGATACGGGTTTAGGTAACGATGCAGATTGAGAGCGGCTTTTTCAAGTTACCAGCTGAATCCATCAGTGGCGAGGATTAATCTGCAAAATATACACTTTTTTTCCCATCCACCATTGGTTTTGGGAATAATTTATTTTGGTCCACTTGTACCACCAATATATATTTATATATATATATATTTTACAACTGGTAATATTGTTTATTATATATATAATTTTGGTAAAAAATGAGCAATTTTACGAAAATGGATTTTTGAGAGATTTTTCAATTGATATTTGGGCATAAATAGGGGTAAAAAGAGAAAAGGAAAAAAAGAAAACAAAAGAAAAAAGGAAAAGAGGGAGAAAGAAGTTCTCTTGTATTGCTCAAGAAGAGCAATAATTTTAACTTCAAACCCCAGATCATATTTCTTCCCTTATTTCCACATTCAATTCTTCTTCTCTTTCTGGGAAATCAAATCTTGTTGAATATACATATACATATATATATATATATATTTATCTTAGGGATTAATCTGCCTTCACGAATTGTTAGGGACCATTTCTGCAATCAACTATGCCTGTAAGTATTGTTCTTCATCCAGATCATGAGATCAGAGGCTAAATTGAAGTCTGTGTGTGTATTTTATCTATTTACAAATGTGAATTATTGTAGCAATTTAGTGAATGATTAGTTGGTTATGCAGTTCAAGACACTGATCGAAGTGGAGCCACCCACTCCACTAAGGTACATTATCGGTGCCGTCGTCATGGTGGTCGGAGTTGTATTGCCAGTCGGCTTCATGATGTTTCGTAACAAGCGGGCTCCATCCTCGTCCTCTTATTCTAAACAGACGTAGGCGTGCTTCCCTTTGTTTTCGCATTCTTGCTTTTTTCCCACTTGCCAAAATGAATCAAATATGACTAAGATTGGTTTGATTTCGTTGGGTTATATTTGTTTATAAGTTTTATTGTGGCTTTCAATGTGATGTTTTACAGGAACAAAGTTTTGATATAGGGGGCATTTTAGAGGTGCGACATTAGGTGTTCAATTATTGGTTCAATTTTTGAATGAATGAGGCATAAGAAAGAAGGGCAGAGGAATGAAGACAGCATGTATTTGTAAATGTGATCGAAATTTGAATATGAGATTATTGGGATTCTTTGTACTTGAATTTGATTTTCAAAAGGAGCATGATTATTGGCTTTCTGGAACTATTTTGATTTTCTGTTTTTTTTGAGGTAATCTTTATTAAACCTTATGGGCTGCTGCTTCCTTCTTTTTCTTAATGTGCTAGAAGGATCTGTTTGACTATGGATTATATGCAGAAAATTTCTGACATCCTCTTTATTTCAGATTGTGTTTCCAAAATTATCTTTTTGTGCTTGATATAGATTTTCTGTTCATATTTATTAACCTAAGAAGCTAACATGGCTAGATGGTGACGGGTTTATTGCAATTCTTTATAGTCCCTAACTGGTGAATGCTTTCAATACTATATATATGCATATTTATCTTTGATCTTGATTACAACAGAAGTTTTTCTTTGAATTGTTTTTTTATATTTTTCTTGAGGGTGTCAGTGGTGATTAAGAGGAAAGTAGACTGAATGATACACATCTACTAGTTGGAGGTAGATTTTGTAGCTGAATTTGCAATCTGTAGTTCCCATAATAGAACTATATTATTAGCTCACGAGTTTCCTTGCTGTTAGCAAAGCATAATTTGGTTGTGAGTGGTTAGATTTCTCCATCTTAAACATTACTCACTACCTTCTGTAAAATGGAAGGAATAATGATTTAGTAGTCTATTTAGATAAATAATTATTCCTTGGGGAAGATGTCCTGATAGAAAGTCTTTACACACCTACTACTTATTGGACAGAGTGAATGGAGTTCTTTCAATTAAAAATGGATCTATTAGGGCCTGTGGATTATAGAGTTGCATGCCTTTACTCCATTTTTGAGTTTAGAAATTCCCACATCGTCAAACCATATTGCATGTTCCTGAATAGTAAAATTTGTAAGGAGATTTTGATATTTGATATTGAAGTACACTTTCCATGTTTCTCTTTATTAAGAGTTTGAATTCAGTACTAATCGAATATTTACCTTGCTTTTATATCCACCTTGTGATCACTTTCTTAAATCCTCTTTGGATCATTGAAATTTATTAGGATTGATCCACTAATTCTCAAAATGAGAATGTAGCAATCTGAATTTAATGAGCACGAAGTCATACAGTTTAAAGCTAAGGAAGTACCAATTGAGAAGTAAGTTTTTCACTTGCACACTCCTTGCCCCTAAAAAAGAATAAAATATGAAAGAAGAACGATTTCCTTTGATTTCTTTGTTGTGGGTTATGGTTGGAGGCGATGAGAAGTTCTTTAATTTATCTGATATGCGCTTATTTTTAATATATCTCTTGCAATTGTAATGAAATATGATGAGAAAAGAAAAGAATATTTTAGAATATAGTCTTGTAATTTCACATTTTGCTGGTCTCCTAAACCTACACTTTCCCCTATAAATAAGTAATTAGATATGGAAGAATTAATTAGGTGAACAGATTATCAATAAGCACTACCAAAGCTTTGGCTCACTGCTATATGGATGATGTGCTATTTTATTATGAACTGCTTTTGTCTCTATTTTGACTTAATATGTCAGTTGTGTGCCTTCAATGTCTATATGCTGATCCATTTCTAGGCAACTTTTATGAAGTTACATTGAAATGATATATTCTTTGTTCATCAATTAACTAATTCCTTGAATCATGGTCCTTTGAGGCCAAATTTACCGATGAAATTCACTCAGGTTTAACAAGATTCCTTAATTGTCATTGGCATGTGCTAGAAAATGCACTTTTGACATTGTGAACTGCATTCATAGGCTTGGAGGCTCTTATTTTTTAGTCAAATGTAAGGTTGATGATCGAACTTTACCAAAATTTGTGCCTTAAAAGTGGTGTTGGTAAATTGTTTATTATTTGATTTCCTTTTTGGCACTAGTAATTTGATAATAGGCTTTGCTATAGTGATGTTTTATTCTGATGTTTTACGTTTGAGTCATTGATGTAAATACAATTTGCAGATAATTTTTTCCCAGAGATGTGGAAGGTTTTTGATGATAAGGAAACTATGTTTTATTGAATGCTAGTTGTTCATGTCTCAGATGGTTGTGAGTAGAGGATTAAAGAAAATGAAAAAAGAGGAAGTGATAGTGCATAATTCTATAATAGATTTTTGTCTATTGTAAAGAAAGTAAACTTAAGTTTTCAAGCAAGCACATCATTGTTTTGCTTGTATTCTCATCTGCAACTTCTTCCAGCACATGGTACTATTTGCTTCAGGTACTCGGGCTCCTAAAATGAGTTGTTTTGGTGCTAGGTTAACTTTGTACTCAATTAGTACATTGAGCAATCTTCTATTTATGCCATTTCAGTGAACTCGATGTCATAGGTCATAGATTTGCTCCTGGCCTATCCAACCTTAGGCAAACATTCCCTTGGTTTCCCATGTCCTCCTGCTCTATTTTGTATGTTCACTCGGTAGCTGTTGTTGAAGTTGCAAATTTAACTTTACTTAATGACTTAGCCTAATGGTGGTTTTATGAATCTTATTTACACTAAGGAAGAGATATTGACCTTATGTGTTTTAGACTATTGTAAATACATATCAACAACAGAAATTATGAATTTAGACGAGTATTTATATTAAAAAATGATTTTTTTTTTTAGAGATGAGCATATTTATATATGGCCCGAGAAAATTTTAACTTTAGGAGGAATGTTTTTCCTTGAATGACAACATTACACCATAGCCTATTCTAACCAATTAATGCAACGCAAAAATGAAATTCTCCAATCCACCACTACCTGGGCTTCACCAAACCCGATAGAGTGAATATATGAGAGAACATGTTGAACCTGGAGAAGTATTCAGTGTTGTGCTCAACAAGGACATCAGTCTCACTCTATACATCATGCCATCTCCCTAGTGGTTCACCCATACGGATTCTATCACCTCTTTTAACAGAAAAGGTGAATTCTGATGATGAATCCTCGTTTACAATTGAAGGTAATGTTGGAGCCTGGAAGACCAGAACCACAGTTGATCCCATGTTGAATGCAGCTACCTGCAGTGTCAAAGCTCGATAAGATGCTAAATAATGCTTTCAAACGAGGACTCACATGGATGACAGATGGTAAAATAATAGATAACATATGAGCACCAATACACCTCATTAATCACCATCAACAAAGTTGACAGAGAGCGTTTAACTTTAATAAGCTCTTCTTTACCTCATCTCCTTTTTTAAGTATCACACCAGTGCCTTCGGGTTCATAGACCCGACTATTAGGAGGGCTCTGAATGCCAAACCTTCTTCAAGGGCTGATTTGTTCGTAGTTCTGGTTCAATGGAAAGCTGTAAAACAAAATAACAGGTAAGATGGGGCAATATCAGAAACTGCACCTGGTCAGCAAAAAGAATTCATGAGAATACCAAGCACCGTTTGCCATCAGCATTTTCTAGAGATAGACACACATAGTATATTTGCACAGCAAAAATATAGATGCAAACAAAATTCTACCATATTCCACTCCTGACTTAGGTAAATGTGGGTTCTTTGAATTCTCAGAATAACATTCACTTTTTCTTTTTGGCTTCAGAGCTTGTATGTTGGATGTACAGTGACTTTTACCCCAAAAAGATGCCTTACTTATTTCAGTCCAAAATTCTACAACTTTGAACTTTGAAAAAACTTTCAAAAAATTGTTACAGGTTTTTGCAATAGAAGAAACCAAAAAATAACAAGTGTCCGCCTCATTTATCTATCCCCACAAAGGATAGTCCATATCTGTTCCCCAATGCTCAATCAGCAGCCTGACCACATTTACTCCTTTTAAAAGAAATACACAAGATTGCAGTTTGCCCCTTCACCTGGCCAGCAGGTTCACTTGCAAACACTGTTCTGCTAATAGCATCAAGTGCTTTTAACGGGTCTGTAAGTATATGAAACAATATCACAGCTAGTACAGTACTAATGGTCTAATATCACTCTCAGAGGATGTTGAATGCATTGTGTGAACAGAAAATGTATGTTACCCCAGATAAGTTAAAATGAACTTCTATCCTATTAAGTTGTAGCAATAAGAAAGCAAAGGCATGCTTAAACATATTGAGAAAAAAAGGAAAAAAAAAAATCACTACTTCCTTACTGAGCCAACATGATCACTTGGACATGCTTAGTATTTTGATGAGTAGTAATAAAAGATGTTTAGCAGAAAAGATGGCAGTGCACCTCAATTGAACCGATGTTTGTTGCACCAATTGCTGCCATTGCCATATATCCTTCTCGGTACTGACCTTCAAGCACCACCTAGTCACACAATCAGACAAACTAGAGTGAAACATGAGGTGAAAGGAAGTCTTTCAGGCTATGTTACTTATGACAGATGTATGGTAATCTGAAGGTAAAGATATAATATCATCTGAAACACATAAACAAAATGTTCCTCAGCAGTAAAAGAAAAAATACAACACAAGGTTTTTTTTCTTTATCTGACACATTTTTCAACTCAGATATGAGGATAAGAAAGACAAGGTGACTTTTAGTGGACGGTACTATTATCTCTTGGTTAGTACATGGAGCTTGTAAGACCACAAAAACCACAAAATTTAAACACACACATAACCTAGATTATAAACTACTAGAGCAACATTAAGCAATTCCCTTTTGAAGTTTTGACATACAAGAATGTTTAGAGGATCAAAGCCATTGACTAGTAAGATTCTGAAATTTAAGATGCTTCCTCTCTGACTGTGCAATGATTATAATATATTGCTATTTCAAGTTGTTTCAAATGATACTCTTTGTAGTTAGAACCTAACAAACAAAAAAAAAAAAAAAAAAAAAGCCAAACAAGTATTACCCTTTCATTTTCGACATAAAGGTTTCTAATTGTTCTTGTAGCGCGTTCATTCAGAGGTAGAAGCCGACCTGCAAGAAATAAGAGAATATTAATAAATTTGAATGCTTAGAAGTCAAGTTTCATTCAACTATTACACATCTATCCAAAACTACTGATGCTATGTTAAGAGCATTCATTTAATGATTTTTGGACAAAACAATCATATTGCAAATAGAAAATCATGCTAATCATAAAGGTGCACTGGTTTCAAAAATCAAAGTTCTGATACAATAATTACATCAAAAAGAAAAAAAAAAAAAGAAAAAAGGAAAAAGAAAAAGAAACCACATGTTAGATACATGTACTACAACAAGGAGTACTAATGTGAACCTAGAGAAAAAGATCAAAGCTTTGACATGGCTTCCCACTCCAAAATTTAAACTCACAAAAAAAAAAAAAAAAAAAAGTCTATGTGCATACAGAGGCAAAAGCAAATGAAAGAAAGAAGCACAAAGCACCTTTTGTTGGCACATGCCATTTCCCCAAATCAAACAAAGAACTTAAGTGTACCTGGAAAATGACGGCGACTAAGAACATTCCAGTCCACTGGGGAGTGAATCCGATGGTAATCTCCAGGCCTCAAGTAAATTACACAATAAAAGAGACCCTTTGTTGGACTGCAATAAAATGGTCATGACATATTAAGTTGCTGTCTCTAATGCTTGAAAGACAAATTCTAATTTACGCCACCATGAAGTGCTGAAAATTATTATAACCTGAAATCTCCAGATATTAATTTTCAAAGAACTAGCTCATGCTAAAGAACTGTCATATTTGGAAGTTGATCAGTAGGAAACTGTTAACAGAGAACAATAATACTCTAAACCAAGAAGTGGTCTGAATCAGTCTTGCAATAGATTTCCTGGTTGAGAATATGCAAACAACAAACAGACCTTTTTTGCAGTGTGATCGGCTCTCCCCAACTCAATCTCTGTTCCCTTTTTCTGGGTTCAGCAGAATCTGACCAGCTTATTTCAAATATATAAATGGAGACAAAACATGACCAGTTTAGGTTTTAGAACCAAAAAAATAAAAATAAATAAAATCCAATCAAATAATACATTCAGATATGTCAATCTTCAGGTGTACGACTAGTACAATGAATGAAACTAGGACACCTATTTCAAAATCAAGAAGCATGAACCAATACACCAAGTAAGCTCAGACACTTCGTGCATATATATATATGTGTGTAAAATTTAAATAGATAAATAAAAAACACATTAATCAGTTGCAAGTGCTTAGAGCAGAATGATGTTACCATGATGGTTTAGGGCTTCTAAGTTTGGGAAAAGCAAAAGACACTCTCCACCATGACTTTTGAGTCCCTTTCTCGCTAGAATTTACTTCTCTACCATCCTCTTCTTCAATATTATTCGCAGCAGTAAGCAACATGGTGGAACCAAGAAGTGCAGAAGCTGAATAAGAGTATCCTTTAACTTGCTCTATCATACCTCCTGACGCTTTCAGCTCTCCAAATCTCAGAACAGTACCATCTACAGGACTGATCTACAAGCAAGAGACAGAAAGATACTTAAAGATCCAAAATCTCAAAACAGTACCATCTACAGGAATGATCTATAAACATGGTTCAGAATGGGATTTAAAGACCCATATACACTGGAATACAAATTGAAAAAATAAGCAAAACCCAAGTGGTCTCCATGAAACCAGAAACTGGTTACCAGTTACCAGTGAATGAGGATCAGGATCAATAGGCCTGGTGCCTACTTTCAACCTGCGAACAAAAAGGTCCTGCAAAGATGCATATTCTTCCAAAGGCAAGGCAGCTTCTTCCAAGTCTGCATCACACAGAACAAGGGTTATATAGGCTTTTTCTAAGGCTTACTTCTTTGGTGCTGTAGTTTAACATAAAATACAATCTCTAATTAAAGCATCACACAGATTAACAGATTTTAATATTGCATAAATAAGAGAGAGAGGATACTTGAATGAAATGCCCGGGCCCAAGCTTTATAAACATGTGGTCTTAGCCAGATGGGAAATTCCTGATCCATTAAAGTTAAGCAAGATTAGCTATACATGAAACCCATTGTATGACATTTAACCATTTTTTTCTGCAATGTGAGACAAAAAACTCACCATGCTAGTCAATATTCCCCAAAAACGTGAAATGGCACGTAGTGGTAGCAATCTCAAGAATGAAGCCTACGATTGGAGAAAACCATATAAATTTAGAAAGTTAACAAGCAAATTGCAAAGGTGGAATTGATATTGGGCTAGACAATGAATTTCACCTTTACATCAGGCTTGAACTCCAACTCTATGGATTTCTCTTTGACTTCTTTCATCTGTCATCCAAATTGTACGAAGATCCAACATCATTTAAAGCATAGTTACCACCCTATAAATGCAGTAAATTTCAACCATCTATTTGAAGTCACGCTATATTCAACATTTATTGGAAAATATAATTTTATTCATGTTGCAAACGAAAAATTGACATGGTAGCAATTTAGAGCGAGTAAAACACGTTTGTAGGTGACACATACCTTCGTGTCATCATAAAGCCTTCGGGCATGAAGGGCACCAAGCATGAGTATAGTTGCCACAGTTGCCCCAGGAATCAAGAAATAGTTATCTATTTGAAACCAATTCAACAGTCTAAGAAGATTAGCGGAAAAAAAAAAAAGCAATCACAAAATAACAATAATAGAAATAAGAAAGTAGCAATTTCGCATCTACGGAGATGCAGGAAACAGACGATTCAAGTCAATCAAGCTTACTCCAGTAGAGTATTTTCAAATTCTCATAGAACAATTAATACTAAGAAAATTTCACTCAAGTGAGCTAAAAAGAAATTTAGTCTAAACAAACTGCAGCAAATTTAACCTCTACAGCAGCATTAACCTTTCGGAAATAATCACAAATTGCAAAACTTATATGTTCACGTTTGGCAGAAACACAAGGTATACCTTGGGAACTTCCATTGTTACTGCTGCCACCAGCACCATAATTCATTGAAGCTCGTGCTCCGCCGGTAGTAGTAGATTGTAACTTCCTAAGGAATGTTGTGAACTGCAATTTCTGCTGTTGGTAGAGAATTCTAGAACCTGAATGTTGAATGAAGATGGGGAATCTCTGAGAAACAGAGCCGAACTTCATCTTCTGTAATTATGCTTTATTCTATTTTCACGCTCAAAGATATTAAAATCTGTAAGAGGGTTTACCGGAGCCCGCTGTATAACTCTCGAATTTGCGTGATGAAGAGCAAAAGGTTTTTTCATTTTTCCTTTTCATTTATTTTTAAATTATTATAAAAATATTTAAATAAGGAGAATAATAGAAATAGGAAGAAATATAAAGTGCAAATTTATTGATGCTTTAATCCTTCTATAAAACTTATTAAATTTATTATTTATAGAGATAAAATTTTAGAGAAAATAAGAATATAAAAATAGAAGATACACAGTGATATTCACATAAATTTATAACATAAATATCATTTTTCTTTTTATATTTTTTAAAAAATAATTTTCTTTTTTTGTTTTTGGTCATTCTCTCCTACAATTATTACCGTGTATTAAGAATATGGAGGCTTCCTGTGAAGATAACTTTCTGCTTCTATGGTTCGACAAGTGCAGATACAAAAAACTGGAAGTACAGTGAAGAACCACTGCTGTGACCTCTGAATCAAAAATGGCAGAAGAAGTTGTGAAGTATGGAATTATTGGAGTTGGAATGATGGGAAGAGAACATCTAATCAATCTGTACCATATGAAAAGTCAAGGGGTGGAGGTTGTATGCATTGCTGACCCTCATGTCCCTTCACAAGAACAAGCCCAGAAACTGGCTGAGTCATTTGATTGGCCTCTTAAGGTACAGTAGTTTGATCTGGGATTTCATTTTCTTTGTAGTTAAAACTTTAATTTTGGTTCAAATTGAGGAATGGGGGTTTTTTTTTTTCTTTTTTTCGTTGATTAATTTGTGAATGTTTGGAAGGTTTTTTCTGGGCACAAGGAGTTGCTTGACAGTGGGATTTGTGATGTAGTGATTGTTTCAACTCCAAACATGACTCACTATGAGATTTTAATGGATATTATTAATCATCCCAGGCCACATCATGTGTTAGTGGAGAAACCTCTGTGCACAACGGTTGCAGACTGCAAGAAGGTTAGGAATTCAAATAGTCATTCTGCTGCTTATTTTGATTTGCAAAGTAGAGTTATCCAAAAAGATTCATATTTCCATATTCCCATTAAGCATTGTTAAAAGGATAAATTTTCAGGTGCCAATTTGACTTGATTTTCCACTAGTATCATAGCAGGAGGTCTTGAGTTCAAATTCCTGCAATTATTGCCCATTTATATATATATCTGTGTGTGTGTGTGTGTGTGTTATTTCAATTAATTTTTATAGATGCGGCCTTACCTGAATTTTCCTGCAGATGTTGATTGAAGTGTTTCAATCAATCTGATCTTGAATTATTTTTCATGTCATCTCATAAGAATACTGAAATCCTCGAATCAGGTTGTGGATGCTGCTAAAAACAGACCAGATATCCTAGTTCAAGTGGGATTAGAATACAGATACATGCCACCAGTTGCAAAACTGATAGAAATAGTTAAGAGTGGAGCTTTAGGTCATGTGAAGATGGTGGGAATCCGTGAGCATCGGTTTCCATTTCTTGTAAAGGTAAAATACATGGAAAAAACTTTTCTTGTTGCTCTGCCATCAAATATCTGCTTCCAGATTGATTAAAATTGTTATTGTCATGAATTGTTTAGGTCAACAACTGGAACCGATTCAATTGTAATAGTGGAGGTACTTTGGTTGAGAAATGCTGCCACTTCTTTGACTTGATGAGGCTATTTGTGGATTCTAATCCTGTTCGTGTAATGGCTTCTGGAGCCATTGATGTGAATCACAAAGATGAAATTTACGATGGAAAGGTAAATTTTTAGTGAAACAGTGTTTCTAACCGCCTGCAAGTGGAATCTGAGTACACTTGGGAGCTAGTTGTGGCATTTATGAAGGTCCATAAACCATGCATACTCACATACTTCTAGGATCCTGGTTTTTTCTCCCTTATGCTCTCCTTTTCTTCTCTTTCTTTCCTCATTTCTGAGAAGAAATGTCGGATCCAATGATTAAATATGATTTTCTCCTTGTATTGGTTTCATAAGGTGCCTGATATTATAGACAATGCTTACGTAATTGTTGAATTCGAGAACGGTTCAAGGGGCATGCTGGACTTATGCATGTTTGCTGAAGGTAGTAAAAATGAACAAGAAATATCAGTTGTTGGTGATGTTGGAAAGGTAAATCCCTCTTTTCCTTATCACTACAAATATCTGCTTTAAACTTCTCAGGCAAATGAATTGTGAACAAACAAATCTTTCTTCTAGATGCATCTCAGCTCCTCAAGATTTTGCAATGCAGGCATTTCTTGATGATTTCTTTTTCTTGTTATGTTCTAGGGTGAGGCCTTTGTTCCTGAGAGCATTGTGCGATATGGTAGTCGGATTGGTGGAAGGGAAGGTGTGAAAACCTTACAAGCTGCAGATGATAGAATAAAGTGAGCATTGCA
The DNA here is from genome assembly GCA_027405835.1 of Asclepias syriaca. NCBI lineage: Eukaryota > Viridiplantae > Streptophyta > Magnoliopsida > Gentianales > Apocynaceae > Asclepias > Asclepias syriaca. The sequence continues at coordinate 4,791,191 of CM049929.1, read as the reverse complement.
ATGCAAGCTGACACAGTCAAATAAATTTCTTTGATCCTGGAAATCATAATTTATGACTTTAGTTTTTTGATTGATTTCTTATCAGATATGAAGGACTGCATCATGGTTCTAGCTATTTGGAACACCTACAGTTTTTAACTGCAATAAGAACAAAAGGGATAAAAGCTCCTGCTGTGGATTTGCAGGATGGATTGGTTTCTGTAGCCATTGGAGTTGCAGCACAAGCTTCCATTGAACAGGGCAGATTTGTTAAGTTATGAATGCATAACCTCTATACTCTAGCTTCAGCTTTGATGTAACTAATATGAATGTGCCACTAGCTTTACATATATATATATTATTTATAATTATTTTTATTAATTGGAATTATTTATAATTAGTTTCATAAAATCACATTCATGCAATGGGCCTTAAATGTACTGTACTTCTTGGGTTAAAAAAAAAAAGAAAAAAAAGAAAGAAAAACCACAGCGCATTGCGTTGCATAAATAGGCGCGCATTTTGAATTCTAGCGGAATTGAGCGTAAGATGGAAGACTTGGACGATTCGGGCGAGAGGTCAAGCTTCGTAGTTGGTCTGATCGAGAACAGAGCTAAAGAGGTTTATTCTCTCTCTTTACGACTTTACCTTGATTTGGCTTGGAGTTTGATCAGATACAAGTTCTTCGCTATTTGTGGTGGATAATATAGATGAGAGATGCTAAGTGTTGCATCTGCAGAGGAATTACTGTTATGTATAATTGCAACTATTTTTACATGGTACATCGTCCGTTTTTCTATACGAAGAATCACAGATATTCTTCTCGGCGTTTAAGCAATGGGAGAAATTGAGAAAATGGGGGTGAATTGTTGATTGCAGGAGAATTTCTCATCTATAACTCAAATATGCCACAATTATGTACGATCCTGGATAATTGTGTAAAGCATATTTTCCGAATATATGGATTACTTTTTGAATTAGTTCGTGTTTTACTGATCTAGAAACTAGATATGAATTTTATGTTGTGTGTTATATGTTGATATTACGTGGTATTCATTCTCAAAACATGTAGAGTTGTATATTGAACAAAATCTCGTCCGAATGCGGTACTTCAAATGTGTCTCGCATACATTTACCTTATCTGTAGCTTTTGGTTATACAAACAGTTCTATTGCGAAGATCTTTTGGTACTTCTCTGGTAAGAGAATGTGAAAAATTAGATTTGCTGAAAGAAATCTATACTTACACTACGATGCATTATTTGGTTACAGAAAAATTATCAGAATTATAAATTTTCATAAATATAACTAAATTCTGCATCTAGTTGCTGATGTTTTTCCCCCTTGAAATCTGCATAATATTCTTCTATAATCCTATGGACAGGTTGGAGTGGCTGCTATAGACTTACGGTCAGCATCCCTGCACCTTTCTCAGTACATTGAGACTAGCAGTTCCTATCAAAATACAAAGACTGTACTGCAGTTCTATGATCCAATGGATATCATTGTTCCTCCAAATAAGTTGGCACCAGACATTATGGTTGGTGTCTCTGAACTTGTTGACAGGTTTTGCTCTTCAACAAGAAAGGTATTGCTCCTCTTCCATTTTACATGCTTTTACTAGTTACATTGACTTTTTTTTATATCTTAAGATATTGTGCTTGTGCTTGTGCTAATGCTGTAGGTTATAATGGCCCGTGGATGCTTTGATGACACCAGGGTAGCTCATAACCATGCATCTGTCAGCTTTCTAATTGGGTTAACATGCTGCAAATGTTTTAAGATATTGTTAACTGATATTGAAGGGTTCAGTTCTGGTAAAAAGTCTCGCAGCCAAAGAACCATCTGCACTTGGTTTGGATACTTGCTACAAGCAATATTACCTTTGCTTGGCTGCGGCTGCTGCAACAGTCAAATGGTACTTCTTGTTTCATCCATCTATACTTCAGTATAATTTGGTAATTGAAAATTTTTCATCCCATGGCGTGTAAGAAATTATTTGCAACATTTTTCTGCAAAGACTTTGCTGACAATGCTTCTTTTATTTTAAGATGTCACATACTTTAACCATACATACTATAATGAATTTTGTCCCAGTTGGTTTTTCTTTTTTCATTTTTAATTTCCTTTGCACTTTTAAGGCCCCTGTCCAATTTTCTTCTAAAAGAAGATTGTTTCACTTCATTGTTGCTCAGGACTGAAGCAGAAAAGGGTGTCATCATTACAAACCACTCACTCTTGGTATGCATATTTCTTAATCTATTTCACCCAGATAAATCTACAACAAGAGCACATGAATGCTCCATTTTTTCCCTTCTATCCGAAAATTAATTCTAATTTAGATCTTCCTATTTCCCAGGTTACCTTCAATGGATCATTTGATCATATGAACATTGATGCTACCAGGTACACACTAACATAGCACGTGCAGGTATCCCCCCAACTTAAGATGTTTTCTGGCAAAAGGGTTCCAGTGGAAACGTATATTTGAAGTCCTCCAAGGATAAAATTTCTTACTTCATGACATATGGGTCCAGAATGATCCTAACATTGTATTCTGATGGCAGTGTCCAGAACTTGGAAATTATTGAACCTATGCAGTCTGCACTTCGTGGTACAAACTGTAAAAAGAGAAGTCTGTTCCATATGCTGAAAACAACTAGAATTGTTGGAGGGTAATATGATTACACATTCATGATTTGTTAACAGATACATGTTTGATAATGTTGAATTACCTGTTTCTATTTCTGACTGTACTCTCTGTGGGACTTTGAGAGAGAACCACAAAATGAGAAGAAAATCAGATACCTCTTCAACTCTTTCCTTTCGGGCCAAAAAGGTATTGGAGGGGATGGACAAGCTACTTGTCCTCAGATAGGTCATCTTATTTGGTGAAATAAATCCATCAGGACCCAAAAATGAAGTTTACGGTGTTAATTATTTAGCATAATAAATACTGAAATAGTTAAGTCCACCACCTATGTTCTTGAACAAAGTTACCTCTTAGTTTTCTTGACTGAAAGGAAGAGAAATCGTTAATGATTCTTGCTGATCTTAAGCATGTCATGGCAGAAATTTTGGTTTTACTGGCTTGATACTATTGATATTTTCTTTACAGGACCCGACTTCTGCGAGCTAATCTTTTGCAGCCTCTGAAAGACATTGAAACCATTAATGCACGACTTGACTGCCTGGTCAGTTGATGTGATTCTGTTCAATAAAAACAGAAAATAACACAACTTCATAGTAGAGATTGGAAAAGTACCCTCTACTAGTAGATACTCCATCCTTCTTTTTCTTTACTTATTGCTTTCGGAAATCAATGTAACATTTATTACTCTTTGGCAACTTTTATTACTAGCTGACTGTGGGAACTTTACTGCATATGGTATTATATCCGTACCTAGGCTAAAAATATTTTTGGATTTAAATAAGATAAATTACCTGTAAATGCGTGTGAAGCTTTGCAAGTGTCTGTTTGTATTACATATTTACAGTGACCATCATATTATTGTGGCTTTCCTAACTATGATAAACATCTACTTTATGATTTGACTTCTGATGCCGCGAGATAGGATCTCTACACTATCTCGCTGCGTCAACTTCTGTTTTTAATTTATTGGACTATCTGCAAATGTGTTTTATTTCCTAAAAGCTGCATTAAAATTTCCGTCTAGGATGAATTAATGTCCAATGAGCAGCTATTCTTTGGCTTGTCCCAGGCTCTTCGTAAATTTCCTAAGGAGACAGGTACGTTTCATTTAGAAACAGATAATCAAACATTTCCCTGTCATGAAAACTGATTTATTACTCTTTATTCAGATAGGGTCCTATGTCATTTCTGCTTCAAGCCAAAAAAGGTTACCAATGCAGTCTTGGCTATTGATAATTCAAAAAGAGCCAAATTCTGATAGCCAGTATCATATACTTAAAACAGCTCTAGATGCCCTACCTCTACTCTCAAAGGTGAATTACTACTATTTCTTTCTTCTTGGTTTCACACAATAAATATTCTACAATCATAACAGAAGTGCTCTTGACAGGTTCTGAAGGATGCTAAGAGTTTTCTTCTCGGAAATATTTACAAGTCTGTTTGTGAGAATGAAAAATATGATTCCATAAGGAAAAGGTACAATTGAAGTCATAGCCTGCTTTTGGGTATCATAGGTTTTCTTCTTGTAAGAGGGGTTGGAGTTGAAGTAAAAATACTATTGAATTCTTAAATGAGGGAGAAACAAAAAAAAAAAAAAAAAAGCTCAAACATGTGTGCGTATCCAGTTGTCTGTTTTCTCTTTTCCACTAAAGGTTCACTGATGTGGCATAAAGAGATAATAACATTGGCAATAAGATCTTCATAGTTATCAATAGAGCCTGTTTTCTGCTATAACACATCACGTCTGCTTAGCAGCAAGATCCCAGAGTTTTTTCGCTCGTTTCAAATTGGTGGCTGCGATTTTCCTGCAAGATTTTCTAACATGCATTTCTCCTTCTTTCCATGTCTGTGTGCATTTGTATGTCTATCTTTCTGTTCGTTCCTGTCTTTTCATGTACTTTAGGATATTTTCTGGAACTGTTCCATTATCTTTGGCCCTAGCCTGTTTCAATTATGACTGGAGAATGAGAGGAGCCTATTTATGAAATAGTTAAAGTATGCACAGTTGCGTACTTTAGATTTAATTTTCTTGCGTGTAAACAAATTGCTGTAGGATATTTGATTGATTATACAAACTTGTAACCAAACTGGAAATGTAAAACATCACATTACAAAGAGAGGAATATATTTTAGGTATTATTGATGTGTATGCGTATTTTGATTACCAACTAATATCTCTTTTACCTTAAATTTGGTTTCTGCTATAGTTAGTCAACTTATTGATACTTTTATGAGATATATATTTTCTTTAGAATTGGAGAGGTGATTGATGAAGATGTGCTTCACACTCGGGCTCCTTTTGTTGCAAGAACACAGCAGTGTTTTGCTGTGAAAGCAGGAATTGATGGCCTTCTGGATATTGCAAGAAGATCATTTTGTGACACAAGTGAAGGTTTTTTCTATGCCATCGTCTGACTCTTTCTCCCCATGTGAAGTTCTGAGGTATCCTAACTATGAAACATTGTTGGATTCACAGCAATACACAACCTTGCAAACAAGTATCGTGCAGATCTTAAGCTACCAAATCTGAAAATTCCATTTAACAACCGACAAGGTTTTTACTTCAGCATCCCTCAAAGGGACATACAAGGAAAGCTACCAAGCAAGTTCATACAGGTTGTTAATGACAGAAACTATCAGCTTGAATCTCGTGAAGTGATTTATGCCAATTGATGCTTGCTTCACAAACAGGTCGTGAAGCACGGAAACAATATCCATTGCTCAACTTTGGAACTTGCATCTGTGAGTATTCCTCTACTCCAGTGCTGAAATTTAATTATATTATCCTTTAAATAATGCAGAATGATCTTCTGCTGATAGTTGTAATTTTCCTGTGGAGTTCTACCATAAAGAAAAAGATTATGCTAGAAGGATTTTACCATCCAAAGGGTATTCAGATGATGAAGTATTATTTTCTGAGGCTAAGTTCCTTGTTAGAGTGGGTATGCATTATCTATACTCAGCTAACTTTACTTCAGTTAGTTCAGGACCTAGGCTGATCAAGAAACATTGGATTCAATGTTTTCTAGTGATTGGATGAAAAATATTGAATATTCACAGTTGGAGGACAAGTTTGACCTCATTTGTCTGCAAGTGTGTAAAAGTTCTATATTCAACTACATATTGTTATTGTAATTCTTTGTAAATCAGTTCAACTTTTACTTAAAAGTTGTATTCTTGAAGTAAAAAGCCATTACATTTGTTCTTTCTATTTTTGTGACTGTTGTTCTTGCTCTGTCTGTTATTAGGATTCGTGGGAAAGTAGAGAAATCAGTTAAGTAACGAATGGAACTTAACTCATATCCTACATCAGTATGGGATCATGCTTTATCAGACAAAGAAGATGCATAAAACGTTGACAAACCTCCATTTATGCTTGTTTTTTCAAAGAACATTTTTTAAATAATTCAAAACGTCTGCTTATGCATGTGCATTGCTTAACTTTTTATAACATGCTATTTCTTGTATTCAAACTTTCACAAGTAGTCAGTCACCTCAGATTTAAAATTGTTTTAATATCCACTGTATTGTGCAGTTAAATGTAAGGAACAAATCTGCTGCAAAAGAGTGCTATACAAGGACTGAATTTTGCCTAGAAGGTAACTGGTGTCTAAAGTTTTATCTCTTTGGCATAGGCTATACTCAAGTTTTTTCTTTGTTTGACCACTAAACTTGTGAAGGTTCAAATAAGATATACATTATCTAGTGTTCCTGATATTATTGAGAAACTCATTACAATGTCCAATTGCCAGTAACTCTGCTTCTATTCTGTCATTGCATTGGACAATTGATAGTAATCATTGTTTCTGATTTAATTCTTCAATGTTCTAAATCCACAATCTAATAATTGTCTTATTAACCTTTATTTCAGTTAAAACATTTTCAAATCCCTTGAATTATAAATGCAGAATTAATGGATGCAATACGGGAGGATGTCTCTGTTCTCACCCTTCTTGCAGAAGTATTGTGCCTCTTGGATATGATGGTTAATTCATTTGCTCATGTAATATCAACTAAGCCTGTCGATCGATATACGAGACCTCAATTTACATGTAAGTAATTTTAGTTATTCCTATTTATTAGGTTAAAGGAAGTGCATGATACAGTCATGTTTCTGGCAGATGATGGTCCATTAGCAATTGATTCGGGAAGGCACCCTATTCTGGAAAACATACACAGTGAATTCATTGTATGATGCTACAGATTACTAACTAAACCTTATCTCCTGATTGAAGCTCTTTTTTTATCTTAGAGTTTCTATCATTTGCTTCTAAATTCAATGTTGTCTGAGCTTATTAAAAGTTGGCATTCAAATGCAGCCAAACAACATCTTCCTGACAGAAGCATCAAATATGGTACTGGTCACTGGCCCAAATATGTAAGAAAGCTACTTCCCTGAGTTTCCTTTGGGCCTTTGATTCAAGTCTTGGATTTTATTGGAACAACACAAACTAGTATTTTAAAATTCTAAAGATTTTATGCAAGTGAGCCATGAATGACAACCACTCTGATAAGAGGAATTACTTTTAATGAGGATGAAGCATAGGAATGCCTACATATCCTAGTTCAACATGAAACGCTCCGTCCTCTGCATAAGTCAGCCAGAGAAGAATATCATTCATGACTATAACCATACACATGGCTGTTGATTATAATTCAAATATGTTTAGTGTAAAATCCAGTCTTTAATGAATGGTACAACAAAATAGCTGTCTAAAAATAATGCTACCCTTTCTTCCTTTCTATTTTCTAGAGATTAATACCTAAATCTTTAATTTACTTGGTCTGCCCTTTTCGTGCCCTTGAAAGCTTATCTTGGAATATGCTATTCAACAATCACTCATTGTTTCTTTTAGGAGTGGGAAGAGTACATATCTTCAGCAAGTTTGTTTGATTGTAATCTTGGCTCAAATTGGTTGTTATGTTCCTGCTCACTTTGCAACTGTCCGTATTGTTGATCGAATATTCACGAGGATGGGAACTATGGACAGTCTTGAATCAAACTCTAGCACGGTATTAAATGATAATAACCTATTTTATGTGTATCTGTTTTAGTGTTTTGGAAGTTGGAAATCTGTTTACATTAGTTCTGCCATAGTCCTTCCCCCCCAGAACCCAGGTCATACAGGTTTGATATTTATGTACTTTTCATGTTGATCATGTTACCCAGCATATTACCTGTGCAATTTTATCTTTCATATGCATATGATCTTTCAAAAATTTATTTTATGAATAAATTGTAAAGTCAGGGTTTACTGATCAGTTAAAAGGATTATCTGTATTAGAATAATGATGGCATATTACTCTTTGAGAATCCTTCTATCAGGCTTTATAAGGTAAAAGAACTGAAATTGGTGACTCTCTTTCTTAGAAAGTACTATGCTTTAGAATAAGTTATTTCAAGTTTATTGTGAGAAGAATTTGGTTTGTGTTTCCTGTCTTGTTTGTTATGAACTGTCCTGAACTTCACCAGAATTTGGTACTCCAAGGAAGTTGCATTTCAGCCCTGTAATTGATGTATGTTAAGGAGTTGAGCAGCAGAGAAGAAAAAATGGGAAAGAGATAAACTATACAATTTTTTTACCTAATTACCTCATCTCACTAGTGTACTAGAATTCTGTCCAGTTCATTGATTTGCAGAATGCCACGGGAGTAAGCAGCTAATATTTCTATCATTTTTGCTTCTGTAGTTTATGATGGAGATGAAAGAGACAGCTTTCATAATGCAGAATATCACCCGCAGGTACATGAATAGTGAGTCTTGAATACACAGATCAATAATCTATGAAAATGTGAAAATTATTGATGTTACATACAGAAGCCTGATTGTCATGGATGAACTGGGGAGAGCAACTTCTTCTTCAGATGGATTTGCAATTGCATGGAGCTGTTGTGAGCACCTGTTGGCACTGAAAGCGTAGCTTCCAAATCTTAATCATTCTCTATGACTTTTTCTTAGAAGTATTACTGATGAAATCATCCACTTCCCTTCATAAAAAATAATCATTTTGAAAAGGCAGTAATTGGAAAGGGAAAAAGGAATCTTTAACCTACCTATTCACCGAGTTTGTCAATTTTTAGGGATATCTTGAACACGACAGAGGAAAACCCTCTAATGAAATTGACAGTCTGAGGGTTTATCCCAACTTGCTGCATGGATACTTTTCCTATTAGAAAAGGAGAGGTTCTCATCCACATTTGATCATACTGTCAAGCTTCTCTGAGAAAGATCTATGATCAATCTTTTTAGCTTGCTTTTTTATGGTAAAGATAAAATATAGACACATGAATTTCCCTAAAGTAGTTGATTCTAAGGCTTTTCCTTTCAGTGGTGGCAATTGTTCTTAACTGTTACTACTTTTCTTTCATGTGTGTACGAACTGCTGTAACTATAACAGTAAAAAGAAGCAACAAGTAAAAACAAAGTTGGGGGAGTTTGGTTACTGTCATATAAGCTGAGCCTTTAACATTATGTTTGCAACCTTTGCTCCCTTACTGTTCCTATGTTTGTTTTGAATCTATTTGAGGAAGTTAATTATCCATACTCAAGCAATTGAGACAAAGCTGAGATATTATTGTATTTATTGGGCATACTTCACTTTCAGGTATACCATATTTGCTACTCATATGGAAAACTTATCAGAATTGGCAGCCATGTATCCAAATGTTAAAATTCTTCATTTTCACGTGGATGTAAAAAATAACCGTATGGATTTCAAGGTAAGTATGAAGGTTGAGTGACTAAATCATTTGCTGTTTGAACTTTTTAACTTTCTCACTCCATTCATTCCTCTATTTCAGTTTCAACTGAAAGAAGGACCTAGGCATGTGCCACATTATGGACTCATGTTAGCAGGAGTAGCAGGATTACCTGCTTCAGTGATACAAACTGCAAAAAGCATCACAGCAAAGATCATTGAAAAGGTGGTTTCTCTCTGATCATGCACCTATGCAGAAATAGATATGATATAGGAAAATTTTGCTGGTCTCTAGAGTTTCCTTTTTTCTTTTTCTTTACCTTTTCCCCCTTAAAGTGAATAAATATTGGTGGAATTATAAGGAGAGCCCCTATAATGTTTGTGACCTTATATTCATTTGGTGTCAGTTTAGATCATGCATTCTCGGTGGCATCCTAAAATCATCCCAAAAAGCCTAAAGAGACGTACTAAATAAGTCAAAAGAAACATAAGTGTCTTGTTCTTTGTACCAAATCAGTAGTTTTGGACATAATTCTTCACATGCAGCAGGCTACCCATTGATGCCTTGGTGAACTATAGATATACATGTATTTGGAACTTGTTATTTACAAGCATATTTAGTCCGATTATGTTAGGATTAGGCTTCATGCAGTTTTACATTTTTGACTCTCCTTATGTCTATCGCTTTCCTTCGTTATGCTAGTCACCCTTTCCCTTATTCCCTACCAAACAATATCTGAAAATTTTCATTTGTAATCTCAATTGCTCTTTTAAAATGCTGAATTCACGGCTTCAAGGCCAAGAGCAGGTGGAGCTGGGACAGTTGCTACTCGCTAGTGTGCTACATTTTGCTTTTACTGGTCTCTCTTATTTCTTCTAAACTTTATCTGTCTCTTATATAGGAAACAAGGAGGATGCAAGTGAATTCTCTACAGTTTCGTGATATCCAGATGAGATATGCTGTTGCCCAGCGATTGATATGCTTGAAATACTCAAACCAAGATGAAGCTTCAATTCGGGAAGCACTTCAGAATCTTAAGGAGAGCTTTCTCAATGGAAGGCTTTTAGCTACTTCATAACATCCTTATATTTTTTTTTGCCTTCTTTCTTGATTCGAATATTAAATGGGATAAAAGGAAATTGATTCAACTATCTGTGTCTACATAGTTTGCTTGTCTCACTCCAGGAATGAAACTCAAAGCTTTTTCTCTAGAGTTAATCATCGAGATAACAGGAAACCTATAATCTCTTCCTCGACAATGATCAGCTGGAGCCTGGGATGCTCTACCAAATGCCTATGCCAGAAGTCCCTATCTAACCACCAGTATATACAAGTATATAATATATATCCAAAGGCGTTTAATGCTGAAGCAAATTTGCAAGAGCTGATGATGCAAAGTGATTGAATGCATCTCAAACAGCTCAAGTTGGCAAAAAATTAGAACCCATATTTTCAACAATAACTTGGGCACCCAAACGGCTCTTTATTTCAGAATACAGCAAGAATTGTCAATTATGATCTAAGAAGAAGACAAGCAAGGTCTACAATCATTTGTTTCATTCCAGATGTCACGAGATTGGGTTCAACAATATGTGAACATATTACAACATCTTAACATCAACATTAATTTCTTAACATAACTTGGTAAATATAAGAGTAGCATGACTACTAGTCTAGAAATCCAACTTTCAAACTTGCACATCCTTAGGAACCTGGAAAGAGAATCAATCAAATTAGTTAGAGAACCTAAATAATTTGAATATGTACTATGCATTATTACCTATAGTTCTTATACATCCATGGAGAATAATAGAGGTGAAGTGAAATGAGGGAGTAATGAAAATGTGATTCTCTCCTATGGATTATTCTCTTCTCTCATAAACGTTTCGCAGCTAGGGTGATTTCTTCACAAGGTATACACAATGAGACATTTTCTTTATTTTGGAAACAAGAATTATTACTAACAAATATGTAAAACCAAGGAAAACAAGTCAATCCAACAAATATGCAGCATTCTCACAAACTATATGGAAGATTTGTACTTCTCCTTCATTGCTCTTTCTTGCTGCGTCTAAATGGTTTTAATCACTACACATTTCCACCCTAGTTCATAAGACTCAAACCAACATCTTGGCTTGGCAAAGCAGCCATCTGTAAGCATTTTTAACCATATATTATATGCACATTTGACAAAGACCATACAAATAAAATCAGAACCTAGAAGCTAAAGCAAATTGATGCAAGTATCAAACATCAATATATGCTCCAAAACCAACTACTACAAGTATGTTATTAAAGGCACATAAACCCTAATCAAAGCTCAAAAATATCCCACCATTGAAAAGATTTTATATGGAAAAAAGGGTCCATAGATATTAAGCACAACAAAAACAATTATTATTAGGTAGAGGTATGTTAATCAATTACCTTAAAGATTTTATGCACGCGAAGGAATCATCCCAGTACTTCTTGCATAGGCAAAAATACCACCAGCCTCAATCACAGGACCTGCATCACCAATAGGCTTCAATTTATACTCTTTGCCACTCGTATGATTGATCAATTTATTATCCCGAAGCTCAATTGTCACCACATCCCCTGTTTTACATTCATCACACAGCCTCCCTTCAGATTCCAAAGGATAAATTTCTCCAGTAGCTACAGAATTTCTAAAGAAAATCCTTGCATAAGACTCTGCCACCACCGCAGCTACTCCGGCAGCACCTAAAGCAACGGGGGCATGCTCACGAGAAGAACCGCACCCAAAATTATCGCCGCCAATAACAATGGTGTAATTCGATTTGTACTGATCCGGTTCCATAAATCGGTTGGTGTAAGATGCAGGGAGACCGATGAGGGCATAGGAACCAAGCTTCTTGTACTCTTCAGGATTGGAAGGAACAAGAGTAAGGTATTCGGCGGGAATGATTTGGTCGGTATCGATATTATCGCCGACAACATAGCATACGCCGTGAAAGCTGGTGGAGGGAGAATTGGAGGCTGCGGTGGCGCTGCAGTGGAGAGGGGTGAGGGTGGAAAATCGTTTTTGATTGGAAGCGGATTGGATTGTCAGGGGTTTAGAGAACACATTGTTTTGGGAATTTGTGGTGGGAAACCTTAGGGAGGAGAGCTGGGAAATGGTTGCGGATGTGCGGTGGTTGAAGACGGAGGAAATGGTGGTGGGACTGGTGATCGGAGCTGAAGCCGCCATTTTGGAGATGATGATCAGTAAATAGAAATGATCCTTCTCGTGACTGAATATACAGAGGAAGTGATTATCTTGATAGGTAGCTATGGAAGCTCAGCTAGGGCCAGCGCCGCCGGATGGAGGGAGAATTTTTTCTCTTTTTTTTTTTTTATTTTAAATAATATCAATTCCGTTTCCTTTCCTATTTCGTCTTTTTCTGATGAATATTTTACTACATACCCCTTTTCACATTATGATAAAATGTTTCTTAATATATTTAAAATATTTTGTATTGAATGTGATTGTTAGTAATTAGATTAAATCGTTGGAAAATTCTAGAAGGTTCTTCTTTCTTTTTTTTTAATAATTTAGTACTCTTTTTTTTTTTGAAAAATTATTTATGAGTCTATCATTATTTTTAATTACACCTTCTCGATTAATCCTCATTTTAAATAAAATTAAAATCAAATTGTATATTAAAAAAGTCATAACATAATAAATTTAATTAAAATAAAAATTTTAATGAGAAAATAGATTATATATATAAGAAAAAATGAGATGAAAGCAAATAATTTGAGCAAAAATTATATAACTATCATTGAATAGTCCCATAAAAGAGTAAAAATTTCAGCAAAGAAAAGATTTTTTTTTTTTTCCTACCTTCAACTTTGGTGCACTTCATAGAGAAATTTAAAAATTACAGATCATGAAAAGAGATACAAGGGAAATCATAAAATAGGGCACTATTTTATTGAAAGAGTGAATGAAAGTGTATAAATTCAGTTTATTGATGTTTTCGGAAAGCAGATTATGGAGCTTAGATAATCAGAAAGCTCCCAAACCTAAGAGAAAAAGCCACATGGGTTCTTCTCTTCACATTTGAACACGCTTGGCATTAGCACATTTACAAGTGGAGAGATCAGATCAGATCAGAGCAGAGCAGAAAAAAAGAGTATGCTGCCTAGCATTTGCTCCTCTCCCCACCTCAAATTCCAACTCAACAATGTAAAAAACATCACCATCAACCCACCCCCCTAATCATGTCTAAATCTTCCTATGCTTGCTGCTGTAACTTCCACGCTCCTTTCTCTTTCTCTCTCCCTCTCCCTCTCCTCTCTCCTCTCCCTCTATCCCTATCCCTATCCCTTGATCCTCTCGGCTCTGCAGCAGATGAAGAGAGGGGAGGTGATGAATCGTACCTGGAAGGCCTTCTCTTAAAGTGTCTATCATCATCACTACTGTCATTATCTACAGTAACAGTAGCAAGAGCAGCACTCTTTCTTGATCCTGAACTTGCTTTATGCTCTTCATAGTAGCCATTTGAAGTACCCTTGTGGCTCCCAGAGGCAGTGGCAGGTACAGCGTCAGACGATGAAGATGCCTTTCGCTTCTTGGAAGCTGCTAGTTCTTCAGCTGGGAAACTGATGCGTGAGAAGACGCTTGCCTTTTGCTTCTTGTCTGCGGCCAAAGAAGAGGGCTTTGGCACTGCAGGTGCAGCTGGAGGTTCTGAGGTTGGTTTGGAAGAGGACTCCAAACGAGGGTGATTGCTACGAGGGTGATGCTCACGAGGACGGCGATCTTCAGGATAGTCGCGAAAGTGGTGATGGTGGTCATCCACAAACTGCTCATCCCGATGGCTCCGGTGGCGTTTGTGATCATCGTCATAATCATAATCTGGCTTTCTCTTCAATGGTGGCGGCCGTGGAAATTCAGAATCTCGAGTGCGGCTGTCTGGGGATGGCCTGTCAGATTGTTGGCGATAGTGGTGATGCTCTGAGCTGGATGGCGGGGGAATATCCTTCTGTAGAAATATTGGATTTCAAAGTAAATACATATGTATGGCACACAGCATTTAAAATATATCAACTTCATTAAGCATATCATATTAACATATTTTCCTCTGGTGAGGCACTCAATTTGATTTTCCACAAAATTCCAGGACATGGAGGAGTTGGCCTTGACCCTATTACTATCCCAACATCAGAGCCGCAGAACACAAACTGTTAATGGTATGATAATGGGACAGTCCAAATATTCATATTAGTGACATCAACAATTTCCCTTTTGAGTGTGTGTGGCAAAGCGACCTTATGATGTGAATTTAGTTTGTTTTAAAGAAGCAAATTTGTTTGAACAAATAAATAACACAATATGCCACTTTCAGTGAGCAGGAATGATATGGGACATTATAATGCACATCAACAAAACAACCAAGAAAGTAGAAAGGAGTTTTTAAATACATGTGACCCTATTAGATGGAAGAATGTGCAGTAACATGCAATCACAGCTCTTAGATTTTCTTCTAAATACTATCATCGTGCTCCAATATCTCAGTCCATGATGACTGTAAGGATCACTGAATAGATGCAAATACCTGGTCTCATCTTAAATATCCCCAGTTTTTGGCAATAAATTAAGCACAGTAGGTAAAGAATGTAGAATATTCTACCATTACTTTTGCAGTATTATTGTAGATCACCTATACTTTTGCCATATTTTTGGGTTAATACTTCATCTGTAGAACCCTCAAACAGGCTATGGAAAGAAGGAACTAAGAAACAGGCTATGAAGTCTATTGAAGTAGTGACAAACTAATAAATATAAATAAACTCAGTTACAAACGTACGTACAGATTTGGATTTCATTGAAGAAATGCCAACGCTGCTGCTTACTTCCCTACCAAAGTCCCGATCTTTTAACAACTCTCGGCTGCACAACAAGAAATTTGAAGTCTGTTAATGTCATCTAAAAGGTAAAATCAATTTGGAAATAGAAAGCCAAATACAATTACTTCAAAGAATACATCATAGAAAAGCCAAAAATAAAAAAAGTACAATTTGTTCCTCAAAATCAAACAGAGAAGAATCTCCAGTCCAATAAAATCTTTCATTAAAAGATCAACATGAGTTTTATTTGGTTTTTGACAGCTTAAGAGACACTGCTAACATCCAGCTGTCTATTTAAACCAGACCTACAAGTGGATTTTCCCATTACTTATGCACTACCAAAATATAACCTGATCCAACAAAAATTATACAAAAGCAAAAAAAATCCAGAAGGGCTCTTTAGCTCATTAAAAGAGTTTAAAGCATTTTTCAACAAAATTCAGTGAAAAACAGAGAGTGAATGCAGAATGCTAATTGAATTTATGTCAGATACCAACATGTAGCAGCTAGTTCAAAAATAAGAAACTGCCTACAAATAATCAGAGAACTTAAAATATTTACCTCTCACCACGTCTCTCAGTCTCACGTTTCCTCTTTAAATCAGATTTTCTAGCTTCAAACTCCTCCCTACTCATTAAGGGTGGTCCAGCATTGAAACCCATCCCAAAGTCTGCAAGATCCCTGCATTGAGTATTTCCACAACCTGATGTTATATGATTGCAAAAATCTGTGAAATGAGACACTTGAACCAAATAAGAAAAATACACAAAGATACCCTAGAGAAAGAGGAGAATGACCCTTAATCCCCAGAGAACAGTCTGACAAGGTCTGCAGAGATAACACACCTTTGAGGTGGTGGACCAAAAGGCAGCATGCAGCCTTGGCCTGCAAATGGATCCTGCGGTACCATACCGAATGGCATATCTAGTGGATTCATTCCAAACCCCCCCATATAGGGGACAGGAGCAGCATAATGGGGCATAAATGCTTCCATTCCAGATTGCATGCCAGTCCAATATGGATTATAGGCGGTAGGGGCCATAGACATCATATAGTTATCAGCTGCAAGGTGGTCTTGGGTAGCTCTCCACTGCATCTCAGCAGCTACAAGAAATCCCAGAATTCATAGAAAACTATCAATACAAATCCATTAAGATAACTGAACAACATATGTATAGTCGATACAAGACCATCATACTTATGACCAAGAAAAACGTGGAAAAGGAATCACCGTGAAAAATATGCATACCATTTAACGGCATACGAGCTTTCTTCTTTTTCTTCTTTTTTGCTGAAAACAAAAAGTAACTGAAGTTAAAAAACAATCAAGTGCATAATGCAAGTGAAATCTTGCCAAAGAGAAACCACAATTTTCCGGTCCTAAAACCAAACAATATCATATTTCAATTAGAGACAATTTACATTGTATTTGGAAGTTTACTGAATTGACCAAAAAACCCTTCTAGGATCAAAGAGAAATAAGACAGGACAAACTTCTTTCCTGATGAGAAACATAGAAAAGCAGGTTTACCTGCTTCACTGACAGTGGGTTTTTGTTGAACTTCTTCATCAACAAAGAGTGCACTTCCTTGTGATGCTGGTTCCTTCACACTGGCTGACTCATGTGTAGCTTCAGAAGCATCTGCATCTTTTGGAACTCGGATTTTTTCCAATGTCTGATGTGGAGCAACACTGGGTTTAACCTCTTCAACAACTTCATGAACCTCTGCAACAGCATCTTTCGGAGCAGCAGGAGCAGGCATCTGCTCTCCCTTTGAAGCCACAGACTGTGTAGGCGATGGAACTTTGGGTTGTGGATTGCGTGACTCCATATCTGTGAAAAGGAATAGATATTATAGAAAACTGATATTTAAGTCTGACATGTTAACATGCTTATTCACAATACAAACCTTGAACTTGGAAAGCACTTCCACCATTCTCTGCACTACTGTTATTTGATTCCAAAATACGATTGATGGTGTCCCTCAGCGTCTTATTCGGCAAAAGATCATCAGCAAGCACATTTGTAGCCCCACAAACACATATGGATTTCGATATAATGTAATCTCTTATACCTGCCATAAGATCATGTAATCATAAGAGATGAAATAAGTGAATGACAATAAGCATCTTTTTATTTTTTTTTTTTGGTGGGGGGGGGGGGGTAAGGAAAAGGGTAAATCTTTGAGCTTCCTACATCCCTAAACCCTATCTCCCTGGACCCACACACTGATAAAGCCATTTTATTATAAGCACATAAAGCTTCATGCATACAAAGTTTTTTAGAAAATATATATATAAGGTATAACCTCTCTTTTACCATTTATCAATCAACTACAACACATTTGCATCAAGAGATGAAACAAAACCCGAATAAAAAGAAAAGGCAAGAAAGCAAATTATAGCAGAAAAGGAGCATAAATTGTCAGAAGATATTAGCATGCTCATATGATATTCTACAGAAGAAGACTATAAAAAGAGGAGCTAAGAAGCAACATATGATGGATAAAAATCTGTTACTGAGCTTACATCTATCACAAAAACTTGTAAAGCAACACTTGCTGGTAAGTACAGCATCTTTCATTACTTCCTTGCACAATGGGCAGTGTAGCTCTGGTGGAAGATCTCCAACAGACCGTGTGGAAGGCAACCCTTCAATTTCTTTCTCAAAAGCAGCCCTGAATTGAATCCAGAAATAAAAACCTGACTTTATCACACTGCAAAACTATAACAATAGTAATTGGCAGCTAGAGAAGAAATATACTCATTTGGCCTCAAAACAGCAACAGCTCCACTTGGCAATGCATAAGATCCATCTGGTGTTGCCATTAACATCGATTTTGGGATACCAGTGGGAGGTTTAACCCTTTTAATGTCATAATTGGGGTCACCATTTGTTGGACAATGCTGAATAAAATGTCCTAATATGAACGAAAAGGTTTAGCATATACTTTAATGGATTAGGACATTAATCAGTACCATAAAGATTATTCTATTCAATCCATAACAAAATCAAAGCATACCTGGCACTTTACATCTATGGCATACATAACCCTGTGGTGGTGTTTTCCGCTCCATTCCACCTCGACCTCAAAAAATTAAAAAAAAAAATAATACAAAAAAAAAAAAAGAAAGAGACCTATCAGTTCTGGAACATATGAATAACAGAACTTAGAAATCCATCATCAGCTCTTAGTGGAATGCTTAGCTTTTGGTTTCTTAAATATTACATGAGCAAATGGTAAACAAATCACAGTGAGAGAGGGGTCATAATAAAAGGAAAACGTATTTGTGTTTAGAAGGCTTTCAATTTTTAAACGGCAATTGAGAGTAAGACACCCACCAAAACCACGGCCTCCCATCATTCTTCCTCCCATGCCACGTCCAAAACCTCTGCCCGGACCAAAACTATCAGAAGATTGTCTGCAAACCAAGCACAAAATGATAAGCCTCCCAGAATAGATGGACAAATGAGAAGAAAGTAAATAAATCATGGGTGTGCACATGCATGGTTCTCACCGTTGCCAATCTAAGGCTGGTGTCTCAATTAAAGCCTTGATCTTGCTATCCTCATCAATTTTACTGGGTGGAGGAGCATCTTGAACAGGATTACTTGACTGAACCGGAAATGATTCAGGAATTGAATACAAATCATTCCCAAATTCATCCCATTCTGAATCATCAGACTGCAAGGAAGAAGTACTATTGTATAAGCTAGTCCCAGAATTAAACCAAAACCAAGAATGACCCTGTCGATAAAAGGATAGCAAATAAGAACTTACATATTTCATGGCAGACGAGTGTACCCCTGTAAAGCCACTTTTTAAATTTAGAAGATCTTCAGACTCTTTTTGCATCTTAGGCCTGCAGCAGAGGATGAACATCAAATTCAACGAACTTATAGAAATGGTTTTACTAGAGAAGAGATACTATGTCTAAAGCTCTGTTTTTTCATTCCTGCCACTCAGTCTGTTCTTTCTGACAAACAAGATAGTTCTTTTCAGACAGAAAATGCTACCCTCTAGACAACACTTCTTGAGATATACCAAACTAAACATCTAAAAGAACAAAAACTAATGAAAGATAAGACAAAGGGATTAAGATAAATACTCGTCAGGTTCAGGAACTGGTGCAGTAACTATAGGCATGCGAGGCCTTCCAGGAACTCGACGAATTAAGACTGATGTATTTTTTGGTATCAACATTGATTCATCAAGATACTCTGAAATCGAAAAACATAGAAAACAGTCTAAAAAAGCCTGTAGAATCATTAACATATGTAGGAAAATATGCGTCTGACTAAACATAATCCCCAGGAAAGCACATAGATTTTGTTTTGAACCATTTAAGCTACAATATTTTCAGCAAATACTATAGTTATTCCAAGATGAGGTACCACTTAACCCCAGGGTACATCACCACATAATTGCAAAGGCAGCCTCAAGACTTTTATCAACAGACTGATTATGTTTGATAAGAAACTCAAAGCATCATAGATTTTCAGGAAACTAAAGAGTCAATTGATATACAACATGATTTCAAAGCTTCTTGTGAAACGTCCTGTGCAGATTATTCAATCACGACGATATGTGGAACCCATTTCATGTTCCATTTGGAGCTAAAAGTAAATTAACAGATTCAATAAGGCAAATCTCTTAAACACTAACAATAAGAAAACAAAAACACACGCACATCAAAAATCAATTTGAGCTCTGTTTCAAAAGCTCAATCCCAAATTAATTGTACTTGCATTCTACAATCTGTTTAAAGTTTGGAGTCAAATACACATAAAAGTAACTGGAAGCAATTTTCGATTGTTCTAACAAACCCTTTACTGGCATCCTTTCTACAGTTCTCTTAAGTCTGTTTAATTTCCATGAAATAAAACTAGTGGAGAAATAAAATGCCTTCCATGAGAACAAACAATAGTCAACTTCATTCAAACCATTCAGAGAAAAATACAAAATTCTTGCTAATATTTGAAAATTAAGATTCCTTAAACAAAATCCACAAGGATACAACCCACCCTTCACCATAAACAAAATCAGACCTACAGCTCTGATTTACTGGAAGGGAACTCCGTAGGGCTCTAGAAAAGTAATTACTACCAGATAAGTTGCTCAACATATCTATATAATACATATATAGATATGAAAAGCAAAATACAGGTATTATATATTCCTTTGAAATCGAAATACTATTTTTGAAAGATTAACCACACAACAAGTATTCTATGGCAAAGAAAATTTCAATCAATGTGAATTCAAACCAACCTTCGTTAGTCTGGGCGTTGGTGACCACGAGGTCAAAATCAGTACCTCTGCCCAACTGCTTGGTTTCAAATATTTTTTCTTTCAAATTCCCTACTGATATAAAATGACCATCAATTGGAACCGAATCATAATCTTTCGCACTTTTGAACTTGTAATATAGTGCCATGTTTTCCTTTAAATGCTCAGAAAAATCAACAAGAGAACACAGATAAAAGGCCTTTAAAAGCTAAAATTATGTACGGCCTGATATTGAACTCAAAGATGAAAAAAGAACAAATAAAATATAAGTACAAAAATAGAAGAAATTTTTCTTCTTTTTCAACTTTTTTTTTTCTTTTCTTCAATAATTCAAGATAGATCAAACCAATTCACACTAAGCATTCTTCTCCGCCCCAAGCTCAATTCTTCATACAAAAAGGTTCTCTTCAGTCCCGATTGAGCCAGAAAATCTCTTCAATTCTCCTCCTTCGCCGATTGTCAATTGAGGAGATAAGGATCTCCAGATAGACAGAAAAAATCAATAATCGGTAGATCGATTTACTACTCCAGATGAGAGAGAACCAAGAAAGTATCTTTCGATACACCGATCGTTGAATGCTTCAGACAACACACCTTCCAGATTCCCGGTCAATGAAAATCAAAAGCAGTGCCGCCGACTCTAACCAAAATCAATATCGCTCGGCAAAGTCGATGTAGTCGAGATTACCCTCTGCGATTCTCCACAGCACGCAAACCAGCCAAAAAAAAAAAATTTACAGAAGGTTAAATGATATTGAATCTTCCGTGTTTCCGCTTCTCTCTTCTTGATAAGCTCTTGAATCGGTCCTGAGATTTTGGGGAGAAAAAGAAATTAAAAAGAAGCAGCTTCGACCCTCGAATTTGGAACAGCAATTAGAGACTAGGGTTTGTGAGAGAAAGAGAAGACATATGGAAAAGACTTGGGGAATAAACGTCCTTCCGGATTATCTCAGAAAGCAACGGCGTCCAGAGAAATTTATTTATACCGATAAACAGTGGACGCGGCAAGAATTTACCCCACAATGGTAAGTTCCACTTTTATAACATGGGTTGCTTAGGCCCACTCTACCAAGTTGTGAACAAATTGGTAATTCCAATAACGCCAAGCACATTTTAAAACTGTAATATACACAAAAAAAAAATTTAATAAAATTTAATGGAGCTTCAATCTAATTTAATTAGAATTTAAATAAAATTTAATGTTACGAGATACAAATAAATTATAAAAAAAAAAATGAAACCACTCATCATGCGACGTCGTTTAGCTAAATAATTGTTATACTTCTCAAATCATTTATAATCTTTTAAAAAAATAAAAAAAATTATAATTATATTACAAATAGTAAAAATATATATTTATCGTGATTTTTAACTGCAATTATTATTTTTATTTTAAAAATATATAAATATTAAATCTTTAATTTAATATGATAGAAATACACTTGCTACGCGAATTTAAATAATCCATTTCGAATTTCATCAGAATTTGTGTAAGAAGTATGAAATAACAAATATCACACTAGCCGGCAAAGCTAATTCTCACAAAGGAAATCAAAAGAGACAAGTTTTAATTTAATATACAATTTTGAAAAGTCACGTGCATCTTTCCATTTGTGACTAACGTAATTAATTCCCTTTTCCTATCACTTAATATCATATCAGCACTTCCCCGCCCATAAGAGAAAAGCAAAATATAAATAAGGATAAGATTTAATGGGAAAAAAAAATCAAATATCAGACAAGATTAATGTTGACGCAACTACTACATAAGCTACCAAGAAGAAAAGTGCCATTTGAAGGAAGAGTTTTGGATTGTCTCGCACATTTGGAGACGTTACTGCCCTGCAAAAATGAGGAGAATCATTTTGTAAACTTTCTGGGCAAGTAATGAAATTCAATTACAAAGAAAAAGAGGGGTAAGTATTTTCTACAGCTTTAGATGTAATCCAAGACCTGAAAGTAAAAACAAAGGAAAAATACCTAGCAATGCGTTGTGAAAGTCGGTGGAAAGGCATACTTTGGATAAAAACGATGCCAGGTCCTGTTAGAACTGCATTAACGAAATTATCTGCCTGCAGTAGAACAAACCTTGCTTAATATAGAGTTTTTCATTTAATTAACAGACTGATTGATGACAGGGGGGAGGGGAAACTACACCTCCATCCAGATCCAGAGAATCCAAGACAAAAAAAAAAAAAAAAAATTAAAAAATCTTGTCCGTATGAAAGTTGATTGCCATCTTCATATTGGTGACATAAATACATTTTAAGTTAGGCTTGTGTTCCTTACAGCTAGAAGCTGTCCATAGACTTGCTTTTGTTAATGGTTTGGCTATGGTGCTGTTTGGTAATATGTTATAGTACATGTGGCTGAGTAAAATTTAACTCTCAAGTTATACTATATATGCCCTTTCAAAACATTCCATGATCTAGAGGCTCCTCTTTCTTCAAGCTTAGATGATGACAAAGAAATCTTAAATAGAGAAGATAAAGAGTGAAAGAGGCATATAGAACAAAAACTTACCCCAAATACCACTCTTCTTGCAGGGCCATTATATGTGATTTGTACATTGATGGTTGAAGACAATGCGATAATGCTTGGCAAATCAACAGCAAGTACTTCTCCGACCTCCAGATTTTTCTGCACAACTGGGAAAGGAAAAACAGGAAATGGGTATCACATCATTTGATTGAGAATACTTCAGCAGATGAGGTTTAGGGTTATTAGGTTTCTTCTCTCCCTGGCTTAATGGAAAAACATAATACAAGATAAACCCATATGGAGAACAAATTCATGCATTAAACAACTGTGAGGGGTATGTTCAGTACTCAACTTAAGCATCCTTGAGCTATACATTCTAGAAGGATAAATAACAATAGACTTCTGGTTCTTATCCCAAAAACAACTCCAAAGGAGCCACATCTACCTAGAAAAAGACTAGAAAAAGACTAGGAAAAGACCAACTCAGAATAGCAATACCAAATGACTCGAGAAAAAGAAGAAAAATATAAATATTATTTTTAATTTGAATCTAGATCCAGGTTATTCATAAAAGTTACAAGTAACATAAAAAGCCTCCTAGTCCACTAAGATATGTTGAGAACATTGATATGTGTACCCATAAATGCACTTCAAGAAACAAATAAAATTCAAAAAAATTAGACCCACTGCTTATTCCCATAAGACCACTTGGAAAAATAGTTAGTAAGGGGAGAGCTGAAATGATGTTTCAAAACTGTGAGAGTAAGTCAGTCAATGTATACCAGAACCTCCACCAACTATGAAAGCAAGCCCCTGCCCAGATATCTTCTGCCTCAAAAATCCCTGCAAACATTAAATTAACATATCATGCAATGCACACCAATGCACAATGAGTGATTGAACCAAAAATCAATCCGGGGACATAAACACCCCCCAAAACAAGAATATAAAAAAAAGAAAATCCTTTCATCTCACCTCTATACTGGTAACCACATTTCGAGGCCTTTGATCAATGCTGTTATTGACTTTTACATCATTTATTGAGCAAAGAAATGCATCTGCCTACACCATTAACAAATTAATTTAAATCAATTCACTAATAGATAAATGAGGAATAGGCGGAAAGTGGGAAAAGTATTATTTATTCAATAATAATTAATTTTCCATTTCTTAAAATGGATGTGTTTTTTGTTTTTTGTTTTTTGTTTTCCTTTTTTGTCCTTTCTTTTAATATAAAAAGTTTCAAAATAAACCTCATTAGTTTAAGAGATATGAAAACACACAATCACATAGATCCCCACCACTGATGACATCAATTAATAAGAACATATTGGCATTCTAATGTTTAATTGATTTGCCAAATGTTTTTGCTAAATCAAAATAGGACATTTAACTTTCGGAAGGGCAAGGAGAGTGTAACAATTTCAACAATATTCAGAAAAAGGAAATAACAGTAGCATTCAATACCTGGCACAACATTTGACCACCAAAGATTGCTAAATCAATCTGCAAACAAATGAGAATCAAACAGAAAGAGTTTGCTGATCTATTGTTATTGAGATTCTCAATCATAACCGATGATACAATCTAGCAATGTTTCGTCAAATTACCGGAAGGATTTTTGCTAAAGAAGATGCAGCAATTCCCACAAATCCATCAGTTGAACCAGTATTATGCAGAACTATGTTAGTCACAGTCTTGCCAAAAAGCCACTGCCAGACACCTGCTTCATTCTCTGGAGCATAAATATTTTCCAATTGGATTGATCCAGACATGTAGCACATTGAACCTGCAAATCATCCCAGCAACATACATTAATGACTAGAGTGGACCTAATTGGAAGAAACACATATTCCATCAATTAATCAAACGTTGCAAAGGCCAATAAATCAGTTTTGCAGAGAGCAGCATCATCTGAGAGAAACCATTTTGGAATGTTCAGGAGATTTTTGGATACAAAGACTTCAAGTTCCAGTGAGTTACTTTAACATGATTTATGTAACAAAAGGCAAAACATGATAATACAAAGCACTCTCTACAAGGAACAAGATAAACAGCTTACCAGGTTTTGCAGTAATCTTCTCTCCAGGCTTTAACATGATCTATGAAAATGTAATGCAAGGAAAATATCAGGTTAATTAAACATATGGCAACACAGAGATATTGAGGATATATTCATCTACTAAGTTAAACAAATTTATGTACCTGAACTATCTGGGATTCACCACCTAAAATCTGAAAAGGTGTTATGACATCTTGCGGACTCTGAGAACGAAAAGAATCACATTATGAACTTCTCTCAAGTTTAGGTAAATAAATTATATGCCAAGAAAATAAGGCAATACAAGTATTTTTCCAGACTTCAAATTTTTGTGGTCAAATTTTACTATTTTTTTTAAAATGAGAAATGACAATGTAATCTATCAAAGCCAAAGTACCTCTAACATATACCACATAGAATTTCCAAAAATTTATTCCCATCAAATTATGATAATTCTTACAACTACAATTATTCTCTAATGCAACATATTTTGAAGAAAGAGCTTTGGACTTTCTCAAGGTTGCCTATTGTGACTGACATTTCCTTTCTTCAAAAACATAAACAAGTAAAAGGAGATTAAACGCCTTTTAGTTCTTTACAAACTTAACCAAAACGCACCTATTTCTTCCCAACCCACCCCTCTCCTTTATCTTTTCTTCCTTCCTCTTCATTTCTCTAGGGAACCATATGTCATTTAGTCACTGAGAGATCCACAAATATGTATTACTTTTCAATGGTTATGAATGGGGCCACCATTTCAAATAGTAATGCCAATTATCTTGTCTTTTGGGAGACATTATTCATTAAGATTTAAGAACCTGCGTAAACCAATCTACCACTTCAAGGATGACAGATTAATAACTTGATGCCAGATGACAATTGGAATGCCCCAGTTGACATATACAAAACTGAGGAAAGCAACAGAGTCTACCAATGATTTAATGTCTAATGTCGTACTAGGTGATCTTTACTCAAACTTCAACTCCATTCAATCAAAAAGAAGCTGCAAAATTAAGATCATAGTATGCATCCCTAGCAAATCCTGCACCTGCAAAATATGCTGTTACCATGTTCAGGCAATACCCTTAACATGTGAAGAAGCTTGAGACTCCTATAACACCCCCCACCTCAAATCCACCCAATCTTCACTAACTTAATTCTATAAGACATCTTATTTCACCATATCAATGTTCACGTCCAACTCCAACCATTCCTATACCTCATAGGAAACAAAGAAAAAACATATCAAGAAATCCACAATCTAAAGAACCATGCCATTCCTCAACCATAAACGTAATTGTACCTGCAGTTCCAATTCCTATCAAGATCCACCATTGACTCCTACTAAATGTATTGAGCTATAGAGCAGTGCAGATCACACTCAAAACCCCTTCAGCTTCAAATTCGCAAAAAACTAACTATGCCAAGTACTAAAATATTTATCCCTGTTTTTTTTAGCTCGTAACAGAAATGAGTATTAATAAAAAGGAAAAAACAATAATAATAAAGCTGAGAATTCTTCAATTCAAAGAATTGCCTCTTTATACTGTAGTAAAAGATTAACACATCAACAGCAGAACCAAATATCATTCCGAAATTCAAACTATGAACAGAAACTGAATAAGGGGGAAAAAATGGAATCATAAAAAATACAATACTAATTTAACATTTCTGTAGATAAATGGAAAGATACCTGGTAAACGAAGGGCTGGATAGGGGTTGAAAAAAATGGGGCAGCCATGATGGCATCAGACGATGCAGAAAAACTCTTTAACAGATATCGAATCACTGATTTCAAGACTCCATTACATATATATATATATAGCAACTCCAAATTTTCAGATCGCTGAACAAAATTATTTTTGTTTTTTTTTTCCTGTCGAATTTCAAACTACGATTTTCTTGGGGTTTTACTGTTTTTTTCTTTTCATTGAATTCGACTTTTTCTTTCTTTTTATTTAATAATACAAAGATACCACGTCTAAGACGTTGAGGTGGTGATCCTGGATTGGCTGATTTCTCTTTGTATACGTGGCAAACTGGATCGGTTGAGCTCTAACTTTTTTGGACAGTCCAAAATCCTCAGCAGCCTTTGGGCTTCAAGCAAAATACAATAATAGTAAGCCCAACTTATATACAAATTGTTCGGCCCGTTACAAATATTTCTGTGTATGCATTGTGAAATAGAAAAGAGCGAATTTTCTCTTGGCGACAAAAAGTGATTCCTAAAAGGCAAATTGGCATAAATAGTTCCCGGATTTTGTTGGTATTAGTTTCTAAAATATTTTTTTTATAGAATTATTTCTAAATTATAAAAAAATCGTAATATTAGTTATTCTATTAAAAATTTCGTTAAATTATCCATTAAGTTAAAAAAAACTTAAGAGTATTCATGTTACTACATTATTTAAATATATGTGTTACTACACTATTTAAATATATGTAATAATAAGTATATTAACATAAATAGTCCCAAAATTATAGATATTTGGTGATATTGGTCCCTAAATTATAAATGTTTTTGTAAAATTGGTCATCAAACTATAAAAAATTGCGACATTAACTCTTTTGTTTAAAATTCTTTATTTTTTTTAATAAATAAAAATTATTTATTGTTATAAATCCCGAAGATTCATTAAATTAATGGATGTCTATGACATAATCGTTATTATCCTTTAATCCTGATATAATTACGTACTTAATAAAATGATAAGTGTCATCTGATGTCTATCTCTAAGGTAACATATATCACCTAGTACTTATGACTTTGGTGACAAGTGTCACCTAGCACTTAATACTGGATGACAGGAGTCACCTACCACTTAATACCGGATGACAAGAGTCACCTAGCACTTAATACCGGATGACAAGAGTCACATTTAGTACTTATCCATATCCCCTATTCACCCCTATAAATAGACTCATGCCTTTTGTAGAAACAACCAACGATCAACAAGAAATTATATAATAATATTCTCTCTATTTTATACGTCTCTTGTTTACTTTTCATCTTATTTATTTTATTGTTTTTATATAATTTCATAATACGTTATCAGCACGATGGGTCTCTACCACCGGGTAAAGTATTTTTGAAGTTTATCAAATAGGTACGTTTTCTGTTATTATTATGACAAATCTTACTAAACTCGAATTTGTGGCTCTTGATGTCACCAGAAAGAACTTCTTGTCATTGACACTAGATGTTGAAATGCATCTTGCTGTAATGGGTCTGACAGACATCGTTGTGCAAAATAATGTGTCATCAACACAATATCGTGTCAAAGTTATAATATTTCTTCGTCATCATCTTCATGAGGATTTGAAAAATGAATATCTTACCGTGAAAGATCCTCTTGTTTTGTGGGAAAATTTGAAAGAAATATTCGACCACCAAAAGATGGTCGTTCTCCCAAAAGTACGGTATAACTGGTTGCACATGAAGTTGCAAGATTTTAAATTCATGAGTGAGTATAACTCCGCAATGTTTAAAATAGTTTCACCGTTGAAACTATGTGGAGTTGATATAAGGGATGATGATATTCTGGAGATGATGATATGCTCGAGAAAACATACTCTACTTTTCATACCACGAATATTGTCTTGCAGCAACAATATCGTGAGAAAGTTTTAAGAAATACTCTGAATTAATTTTTTGTCTTCTTGTTGCAGAACAGAATAATGAACTACTAATGAAAAATCACGAGACTGTTGGCTCTACTCCATTCCCCAAGTGAATGCTGTTAGAAATCATGATCTCAAAAGAGGTCGTGATCGTGGTCGTTACCGTGATTATTGTCGAAAATATGATCATGGATGTCCAAAAATATTTATGACCACCTGACGTGGACAAAATAATGAGAAATAAAATATTGTTCCCAAAAATTATGAAGACAAATGTTATCGTTGTGACATGAAATGTCACTGGTCTCGTGCATGTCGCACAACAAAACATCTTGTTGACTTATCGTAAAATTTATCTCATGAAAGAAATGATGACGATCTTGAAAATATTGATGTTAGTGTGGCTCACCTAGATGTGTTGATTTTTTCGAACATCCAGAAAAAAGAATTGACAACTTAATTGAAAATGAAAATATCTAAAATAATTAGAATATTATATTATGTGTTTTATATTTATATAAAATATTACATTTT
This sequence comes from Asclepias syriaca, assembly GCA_027405835.1. Lineage (NCBI taxonomy): Eukaryota > Viridiplantae > Streptophyta > Magnoliopsida > Gentianales > Apocynaceae > Asclepias > Asclepias syriaca. Next base: position 4,762,040 of record CM049929.1, on the reverse strand, counting down.
ATTGTTTAAATATTGTAATATAATATGCTTAATTTTTATACTTGTAAATATTTTGTTAATTTTCTAATACGAATAATGATCTTGAAGACTGATATTGAAGAATACCCAAATTTCAATCTTGAAAGCTCCTCCACAACCCTTATCCATTCCATATGTTGAGGACTGTTCAAGGACCCAGGACTAAGACCCGATTTGTCCGAACGAAAATGGACTAAATGACATTTTTCAAAAAACAAGACTACGGTGCTTTTGGATGCATTTCTTTGAATTTTTATTTTAGTCTAAATTTTTATATGATTTGCTGTTTGTATGAGTAGATCTGACCCACAGAAACAATTTATTTTTTTATTAATATATTATCTTATTTCACTAAAAAAAAATAATAATAATGAAATTAAAAAGAAGCATTAATAATAACTTTCTTTAGGTACAAGCAAGAATACTTCAGACGGGGTACAATCATTTCCACGCTCGCCAACCAATGATGAATTCTTTTCCCTTTTTTGGCTGATGAATGATGATTTCAAGGTTTGTTTTTGTTTCCCCTTTTTCTCATTTGTATCATTAAAAAAAAAACTATAATGTTTCATTTATATTAATTTCATTTTTACTTTTATGATTATTATAATTTTATTATTAATTCAAATAAAATAAATTTGATCCTACTTGTATAAAATTTTAGGTTAAATTATTTTTAGAGATATACTAAAAAAAATTTTACCAACAAAATCAGTTTTTATTTAATATAAAAGCTTTTTTTACTTGTAGATATTAAAATTGTATTTGAACAATTTCTTGGCAAATGTGTTTATTTATTTTGAGCAAGAAAATCTAAATTTATTGAAATGAACAAATTATAAAAAGAAAAATAATTTAAGACATTACTTAGATCTTACATGTATTATATACATAATCTTATCCAAATAAAATTATTTTAAAGTGATATTGTTAAAAAAATAAACTACAAAATACAACTTAATATTTTTATTTTATTAAAAAATTAAATACTAAAATATTATTATTTTATCTTCATTTTACATCACTGTAAATAATTCTTAAATAAACTCGATTTCATATTCCTAATCACGATCATGACACATGAATAACATTTAAAATATTCTTTATATAAATATTATATTACCCAATTTAAATTTTAATAAAATTAAGGGTTATTGTAAAAGATTCCTCAATAATGTGATGACTTTTAAAGGAAATAATACAAAATAATAATAATAAAAATAAATTAAAAATTAAAAAAATGAGCAGGTTTCGTTATATATATATATATATGATAAAATTTTCCTTTGGTCAAATATCAATGTTCTTTCTTGCTCATGTGACAACTATACAATAAATTTTTTTTTTAATTATTATTTTTTATTTTAATAACCAGAATAAAGGATAATTTTATTTTTAGAAAAAAAAAATAAAAGAAAAGGAAAAAGGCGCAGCAGTTGAGGGAGGACCAACGACCAAAACTCCAGAGGAAAAAATGAAAACAGATCACAATTTTATTTTTTTCATACATACATAAACATGGCAAGAATAGCCATCTCTGTCGCAATTCCGGGGCTGATTACATTTTCTTCTTACCTATTATCGTCTCTTTGGCTTTCGTTTCCTTTTCCTTTTCTTCTCCAATTCCTTCCAGCTATATTTGATCTTCCATCTTCTATCAAATTTGGAGGTACGAGTATTATTTGGATCAAATATTATTACTGTTGTAAGCAACATGTATATATATGTATATATATATGTAAATATGTTGTTGGTTATGGATAATATATCATTGATTTGATCCAAATTATTGTAATTGGTTATCTGTTTTTTCGTATTTTTAGTTGTTCGATCATCGTTCTGTGGAATTTGATGAAGATATTGTCAGATATCTCGCTGATTAATTTCTGCTAATTTGAGTTCAGGAGCACAGTTCAATATGCTTGTGTATTGTACGGATTTTGTTTGTTTTTCTTTTGTGGAGATGGTGAACTATATTTGTGTCTGGTTGAAAATATGGAAACACGAGAAAGGAAAGGAGGATAAGTAGACTTATGAGTTCTGAAAAATGGAATTCTCGATAAAAATATAGGAGGAAACCTATATTTTTTTAGGCTTTTACTGCGAAGACTGGTATTGAAAGTGAAGTAATAGTTGTTGAAATGGATCTGCTGGATTGTAAGTTTTAACATTTTTTTTAAAAAAAATTACTTCGTTCTGGAAAGAGCTAAATTTTGCAATGGAGAAATCTTATTATTATTTTTTAGGTTAACTAAATCAGCTGGCTATTACAGCTATCACAGCTCAAATAGTAAGTACATCATAAGCCTCGCTGATATATCCTGTCTTAGGTGTCATAAGTTATTGCTTATTGGATTTTGATGACTCTACTATTAGTTTTTCCAATCTTTTTATTCTTTCTGTGGAGCTTTATTTTCCATGCTTTGGGAAATTTAACTGTGTTTAGTAGAACATTTTTCTATTTAATTATTTCCAATTTTAAGTTGTTTCTGCTAGAAATCCATAATTTGAACATTTATGACTTGGAAAAGTATTATATGTATACTAAGGTAATGCATATTTATCTGGAAATGAGAGGGAAAAGAAAGGGTATAATTCAACGAAGCGACTTAAAAATTTCTTGATTGCTTTATTTTCTTCAATTTACTTGCAAAGCATGCAGCTGTCTCTCTGCATAAGATAATGATATTTATCTTCTTCTTTGTTGTAGACTTTCTGGTACTGCCAGTCCATGAACTCCAGATGATGTTGGAAGCTTGGAATTTCTTATCATGATATTGCAGACTGAAGCATTTACCTTCTTCATATGAGGAGAAAAGAGAAAATATCCAACACTTATTCAGCGTAAGCTTTGGTTTATATAACACTGCTTTGCTGTTAAGTTGGATAAACAAAATGATTAACTTATTGAGGAAGGTATTTGTTGTTCTGATTTTACTGATTGATTGGAAGAAACTGTTGTTTGTGAGCTCCATTCTTAGTGTGGGAAGTATCTTTGTGCAAACTTCTAGACTTCCTTACCCACTGTATAAGTGGGTATTTAGCTCCTCAACAGTTGTAACTTATCAGAATGCAATATCTGAAGATTTTCCAATTACACTTATTAAGCGGCTTGGTGTTATTCAAGTTGACCCTGCAGTAAGGGGTTCTCCCAATTCTTCAGCCAGGCCGAATCATTCAACACTTGGAACGGAAGGAGAAAATCTTTCTAATATGAAAAGGCAAAGGAAAAAGCGAAGCCAAAGAAAGCATGGGAAGCCAGTAGATATTATCATCAGTTCACCTTCACCTCATTATGTAAATATGTCCAGAGATCTGCTGGTAAGTGTTTACTAATCTATATAGCATATAAAAAATAAATTCTAACTTAGCCCCTTTCTCAGTCTCTAAATGATTATTTTCAGTCCTGTAAAGTCAAAAAAATAAAAAAATAGGCATCAATGTCATTACATTATTGATAAAAATGTTCCCTTCAGTCGAATACGTGAATTGCATGGTTCTTGTTGGATGGCTATCAAACATGCGTTAGTTACTGATTTAATATTTATTGGATCATCCTCGTTTTCTTTTAATATATTAAACTTTTTTCCCAATATACTGTGGATTATGCAGAAACACATATGGTCGATGAGGCCAAATGAGTCACTTGTATATGCTAGAACAGAGACTGAAAATGCCCCAGTGGTTTTTGATGATCCAGATCTGTATGCTCCTCTATTTCGGAATGTATCTATATTTAAAAGGTACTTGTCACGCTTAAGGTTCTCCTGGACTAGTGTGCAACAATGCATTAAAGATGTAAATTGTTAAGGGTGAGCCTTGGTGAAACAGTTTTGGTCCAGTTTAGGCATTTGCCCTCGTAAAGTCTGCACTAAATATGGGGCTTTTGCATTATTTTGCACATTCTTTATATTCTTTTTACACCCTAACATACTAAAAAATGTAGGCACATTATCTTAATTGAATTATTTTTCTTGTAGAAGACTGACACAAATGGTTTGTTTTGACTTTTAATGAATGCTACGATTAAATTACTCTTTCTCCCAGGGCACTGTTTCATCTTTCACCAGTTTCTTCTGATCTGGATTAGAAAAATGTTAAGAGATACTTTTTCAGGATGCTACCTTGTATTTTTTTTAACTAACAAAATCTCTAGCTAGTCCTAATTCTTTTGCTTCCTATGGTTCAGTAATTATCTTTTCCTGCTGTTATCTTTTAAAATATCTGTTGTCCTATTTCCTAGAGTAACTTGAAAATAGACAACTAGACTTCTAGAAGGCTATGAATACCTCATATGTTAGCTGCTTCTCTTGACTCTATCAGCTTCATCCACTTATCAATTCTCCAAACTTTTGGATTCCTCGAATATTTTTCATTTGGCTGGCAGTACAGAATTCTTGAGATGAGTTAATTCTCGTACAAAATATATTTGGCACTGCAATGACTTGTGTGTTTCTCATGTTAAATGAATAGTGGCATGATACATCATTAGGAGAACTTAAAGCTCTGAAAACATGTTGGTATGATTGTATTGAGTTTTCTACTAGTATCATAAGTCAGGAACATAAGTCTTATCTATCAAGGAACTATTGGTCGTGATTATTTTCTTGATCAAAAGATGAAAGTGAAATATCTTTTATGTATATGGATTAGCAAAGCTTTGGAGTTCTTCATCCTTCATTATTTAAAGTCTCGTCAAATCTGCAGCCTCCATTAGTTAAATTCAGGTTTGTAATATGGGGAATATGTTAATAAACAATTTTGAGAACTCCTGCATTTCTTACTAGAACCCTAAAATTTAATGCAGCGATTTAAATTTAAATAAAAAACACAAAATCAAGTGCAAAATTTATACATTTTCTTTCACCCTGTCGTTTACGTGATAACATAAACGTGCTTATTAGTTAAATATCTACAATTCAACCTCATTTTATTCATGCTTATTTGATGTACAGATTTTGCTTTCAAACAAAATTGTGAAAAAATTTCAGGAGCTATGAGATGATGGAGCTAATACTTAAGGTATATATCTATAAGGAAGGCAAACGACCCATTTTCCATCAACCTCATCTTCAAGGAATTTATTCCTCAGAAGGGTGGTTTATGAAGTTGATGGAGGAAATAGACAATTTGTGACAACAGATGCGGAAAAAGCTCACTTGTTTTATCTGCCATACAGTGCACGTCAGTTGCAGAAGGCTCTTTATGTGCCTAACTCTCATAACCTTAAACCGCTATCTCTTTTTCTGCGAGACCATGTGAACTTTCTGGCCACTAAATATCCTTTTTGGAACCAGTCTCATGGATCAGATCATTTTTTAGTTGCTTGTCATGATTGGGTATGGGAGTATGATTGCATTGCTTTACTGTACTCTATATATGTCATTTCTTATTATCCTCTGCTGCAGTTCTTTTATCATGATAGTTTGGATATGCTAATTTGTAACATACTTAGTTGACAGGAGTTTTTCCTGTCTTTCTCTTGGATAGAGCAAATTGATAAAACTTGATCAAACTACCTCCATATTACCTAAGACTATGACCAGTGATACTAACTTGATTTTTGTATGTGCATTATATACATTATGACACATTTCGCATCTTGCATCTTCTTTATGTGTGTGCATGAGATATTTACAAGAGAAAGCATATCATATATGACACATTTGGAGTAGTTTGGGTAAAAGAAGGGGTCTTTTTTCCCTGGTGAAATCTCTTTGGTGGCTTCAAGTTAAGCTTACTTCCCTGTTCCTACAACTGTACCCCAGTTGTTTCTGTATGTGCATATGATTCTCTTGAAAATTAATAATTGGCTAGAAATTTATGTTCAGAGTTCCCTAATATGCATGTTCACTTCAGTTTTTGAGAGGGTTGATTAAGCGAATTCTAGATTTAAACATCTGATATCTTGTGAGTTATTGCGAATTTTCAATTTTCGTAACTAATCAATCTTATGTTTTTCATTTGGAAACATGATTTAACAGGGGCCTTATACATTGGCTGAACACAAAGAGTTGAGGAGAAACACAATTAAAGCTCTCTGTAATTCTGATGCTTCCGAAAAAGTCTTTATCCAGGGAAAGGATGTTTCCCTTCCAGAAACAACCATAAGAAATCCCCGGAGGCCTCTTAGGAATATTGGCGGAAAGAGAGTGTCACAGCGTCCAATTCTGGCTTTCTTTGCTGGACGCATGCATGGTAGGGTCCGTCCAAGGCTTCTGAAATACTGGAGGGACAAAGATGAAGACATGAGAATTTATGGTCCTCTGCCCAACAGAGTCTCCAGAATAATGTCGTATCCTGATCACATGAAATCAAGCAAATATTGCATTTGCCCGATGGGTTATGAAGTAAACAGCCCAAGGATCGTGGAATCCATATACTACGAGTGTGTCCCAGTTATCATTGCTGATAATTTTGTCCCTCCGTTTAATGAAGTGCTGGATTGGAGCGCGTTCTCTGTAATTGTTCCTGAGAAGGATATTCCCAGATTGAAGGAGATTCTCTTAGCTATACCTTTGAGAAAGTATGTTATCATGCAAAAGAATGTAAAAATGTTGCAAAAACATTTCCAGTGGCACTATAAGCCTGTTAGATATGATTTATTCCATATGATACTACATTCAATCTGGTCAAGCAGGCTAAACCAGGTTCAATTACACTCATCTGCACCTTGATATTTTATACAACCTTTACTTTTTTTTTTTGCCTTCTTTGTTTTATTGTTTTTAGTGTAGATTGCTTATTATATCTTCGTATTATTTTATTTATGTTATATCCATTTGGTAATGTAGGTAGAAGGATTAAATTACGAGTTAAAGTGAAATTTTAATCATATAAATTATTTTTTTTAAAAAAATACAAAAACTAGTAAACGAAATTGACAAATTTTCACACACAGATATTATATATATATATATATATATATATATATATATATATAAACGTTTAGTTTTTCTTAGTTTCTAAACCTTGCCTGGAAGATGGAGGAGAAGCAAAACCAGTAAGGCTATTTGACAGATAAAATCTCCAAGCTGGTGGCGCATGACAAGAAAAGAAAGAATAGGCAAAACCTTTCAGAAGATTTCCTCTCGCTTTTGTAAAAGGATTTTACACTAACCTACGTTTTTGCTCATCTTTTGGTAGCTTGTATATATATATATACACACACAACATTTGTCTACGCAAAAAGTCTCTTTGATATACAAAATGCAACAAAAAGAAGTAGCACTGCCACGACCTTCTTTGAAGCTAATACCCGGAGGTTTATCCTCATAGCATGCTTTCTCATAAATTTTATCCCTGCGCCACCTAATGCAATCAGCCATTTGACCATAGAATAAAACACAATTTTCAAGGCATCTGAAGGACCACAGACCTTTCCTGCATCACTAGACATATCCACATAACACCAGGATGGGCCTGCATGGTTGTCTTCTACCTGGTTCAATCCAAGATTCTCGTTCAGCCAATCTGATAGGTTGATAAGTAGTTTTGCAAGCCAAGCAATTTCGTCACTAGATATGTGAAGATTCATCCAACTACTTATATACTTTACATTTGTCCCCCTATTGTTCCCAAAATTCCTGGGACAGAATATTTCATCACTGGTAAGCTTAGAATGCACTGGCTCAGCCACAATAGATTTTGACTTCAGTATAGAGCCACCATATAATTTGCTTAGCTGTGTCTTTAGAGAATCCAGACACTGTGAGCTTTGAGCAGTATCGTCCCCAGCTATAGCTTGTAGCTCAGACTCTGCTCGCAATAAAAAGAGCTGCAAGAGAGCAGGTTCCACTAACAATAAGTACAAATAAAGCACATCTGGTAAGAAGATAAACAAGAAGAGCTAGAAACCTGAAGCAGCTGTTGACCACCATCTTCACTTTCACTGAAAAGTCGCAAATCTTTGTTCCAATTCTCATGCAAAAATGACCCATCTGCATTGCTCTCGCATAGGCCATTTTCCCAGTCCTGTTACAATGAAGAATTAGACTACACAAATTAAGTTAAAATGCATATATATTGTCTAGAACGAACAACAAAGAATGTGGAAAAATACCTGAAGCTCTTCACGGATAGTTGGAATAAATCTATATAGTCTATTCAGCAAAGATTTGGATGATCGGGTTGATTTTAAGTGAAAAACAGTGTCTACATTTTTTATGAGGTTCATCAGCTCTGTTGATGAAGCTAAGATGCTTATCACCTGCCCAAGAACAATAGGATCAGTACAAGAAATACAAGAACATAACTTATAGCCAATTACATTTCTACCCCATGTAGATTTGATAATGGCCATTTGTTTATGGTTTGCTAGATCAATCATGCAATCTAATATTTGCCAAAGTAATATGAAAACCAATACAAATAATTGTTACATAGTCATACAATGGCTTCTGTAGCAGCATTGGCAAGTTTAGCCATCAAATCCATACATTTTATTTAAGAAAGTATACAATACCTGTTCGTATCAGGAACCTTTTGAGTTTCATACGGAGATGATGCACACACATTAATTTCTCAAATCGATTGAATACAGTTGCCATCAAAATGTATTTGAGATGTAAAAGTAAAGCATGATAACCCAAAATGTCATGAGAGCCTTCAACAAGGGTGCTTCTTTTGAGAAATGAAGATACAAAATATGACTTGATTATAGAAATAACTAATCCCATCTTTTCATATATATGGCAACATCATTTTGCAGCAAGTCATCCACTAATGTTCCATAAAAAAGAAGCAACTCTATGACAATCTGTCATTCTATTTTCAACAACATAGGAACAGATACATCAGGAGCTTCCCAATGTCCTCCATCTCCCAGAGTAACAACTTCATCATCTAATTTTTCTCATTAGGAACAACACTATGAAGATACAATATTAAAAGAACAGATAAGAGAGGCACAAGACAAGGCCTTGTTCCAAACTCCTAATGCATAACCATGGTTCAATGGACGCAGTAAGCCACTTGAGTGTAATTATTCATGATGTTCCCTTTTGTCTTTATCAACATATGGAACTATTTCAACCACGTGTATAAATGAAGTATAAATGAGGTGAGGAAATTAACAAATCTTAGCAATGACAATAAATCATTCTCTCTCAAAGGTTATGGATCTCAAAACAATATAAACATCACCAACTGGCTTCATCATTCTCTTAGTTTTAGAGAAAAGAAAAATCTTTTTTTGATGATTTTTTTATCCATTTTTGTTTTGCAATTAAGTAATGGGTCCTTGAGACATAAGAAGCATATTCACCTAACGGGGTATCATAAATCAACTTTGAGAAGATTAACAGTAAAAGGGAACACACCTTTGAAACCATCTGTACTATAACTTCTGGATTTGTATGAAGAAACTTATGAGCAAAGCCAATAAAATGCATGACCAAAGAACTGTAGTATAGATAATTAGTCAACACAAACCACTGCCAGGAAGATGAATAACCATGACTTGATGTCTGCAAAAGCTCTTTCCATCGATCTTTGCATGACATATTGATAGTTGCATCAATTTCTGTAAACTCATCCAAGCTAATCTTCCAAGGCTCCATGTAATTAATCCAGACGTTAAATACTTGAGACACATTTTTCAATGACATCTCCACTGGGCAAAACAGAAATGTTCTTAAGATAAATCTATATAATGGTCTCCGAATCAACGAGGTCCATGAATCAATGCACTGCAAATCCAAAAAAACATCCCTTGGTTCGACCACATCAAAGGATCCTGGAATTTTCCTACAAGGACTTCTGGCTGATTCAACCTTATTATATCCCCCAACCACTAAAACAGAACTAAGAGAGAGATATTTCACAAACACATCAATAACCTCAGCCAGACCTGAAGTTGGGGGAGTCTCACCCAAAGCTGAATGCAAAGGTAATAGCAAGCCATACGATTTGCACACACTCAGGGGTAATGGCGAGAAATCATTATCCACCAACCAAAACTGTATCACAGTATTAACTAAAAATTCTGCTCTTTCTATAACAGAGCGGTCATACCCCCAAGAATAATGAAGCAGAGAGCTACGATATGGTTGAAGAGCATTATATTCATATGTAGGCACAAAAGTACAGAGATATGCATAAATTAGCCGAATATATAAATTACCCTCATTTTTCTGCTCTTTTCCACGTTTACTACTCGACAAACCTGGTATTGAATAAGCCCAGTTCTCAAACCTAAACATGTTGTTCTTTTGAACCTTGACTTCCTCTGGACCCTCAGTATTACCTCTGCATATAGCAGAATATGCAAACCAAAACATGTAATACTCAAAAACATTCAACTGAACCTGAAAAGGTGAACCTGTAGCTGGATCCTCCTTAACTCTATTCTTTAATAAAGGGCACAAATGTGCAATAATCCTCCAATCACGAGCGTTTAGAAGCATAAAGCGAATCCAATCAGGCAATCGCTCATTTGGAAAGACATACTTGACAAGAGAGTGCCTATCAACAGCTGAAATGGAAGATAAGAGAACGCCGTTCGGAGATAATAGGCTGAAAAGTTTATCTGCATGCAAAAGTAAATGAGCGTTCATGTAAAAAATCATTTAAGTAGTAATAAATAATAATCTTCCAATTCACTAGAAAAAAAAAGGTGAGCTAAGGAACAATATGTATGAATCCAGTTTCACCTGCTGCACAGAAACATTTCAAAACTCACAACCCTTAACTAATACACAAGAGCATATCAAATATCAGTCAAGCTATGAAAAACAAATCAGTTCGATAAAACATGAAAAGCTGTGAATAAAACAAACCACTGAGTTCAGAGCCGCCGGATAAGATGGCGGTATCAATCCAACCGTTGGGAGGTTGAGGCTTAGTATACGGAACGGAGTCATCGAAGCCGAATATTTTGCAAATTAGGGTTGGAAAAGTAATGGTGAAGAACCATCGCAATTGGTCGGGTGTATGCTTTTGCAAAAAATGTTCCATTACAGTACAAACGGTAGCCATCTCCGGCGGCGATGCCGCAGAGAGTATAATTTTCATCAGCTCCCCCGCCTCCTTCTGCGCGTCAGTTGGATAAGAGTGTCCAACCATAACTGACGGAAAAAATGGAGAAATAGTTCTGAGCTCGAAAGAGAAATAAGAACTACTACGGTTTGCGAGGAAGAAGGAAATGCTAGGGCAGAAGTGAGAAGGATAATAAGAAGGCTAAAGAAGGTTTTACCGAAGAATACATATTTAAATGATGGAAGAGGCAAATGGCGGGTTTAAAATGGGAGTGGAAGAAACGGAGCGTCTGGAATCAGGGAGGGGTTACGTGGCGGTAAGGGCGGTTTTTTTTTTCCTATTCCGGTCCCCACACCTTTTTATTTAGTTTTATGTCGACACATATATATATATACTTTATGTCCGATAATCACTTTTATTACATGGATCCATTGAAGGAAGTTTTCTCCACCTCTATTTTTTTTCGTATTCAATGTTTGAAAACAAATATATATTTAAAATTGGTAAATTGGCAATAAACAATCCTCAACTTATAGATATTTTATGAGATTGGTTTTTTTTGTTAAAAATAATAATAAATTATTTGTTAATTAGAGTATTTAAATATATTTAATAAAAAATAAATTGACATAAATAATTTATATAATTATTTAGTAATATTGGTCCACACATTATTATTTTTTGACAATATTAGTATTCAACTATAAAAAAATTATGACATTAATATTTTGTTAAAATTTGTTTATATACACACATAATGAGTGTACATAGATATAAAAAAATAAATACTAATTATTTATAATTATTTAGAAAGTAGAGAGAAGTATTTTTATGGTCCTCCAATATTCTCTCTCCTTTTATTTATTTATTTTTTTAATCTTTCTCTAAACTTTTTATTGTTTGCGTTAATTAATATTTTTTGAATATTTTATTTATTGAAAAATGAAAAAAATTGAATTCGGAAGAGAAGAAAAGAAAAGCATGGAAATGAAGGAAGTTGAAGTGAAAGATGATGAGTATGAGGGAGAGAATGGAGATGAGAATGATATTATATATATATACATATATATTATTAAATATATTTAAATAGTATAATATATTAAATTATGTAAATAAAAGATAATATCATAATTTTTTTATAATTTGATGATTAATGTCACCAATTATTTATGTTAATCTATCCATTATAAAATATATTTATATTGTAATGACATAAATAATTTTAATATTTTTAGAATTTTTTAACTCAATAAATCATTTTAAGAAAATATATTTAAATATATATAATATATATTATTAAATATATTTAAATAGTGTATTGAGATAAATATTTAAAATTTTTAAGAAAATAATTAATCTCACAATATTTTTATACTTTATGGACCATTATCACCAAATATCTATAGTTTAAAAACTATTTATATTAATTTGTCTATTATTAAAAATATATCTAAATAATATAGTAATATGAATAACCTTAAATTTATTTTTTAACTAAAATTTTTACAGAAAAACCAATGTGACCCAACTTCTTTTAGGACAATTTATATCAAATTTGTTTATAATATAATTAAACTCAAAATATCTGAAGCCCAAAAGTATCTATAAAAGACCAAAGAGAGCCTTAAAGAAAATGGCCGAAGATGACTAGAAAAGTAGTAAAGCCCAAAATAAAAAAAAGGATATACTCCAACAACAAGTCATTCATATGCCCATTTGAGTACTTATATAATCACCCAGCCCATTGCGAAGGAGCGAAGGAGTAGTGGTATATATATAAAAAGAGGTAGGGTATCCGAAAAGCATTTTAGAGAAACCCTTCCCTAAAAAAAAAAAAAGAATCCATCGCCATGAACCCTAGTAACCTCCAAAAAGCTTCCCATTATTTAAATTTTAGGATTTCATGATTCGTTCGCATTCTTCATCTGATTTCAAGCTTCTGCAATTTCGTCTACATGAATTATTTGCTTCAGTGAGGCGTTGCGTTCGTCGGTATCCCGACGGATGCGTCAACGGAAGCATAAATTGAAATTTAAACCGACATCTTTATTTGATTTTAGCAGCTTCTTTGATATGTTTTTACTCAAGTTGCTAATTTCATTGTTTGGTTTTACAGTGTTATTATCTGGAGTTAAATTTAATTTCCTTAGGTTTAATTTCATTGTTTATTTTTTATTTTTAAATATGGTAATGTTGAAGTTGCTTTTTTAATGGTGAACTTCTCTCTTAAACTATGAGAGGTCTTCAAGTTTCCGAAGGACAAATCAAATTTATCAGTTTTAAACAGCACGATGTATTATATATCTCTGTTTGCGTCGTGTTACCTGTCTGCTGCTACAAGGTTTCTCCATTTTCTTTCCCTTTTAGTTTGCAGTCTTTTTCAGCTTTTTTTTAAAAAATTTTACTGGCATGACTCGTGTCTCGCGGCATGACTCGTGTGATTCTTCTGCAAGCTGGATTTTGTGTCTATATCTCTGAATCTTCAATTTGAGATCTTATCACAAAACTGGGAAATGCCAGAGTTATATCTCTGAAACCGAAGATTTATTTTTTGTAATTAGGTTTAATTATCTTTATATTTGTATATATTTTCAATATATTAAAAAAATTTAATTAACAATTAATTAATAAATTGTTAATGAAGCGCACAAGAAAAAATGCAATTCTTGATTAATTATTAGAAAACAGCAAATATATATTTAAAAAATAAAATAAAACCTGCTGTATGATAATGAATTGTTTGGATTTTAAAGGGATAAATTTTTAATTCTTGATTAATTATTAGAAAACAACAAATATATATTTAAAAAATGAAATAAAACCTGCTGGATGATAATGAATTGTTTGGATTTTAAAGGGATAAATTTTTAAAAAAAATTTATTGTGTAATTCTACATAAATATATGTCATGTTTAATATAATATATCTTATGAAAATATTCTAAATACTTTTTTAATTGTAACATAATTTATTTTTTAGAGAAAAAAGGTTCTTTTGATAGATATCAAAATATTAAAAATTTAATTAGAAAAAGATAAAAATATTAAAATTTTAACTAGAAAAGAATAAAAATGTTATAGATGAAAGATAAAAAAAATTAAAATACTTAAAAACTTAACCGGTAATTAAGAAAAAAAAATGATAAAAATATCACCGCAATGAAAAGAAAAAAATAAAATAGAAAAGAAGATGGGACGACAGAACAAAGAAACTAGAAAAAAGAATTTGGAGAGAATTAAAAACAAAGAAACAAGACAAAAAGATTTGGGAGGAAATTCAAAATTTGTTATTGGTAAAATTATCATTATATATAAAATTTAAAAAATTAATTATGAAAGTGAAAAGGAAAGAGAGAAAAAAAAATTTAATCGTAATTTCATTTAGGTTTTTAAAATTTTAAAGTATAAATTATCATACTTTAAACTTTTTAAAAATTTATTTTTTTTGTATCTATATTTATTTTTATTTTTAATTGACAATTGAATTATAAAATATAACATAATTTGTCCTTCCGTCTAAAATGTTTATCATACTTTATTTTCAGTCCAATTCTCATGTGCATTTTATTCTTTTTACAATTATGAGTATTTTTTAATTATTATGATTTTATTTTCAAGGATAATTTTGTCATTTTACTTTATTTTAAAAAATTTGAAAAAATAAATTTTTTATAATATCAAAGATTTGATCTTACAACCACTAGCTAATTAAATTATATATATCCACTGGAATAACTATAAATATATAAATTTATTTGAAACTTATATTTTATATTGTAATTATAAAAATAATAAATATGCATTTTATATTGAGATTACATTTTATATTTTAAATATAAATTATATTAAATATAAACATTCTCAAAAAAATATTATCAAATGACAAAATTCAAACCACAAATTTTTGTTATTGTCATCTTTCTCAAACCTTGCACTAAAGTTTTTCTTTTAACTCTTTTGTTTCGAATTCGTCGCAGAACATGAATTTCGATGTGTTTTTTATACAATGTCATTGCTGACACTAATAATATAATAATGCCATTGTAAAAAAAAACTCAAAATTTGTATTCTGCAAGGAATTCAAAGTTAAAAAAAAAATTCAAGGTTTGAAGAAGAGAATGGCTACGAAGACGACATATGTGTTGTTTGAATAATATTTTTTGAAAATTTTTATATTTAATATAATTTTCAAATAATATAAATTTTTGTATTTGTCCAAATGGTAAATATTTATTTATTGTTTATACGGTTGTTGTTCAAATCTAGGGGTTCACAAATATAATTATGTTAAATTTATTTTGGCATCATCTAGTATGCAATATAAAATATAAGTTTCATATAAATTAATATGTTAATAGTTGCTCCAAAGGATTAATATGATTTTGCCATTTGTGTGGTTGAGGGATCGAATCCCTCTAGCTTAAAAAGATTTTTCAGAATTTTTAAAATTTTATCTATGAAAAGATAAAATTATCCATAAAAATAAAATCTTAATAATTTTAAAATATTAATAATTTTAAAAGACGAAAATACCCCTAAAAATTGGATAGAAAATGAAGTCTAACGGAAATTAATGATTTTAAAAGACGAAAATGCCCCTAAGAATACAGAAGTGTTAGTTGAAAGCAAAAATAAATACAGATGCAAAAACTGAATTTTTGAAAAGTTCAAGTGTTAGTAGGATAATTTACCATTTTTTAAATTTCTCTTTCGTGTCATTTTTTTTTCTTTTTCCATTGATGATATTTTAACACTTTATATATATATATCTTAAAATTTTTACACTTTATTTATCATTAAATATAAGAAATGTTAAATAATGATAAAAATGATCATTTACTAAGGTTAAAAAAAAAAAAAAAAAAGGTCGCAATGATCACTTTTACACTTTATTTATCTAGTGCATAACTCTACAATGATCAGTGGCCTTGTTTTATCCCACCCGTCTCATACTAATTGGCAACTCACATGTGTATATGTTCCAACCAATCCGATTCACAAACATCAGTTTTGGGAGAATCGTTTGGACATTAAAAAAACATGGAAAGGTCTCTGGTTTATCATGGGTGATTTTAATGCGGTGTTGGATCAAAAAGATAAACAAGGGGGCCGTCCAGTTGTACAACGTAGCTCTTCTGGTTTTAGACAGTTCATTAATACAGGAGCTTTACTAGATATGGGCTTCAAGGGACCAAATTTCACCTGAAATAACCGCAGAGCCGGGAAGGTGAATATTCAGGAACATATTGACAGGGGATTTATAAATATCTAGTGCTTTCTTGCATCTTGACTAAAGCAGAAACTGACGGTTGCATACATAGTATCAAGGTGTCTAGGACAAGCCCTCCGATATCTCATTTAATGTACGCTGATGATTTAGTTGTGTAATGCAGGGCTACTAAAGAGGAAGCTACTGAAATTTTAAAATGTTTAGACACCTTCACAACCTGGTCAGGACAAGAAGTGAAAAATAAGGCAAAATCTTCCATCAATTTCAGTTGCAATACCCCAATGGCTACCAGAGTTGAGATTCTCAGAATCTTACAAATGTCTGAATGCTCCCATAACTCTTCCTATTTGGGACTACCGTTTTGCAAGACACAACCAAAGGCTGCAACATTTTCCCATCTTTTGGACCGAATCAACAGGAAATTGACAGCATGGAAGCTTAAAACTTTGTCCTTTGTAGGTAGGGGTATTCTCATTAAGACAGTTGCTCAACCTGTTCCTGTTTATACCATGCAAACTTACTTGCCCGAAAGTGATATGTGGTAAAATTGATGCTATGCTTCGTGATTTCTGGCAGGGTATTGATAAGGAGAAAGGTAGAGGGTTATATCTAAAAGCATGGTCAGCAATGTGCCTGCCTAAAGAGGATGGTGGTTTAGGTTTTAGAATGATGAGGGAGATCAACGTTGCATTTATCACCAAGCTGGTTTGATTTCTACATACCAAACCAAAATTTTTTTATGGGTGAAGATTCTGAGATCTAAGTATTGCAAAGGTAGGAACCTGATGGACATCTTTCCTACACGAGATAACTGCTCTTGGATTTGGCAGAGTATTAAACCATGTCAACAGTCTTTCTTCAACGGAGCTTGCTACTCTATAAAGAAATCCTCTTCAGTCCGAATCCGAGAGGATCCTTGGATTCCTGTAGCTCCAAACTTCAAGTTACCAAATGATATTGTTCTCCCACCAAACATGAGATATGTGAACGAGCTAATGAATCAGGATGGACTGTCATGGAATTCGCAATTGATACACAATTTACTACCACTACCGTTGACACGTGCTATGTTGCGTTGTCCACTACCGAGGTCGAGTTCATTGCAGCTGCAAAAGCTTGCAAAGAGTTGCTTTGGTTATTGGGATTATTGGGCTCCTAACGACTATGTGTGTGTTCTTAATGTAATGACCCAATTTAAAGAATTATTCTTGAGTTTTTTTGTGCATTTTCAACTCTAATAAAATAAATAAATTAAAAAAAAAAGAGAGAGAGTGAGAGGAAGAGGGTTTTTCCGCTGCAACTTTTCTCCAAATCGCAAGTTTGGTTTTTCGGTCTATGAGAGATTCAAATCTTGTCTGATCGAGCTGAAATTTTAGTAAGAGTCTAAGAACTCATGAAGCTTCAATCTGAACGGTGGAGATCGAATTCCAACGGTTCAATCTCAATTTATGAGCTTCGAATCAACTACAGTTTTTTTTGGTGATTTATTGCAATTTTGTTCATCTATTTTGATTCTAGTGCTTTCGTAGTATTGTTAAGTGCTAGATATCATTGTGGTGCTGCTGTATTGTGCATTTGTACTCTCTTTTGGTGACAGTGGAGTTGGTTAGACCAAAGGGTCTCGTGATTAGTTGGTTAGACCAAAGGGTCTCGTGATTTTTTACTCTTTCACGTTGACAGGGTTTTTCACGTTAAAATCTTGTATCTCGTATGGTTTTATTTTCTTATTTGAATCATTTTGTTGCTTGGTATTCTTTGGAGTGTTTGTTTGTTGCTCCTCACAGGTTCTTTTAAGTGGGAAAAATGTTGATCTTGGGCACAACACATTCTTCCGTGTTCTTGCTTTCCCAACATGCTATATGTAAGACTCATATTCTAGATGATCTAGAACAAGATGATCTCTTATGGGCCTCCTCCAAGTCAAGAGAATTTTCTATAAGATCTTCTTATAGAATCAATCAGAGAGATCAGTTTATAGGTGTGACTAATTTTTCAAGGCAGCAAAGGGAAAGATTGTGGTTGTCTAGTCTCCACGGCAGGCATAAGACACTTCTTTGGAGATTACTTTCTGATATCCTCCCAACTAAATTTCAGTTGGGACAAATATTCCCAACTTCAGATTTAAGCTGCGTTTTGTGTAATTGAGATAAGGAGACAGTAGAACATCTAGTTTTACATTGTCCATATGCAATTATTGTTTGGAGTAATTCAAGATGGCATATGAGAATCCAAAGTTTCCAGCTTATGACGATCACTGAATGGTTCATGTATATTCTTGGCTTGAATAATAATATCTCATTGCCACAGGAGGATAAGTTGGAAATGAGTCATTTTGCAATCCTGGCAGTCGAACAAATTTGGTTACATAGGAATCGTATTGCAAGAGGTGATGATATTTCTTCTATCAAAGACATTTGTTCCAGAATCAACAGATTGTCAACTGAATATGCAAGAGTTGGAGGTAAAAGGAAGAAAGGATCTGTTGGGAAGAAAAATAGTGTTGCATGGGAGCCACCACCGATGGAATTTTTAAAATTTAATTTTGATGCAACATTTGAAGAGGATAATGGTATCCTAGCGGTTGTGGCTCGTGATTATGAGGGTTCTGTCAAAGCTGCCTAGACAAAACATGTTCTTTGCGTTGAGATTGCTTATTTTCTCTCAATCAAATCCCTTATTTTTCTCTCAATCAAATATCAACAATGTATTTTGACTACCATTTTATTATGTTTTCAATTTTGTATTTCTTGTATTGCCTATTTAAGGCCTATATCCTCTTTGTTCACAGTATTTAAAAATATACACAGTGAATAAAACAAAAACCTTTTGAATCAAATTCTTTATGGTATCAGAGCAGTGATCCAAACCCGAATTCAAAAGTCTTTCTCACTATCTCACCGATATGGCAGAAGGGGCAAAACAAAGATCTTGCCAAGACCGATGCTAACTCGCCATACTATCTCCACCCCTCCGATTATCCTAGGCAGATGCATGTCAACGACGCCTTAACCGACAATAATTACCTTGATTGGGTCCAAGAGATGGAGAATTTCTTGTTCGCCAAGAACAAGATCGGCTTCATCGATGGAACCATCAAAAGGCCAGAAGCGGACGATGCTAGTTATATGACATGGATGCGATGCGATGTGATGATTAAAGGGTGGCTTACTATAGCCATGGAGAAAGAAATCCGAGGAAGCGTGAAATACGCTAATTCGACGCCAGAAATCTGGAAGAATCTCGTTGACGAAGATGAGCAGCAAATATCCATAGCCGGCGGGTAAGTGCGAAGATGATCTATAAGGAAAAAAAGAAAAAAAAATGCATCAAAGATCTCGGGATAGAAGTCGCTCGAACCAAAGACGGGACAGTGCTAAGTCAACGAAAATACACCCTTGACATCCTTGAAGATAGTGGAATGCTAGGATGTAGACCATGCACCTTCCCAATGCAACAGAATGTGAAGTTGGACGTTCGTGTCAATGCTAGCAAATATCAAAGACTAGTTGGCCAATTGCTCTACCTCCAAGCCACGAGACCAGATCTTGTCTACTCGGTAAACGTCCTAAGAACACATGGACGCAGCCATGAGAATCCTTCACTACCTAAAAGCAACTCCGGGACAAGATATTTTGTTCCCAAAAGAAGGAGGAATTGTTTTGGTAGCATGTTGTGATGCGGACTGGATGGGATGCTCATTCACTCGGAGGTCTAGGACATGATATGTTCTTCTTTTGGGGGGAGCTCCTATCTCGTGGAAATTAAAGAAGCAATCAGTCGTTTCTTGCTCCTCAACTGAAGTGGAATATCGCGCCATGGCCAACGCCACTAATGAAATTCTGTGGATGTGTTGGTTGTTAGAGGGACTAGAAGCAAGACAACATAGGCCTACACCTCTCTTCTGTGATAACAATGTGACACGACATATTGCTAATAACCCGATCTTCTCACAAAAGCTTTGGGGGCTAAAACAACTCGAGTTTCTTCTAGTCAAGATGGGCATGCAGAATCTACACGCTCCACCTTAAGGGGGGAGTGTTGAGATTGTTTATTTTCTCTCAATCAAATCCCTTATTTTTCTCTCAATCAAATATTTGATTGCTCATTTACACCCATGTATTTTGGCTACCATTTTATTATGTTTTCAATTTTGTATTTCTTGTATTGCCTATTTAAGACCTGTATCATCTTTGTTCACAGTATTCAAAAATATACACAGTAAATAAAACAAAAATATTTTGAATCAAATTCTTTACTTTGTTCTACTCCTTTTGAAACAGAAGCTTCTGCTGCTGTTTTTGCATTTGACATAGTAGAAAAGGAATTTAGTGGAAATGCTATTTTTGAGGGTGATGTGGTGAACGTGATATTAGCATTGAATGGCTTGAATGAATGTCTTAAATGACAAGGTAAACTAGTTGTCACTAAAGACAGAAAACTTTTGTATAGCCATACGAACTGGATAGTTTCCCATATCACTAGAGCTTGTAAAAGAGTTGCCCATAACTTAGCTAAGTGAGCAAAAACTTCCAAGTTTTTTAGACACATCAATCCCAAAAGGCTCCCCCCTTCAATATTTTGTGATAGGGGTGGTATTTCTGGGTCTGTTTGTATTTTGGATGTGATTATTAATGAAGTTGATTAACATTACCGAAAAAAGCAAAAAGAAAAAAGAAAAAAAAGGAACACATAAAGGTAGTGTAGTGAAGTGATGCTCTAAGAGGCATGCCTCAATTATTTCTTTGAGTTTTTGGTCGTGTGGTCCTTTTTCTATTTCTTAACTTTTTGTACCATTTTTGTCATTTAAAAAAAAATGGTAGATTTGGTGGTTTATTGAGTAAGGGAAATTGAGGAAAGTGAAGGATTTCTTGAAAAGTCCTTATGGCTACGTTCAATAAATGTTTGAAACTTGAAAGTTCAACCAACTACCAAGTTGGCAACAAATGTGGTAACTCATTCTAATCGTACAATTTTGGATGGGGATTTGAAATTGTCTCCAATATTTTTAAGTTTATGAATCTTAATTGTGTTTCATTTTGATTGATACAATATGAAAATAAGTTAAACTAAATAAAAATTTTAATATTTGTTATTAGTGCTATAAAAAAAATTTAAGATAAAATTTTAATTTTATATGTGTTTATCAAATTTAAATTAGTCGAAATTATAATGATAAAAAAAACATAAGTATCACATTTCTTTTGCTAAAAAAAAAAAAGCTATAAATAGGATCATTCTAGCTTGGCTTCCAAGTTTTGACTCTTGGTTGCACCACTTTTTCCCACTCTTATATATATATATATACATACATCTACCAACTCATGCATACACGCATGTGCACGTGCTGGCTAGGGTTTTTTGTTGTTTTAATTTATTAAAATATGTTAACCTAGGAATAAAAAAAAAATTAGATTTTATAAATATAATTTAATATAAAAGAAAAAAAATTATTATTAAATTAAATAATGTTAAGTTTTTATTTAATAATAATTTAGTATTTTTAAGTCACAATACACTTTTTTATTATAAGTATATGATAACATGTTATAAATAATTATTAAATATTAGTAGATTATATATATATATATATATATATATATATATATATATATTCTCACCTAAAAATATAAATGTCAGAATCATGCACAACTCATTGATTGATGGTATCAAGTTTCGGTCCCTGTTCTTACAACCAATACTGTTCTTGCTGCTCCATAAAGAAAGGTTTCTTTAGAGATATATACGTACGCTCATCTGTACATCTTTCTTTTCTTCTTTAGATTGGATGACAAAATATCTATAATATGATTTTATAATAGGGAATGAGAAAATATCTATAATATGATATTATAATAATAGGGAATGACAAAATATCTATAATATAATATTATAATAGGAATCAAGAGTTCGAATTCTGAAACTTTAATTAGGAAATTTAAATTTATATATTTTAATAAAAATTGTGTATTAGTGTATTAGAGTGAATGACAATTTATTTTTCTCCGATACTAGTTTTTTTCGAAGAAAACAGAAAAAAGAAGAGACAAAAGAGGAAAGAAATGGAGTTTTGACCCTTTAGAACAATTTCTTTGTTGAAAGAAAAGAATAAAGAGAAAAAGGTAAAGATTGAAAAAAAAAAAATCACACTATAATCTTTGCAGGCCCCCATTGGTATATCATTAATTAATGGTTTTCACTATATCCTACATTTCATTAATCACAATGTACGGATAGTGCTGGAATTAGTTGTTTATTTTAAAAAAAAATATGTATAAAGAATTTTAGATTAGCAATGAAATTAATGGACAAAAAACAACATTGTTTTATCTTATTTATGTAAAAGTTTTTGTATGACTGATATATATATATATATTATATTATAATATATATATTAATATATATATTGTCCGAATATTTCACATTTTAAAATAATATTAAATTATTTAATATAAGTTTTTTAAAATAATATTTAAAAATAAAAATGTGAGAACTTAAAACTCTAAATCGAACAATAACATGGTAACAATTCAAACTTAATATATATATATATATATATATATATATAAAGAAGAAAACCCTAATTCCATCAAACCTTTGGTTCCATTAAATAATTAGTGGGGATGAAGGACAAGAAATGAGGATGAGTCCAAAAGAAAGGATAAAACTAATCAAGTTCATCATCATGATTAAATACAGTGTTTTCCCTCCCTGTGGTTTGTGTGGCTAAGTTTCAGAGGTACCAGGTCTAATCAATGGTTAACTTTTTACATATACATATTTATATATATATATATATATATATATATATATATCAATACTAGAAAGTCGAGAATAATTTAATCATGGAGTCCAGCATTATGTTCACTTGAACTGCTATATATATATATATATATATATGAATATAAATGATTAATTATGGGGTTTCCTGACTCTGGATTGTAATGAATACACACTAAAGGAAGACAAATTACTTCCCACAAGGTTTTTTTTTTTTGTTTGGAGGGAAGAGAAGGAAAAAGAACTACAAAGAAAGAAAGAAAAAAAAAAAAAGCATGCATCAAAAGAATGAGAGAGAAAAGAGAGTATCTAAATCATTTGTATATTTATATACAACTAAATTTGATTCAATTAATATTTGTGAATTGGTTTAAATATGTCTTTTTTATAGTTTGAAATTCATTTAGAATATTTTGTATTTCGTGTGTTCATCCAAAATATTAATATTTATTGGTCCAAATACAAGAAATTTTGTTTCTCATTCACAAGATTTTCAATTTAAACCTTACTTATAAAAGAAATAAGTGCAAAAAAAAATTAAATTTGATGTGATTCAAATTTAATTTAGTTACGACTTAAAGTAATTATCGAACAGAGATAAAAAAAAAAAGTAATATTTGTGAAATGGACCCTCCTCTCCTAAGTGCCTTTCCTTTTCAATCAATTCAATTCCCTAGCAATTATGATATCAAGGATGGAACCCCATTTACATTGACATTTCTGAAATGCTCTAGAAAATGTCTGTCTTATACTTTTTTTTTTTTTCAGTACTCAGTGTCTGATAGTTGTTAGAGACTTTTTGCTATCAATTTGAATCTAAATATACGAGTGTTTGATCTATTTATTAAGTTTTTTGTATAAATATTCATATAAATTTATAAATCTTAATTTAGTGAGCAAGAAAAACGACAATAGATATATATAAGTGTTTTAAATTAATTGTATAATTGTGAGTTTATGACAAAAGGAGGAAGATATCAGTCGTTATAAGAGCTAAATATCTTAGTACTATCACGTCTCCCTTCTTTAATGTGAATACGAAATATGAGACTCCCTCCTTGTAGCAGCAAATATATATATATATATATATATATAAATATATTATAAACTCTAAATCAAAATTTTATTTAAGTAAAAAAAAAATTCCATAATTAATTTCATTTAATTGTGACATTTTTTCTGTCTATTTCTCACGAAGGTAAAGAATTAAGTTTTATTCAAATTGATGCATAATCAATATAAATATGTATTAAAATATATCATTAAATTTTATTTAAATATTTTAATATATAAATATATATATTTATATATTAAGATAAATCATTAGTTGTCACTTGATATCATAATAGTTATTGATTGTCTATCCTCTACAACTATAAATAGAGAGGCAAATTTCGTTGAGAAAAATGAAATTATTTGTAATTATATTACATATAACTCATTTTCTTTCTAATTTCGATTTACAGGAAATACGTAAAAAGAAATTGACATGCCCAATAGGACCGTTTCTGTGGTTCATCTCTTTTTGTCATTGGAGTTTAAAAAGGAGGTTAGCAAATTGACAGACGACGACATCAGCATAGAAAAATTTTAGAAGATGGCGAAGACATCAGCATAGAAAATTTTTAGAAGACGGTGATGACATCAGCATCAGCAAAGTCGAAGACGATGGCGTCAACAACATCAGAAAAGTCGCAGACGACGACGTCATCAACATCAGAAAAGTTGTAGACGATGGCGATGACATTAGCATCAGAAATCGAAGACGACGGAATCAACAACATCAGAAAAGTCGCATACGACGGCATCATCAGCATCAGAAAAGAAAAGCAGCAGAAGACAGCGTCAACATCATCAGAAAAGCAGTAGACGACAACGTCACCATCATGAGAAAAACTGAAGAAGACGACGTCACCATCATAAAAAAAGCCGACGGCATCAGCAACATCAGAAAAGACCACGGTGACGGCATCAACATTAGAAAAGTCACAGAAAATAGCGTCAACATCATTAGAAAAGTCACAGAAAATAGGCGTTAGCATCATCAGAAAAATCGCAGACGACGACGTCAATGTCATGAGAAAAGTCACAGACGAAGGTATCAACGTCATGAGAAAAGTCGTAGACGACGGCGTCAGCTTCATGAGAAAAATTGTAAGCAACGGTGTCAGCATCATGAGAAAAAAATCGTAGGCAACAGTGTCAGCATCATGAGAAAAATCGTAGGCAACGGTGCTAGCATCAGGAGAAAAGCCGCAGGCGACAACGTTAGTATCATGAGAAAAGCCGCAAACTATGGTGTCAGCATCATCAGAAAAGACGATGGTGACAATAAAAAAGTCACATACGACAGCGTTAGTATCATGAGAAAAGCCGTAGATGACAACGTCAACATCATCATAAAAGTCGCAGACCACGATATCAGCATCATGAGAAAAGACGATGGTGACGACAACATCATGAGAAAAGGCGATGGTGACGACAACATCATCAGAAAAGTTGCAGACGATAGCGTCAACATCATCAGAAAAGCCGCAGACAACAGCGTCAACATCATCAGAAAAGCGCAGACGATGACGTCAGCATCATCAGAAAAGCCACAAACGACGGTGTCAGCATTATCAAAAAAGTCACAGACGATGACATAAGCATCATGAGAAAAAACGACGGTGACGACAACATCATAAAAAAAGCCACAGACGACGATGTCCGCATCAAGAGAAAGTTAATTCAAAAAACGTTGTTATTACTGCCCATAAAAAATGTAGGGGCAAAAACCAGGGGCAGCATTCCCTCGGAAGATGAAAAGTCAACTTCAACGATTGACAATACTTGAAATCAAAGAATACAAATTCTACTAGACGCACGAGGTTAACTTGTATTGTTATTCCTTGATAAAAGTATAAATTATCTGCAATGTTGAAAGAAGATTCCTTGACACGAGTGTAAACTGTCTGCAATGTTGAAAAGAAGAGTCATTGACACGAGTGTAAATTATCTACAATGTTAAAATGAAGGCTCCTTTGATGCACTGAGTTTAAAAGGTCTGCAATGCTAAAATGAAGGCTTCTTTGATGCACGAGTTTAAACTGCAACTTTAAATTACGTTTGACTTGATTCCTTTGCAAGATATGTAGGTAACTTAGATAAATTTTAAGTTCAATTATTAAAAAAATCAAAAAAAAAGTTGTGCGAATTAAAAAAAAAACTACGGAAATTAAGAAAAAAAGAAGTTGTGAGAATTTATTTATTAAAAAAATAGAGAAGAAATTGCGAAGATAAAAAAAATTTAAAAAAAAGTTATAGAAGTAAAATAAAATCAAAAGTTGTGGGAATTAAAAAAAATTTAAAATTTATTCCCGATTTAAAGTCTTTAACCTCGGAAACAAATTTCAAATGGACAAATTGTAGACACTTAAATTATATTATATATTTAAAATATATAATTTAATTTAATTTTAATATTTTAATATATAAATATGTATATATTTAAGATGTTAAGATATTTATATCTCAAATTAGTGATACTTTTCATCATAATAATTATAAATAAAGAAACAAATTTCTTTGAAAAAAATATTTATAATTATATTACGTGTAAATTTTTTTTTTTTATAATTTCAATTTATAAAAAATACACAAAAAGCAAAATTTGTTGTAAGTTGTTTGTAAAATGCACTTTTCTTTGTTTTTACTTATTATGAGACAATATTTCACTCTTTGATTTGATTTTATTTTATACTAAATAAGTAAAAAATATCATCAAATAAAAAATATATCATTAAATGCTACTAGAGAAGGAAAAATAACATAACATATATTATTTTAGTGTTGGTATAAAGTGAAAGAAATTTAAATGCAAAAAAAAAAAAAGTACTACTAATATACAAGAATATATATATATATATATTGGAACTAGTAATTAGTATAAAAAAATTAGTAGCAGACAAGGCTAAAAAAGAAGTCAATAATAACTAAAAATATACAAACAAAACAGAGGGGAAAAGAAAAAATAATTGTAAAGAGAGATTGAAATGAACAGAAGTTTTTAATTATTTGTTTAATTCATGAAGAAGAAATTTTGGTATCTCAATTGCAGTGATCCCAAAGTAATAGTTCTTCAGGCCAACAACAATATTCATTCTGAAAATTTGCTTCATTAATTTCTTCCATTTGAAATGGCGGAGACTGTTGTCGTTGTTGATGATGATGATGATCGGAACAGAATTTGTCGAATTGGTGACTAATGTCAATAAATAGATCTGGCAAGTCGAGAAAAGGATCATCGGCGGTTGTACTCTGTCTCTGGCTTGAAGGAGAAACAGAGGAATTCCTAATTATTATAACATCATCTGAAGAAGAAGAAGAACAATTTATTAGGTTTTCTTCAGGGGAAAAAGGAAGTTTCTCCTCCTCCGTCGCGCCCGCCGCTGCTAAGGCTGCCGCCGCCTGAATATCTTTAGGTAATTTGGAAGCCGGCCGAGGTAATTGGTTCGCCAATTCAGGGAAATTGAGGAAAGCGGCGCGACCTTTGATTGCAATCGCTGCGACGTCGTGTGCTCGAGCAGCCATTTCGGGAGTAGCGAAAGTTCCGAGCCAAATCCTCGATTTTTTCCTAGGTTCGCGAATCTCCGACACCCATTTTCCCCAGCTCCGCTTCCGAACGCCGTGGTACGACGGATTTTTTTTGCTTCGATTATTATTGTTATTATTATTATCGCCGTCGTCGATTTTCTTCTTCGAAACGAGGCTTCTGGAGCAAGAAGAAAAAGAAGAGTAGGAAGGGGAAGAATGAGACGACGTCGTGGTGGTGGATGAAGATGATGAAGAAGAAGAAGAAGTTGAATAATTAGAGATTTTTTGGTTGGTAGTAGGAACAACTGGATTCATAATGGAAAGTTCTTTCCCCGAGGGAATGGGGGTTGGTGAAAGGTGAGTGAGTGAGTCTGTGAGTACGTGTTTGAGAAGTTTAGAATACTCAATCTTAAGGTTCTTTATAGTTCCAAGTTCTAACTACAAAATTTGGAATAAAGTGACATTTTATAAAGAAATGTGACCCCAAAAAATAGCTTCAAAGAAACACATACTCTGTTACCATCCCACCCCACCCCACGTTTTTTTTCATATAAGACTTTCTCGTAATAGTAAGAAGTACTAGTAACAGTCTTATTTATGAATATAAATTTGTGTAAATTGAAGTTATGTAATAATTAATAAGCACACGTATAAATATACAGTTATTTAATTATGATCGAAGTTTTATGAATAATTGATACTATTAATCAATGATGAAAATAACTGGTTTGTTTTTGTTTCTTTTTTCTCCAAATATTGCCAAAAAAATATTACTTGTATAACTTCTCCTCCTTGAGAGAATATCTAATTATAGCTCTTATAAAAGAGTTTATAATAAATGTCGAATTTATATTATAATAATTTTTAATATAATTGCATAATCTTTTTATGATAATTTAATGTATTTTTATTTTTAATATGTTTCAATTTTAAATAATTAATTAAGATGTAATGAAATGGGGGAATCCTGGAATAGAATTAGAATAGAATAATATGATGGTGTAAAATGAAGTACTATATTGTCTTAATTAATCAGTATCAACAAACTAAACGCACTTTATAATTATTGTTTTGGTCCCTCAATTTATTAAAGTTGGTCCCTAATTCTTGTTAAATCGCTTTTGGTCCATCAAAATAGTCAATTTTGTTGGACCAAAAATATAGCCACATTGGATACCCAAAAATGACCCATTCCCATTTCTTCATGCTCGATTTAATTCAATTTAATTTTTTTTAACTCCACAAGTGTTTAATCTTCTCCTCTATTACTTCTTTGTTTAGGTAATCAATTGCAAATTGACAATACAAAATTGTCACTTACTTTTCTTTTCTTTTTTAATTAAAAAAAATCACATTAAACTCTTAAACATTTTCATTGTGTTATTAAATACATATAAAATAAGTCTCTAACAACACAATAAAAAATATATTGTAAATATTATGTAAAATCGAAAGTCTGACTGTGAACGTTATTTAAGAGTTAAAATTAAATATTTCTTCAAACAAAAACTGATGGAATTCGAACTGAACAGGTAATAAATTCGAATACCATTATCATTTATATATATATATATATATATATTATATATATATAGCACTTCACGTGATAATGTAAATTAATTATAGAGAATTTTCAGGTATCTTAGCTCATATATCAATTTCAAAATCTTCACCTAATTAAAAATTGGTTTTAATATTTAAATAAAGACAATTGTGGTTAGGTTAGCCAATATACAAATATGTTTTACTTGATTATTCAGTCTTGACTACACCTCACCCTTTTTTCCAATAACCTTTTTTTTTTTAAAGACCAATTAATTAATTCAAATCTTCATGTAAATGATTGAATAAAAAGATTTAGTATTTTAATATTAATATATTGCAATTTACATAATATATTAATATATATATATATATATATATATATTATAAATGACTTGCAAGTCTTTAAATAATAAATTTATCATGTGGCCTATATCATTTGATGTATAATATAAAATAAAATATATAAATAACTAAATATACAAAAATATTAAATTTGATATTAATTTTAAAATTAATATAAATTAAATAAAAAATTATATTATGTTTTCTTAATCCAAATTAAATTTAAATTAATTAAAACTATACATAGATTTGTTACCGTCAAAAGAAAATGGTGGGCTACATCACCTAACCATCATTATTATTATTATTATTTTATTCTATGTAATAATAATTGAGTAATTATATAAATTTTGGAATACTTAGTCAAAAGAATATAGTACAAAAGAATGCAATTGGTTGGTCTCCTTTTATTATTTTAATTTTCCCGAAACATGTGTTAACTTTTAATAATATAATATAATAATGAGACAGGAACATGAAGAATTATTTAATTTATAATATTAGTATTATAATAATAATTTTTATTATTTTGCTCTCTTTTTATCCATTGTTTGTCGCTCCTATTTTCTTTTTATTTTTCATCTTTTATGAGTTAATTAATGTGGTTTACAATTTTAATTATTTCTAAAAGAAATTTCGTTTTTTTAATATTTATTAAATAAGAATTTAAAGTTTTTTATTAAATAATTTTTTGTATATTAATTTATTGAATCATTAATTTTTGTTTTGTTTTGAAGTGAACAAAATCGATAATATTATAATAATTTAAAATTTGAAAGAGACTATATCTATTCTATATATATACGTGAAATTGCATATCTATTCTTTGAAATAATATATATTAATTATATATATTTATATAGATTATATATATATATATATATATATAAAATATATTATTTCAAAGAATAGATCTGCAATTTCACGTTTTGTTTAAATCATTGACTGGTGGCTGGCGCTTCTAGAATTTTTGGGTCTTCTTTATGTTGCGTCTTATTTGGGAAATCATATATATATATATAAATAAAGTGATGATAATTTTTGACAAGACAAAAAAAAAAGGTTTAAATGTATTATATATAATAGAATAACTAAATTACTAAATACTATTTTAACAAATTATTAATTTCTACTTGTATCAATTTCTAAATTCTTTTTTGTCATTGTTGTCAAAATTTAACGAGAGAATATATATAAACATATATGAGTGTATTTTTTTTTGTCTTTGTTTACATTGTAATAAAAATTTTACATATAAAAAGAAACGTAATTTTGTCTTAAACGTAATAATAATTTGTTTTTTTAAAAAAAATCTTATTTGATGCATTTACCATTTAATTATCTAATTTAATAATTTTATCTTAAAAATTCGTTAAAAGTCAATATAAAAGAATCAAAATTTATGAGATTACTTTGACAGTGAAAATATATGAAAAATATGAATGATTAATTCACAAAATTATAAAATTATATTAATAATTTGGGTAAATTATTTCAATCACACTTATAATTTTTGGGATTCTAAATTTTATACTCAATTATGAGCCAACTAGCTTTTAATGTCATTTAAACAAATGGTTTAGTATAAATATTGTTAATTTTGCCATATTCTTTTAATGTAGAAATTAATACAAATTATTTTAGAATTCTAAATGTATATATTCAAATTTATAATATTTTAATTATAACAAAAATAAAATTTAAATCAATTGAACTATATCAGGATTAAGAATAAAAGGTTGATATAGAAATATTGGTCATTATAATTTTTACTATTTAATCGAATAAGAATATAATATAATATATAGATATAAGTTTCTAAATAAGGATGCTAAAGAAGTAATGATTGAAATATAAGGTAATTATTCATAAATTGGTAAGTGAAATAAAGACGTGATTTGGTTGGCAAACTAAACAACCCATGCACGTTCTCATTTATGCAGACATTTTCTACTGTTTATTTTTATGCAAATGATTTAGGACTCGTTTTTCAAGACAAAAATATTTAAATTGAATAATTGGTGGACTTTAGTCCAAAATAAATTTATGTTTGGCAAGTTTAGTTTTAAAATATTTTTTTTAACTTTTAAGGTCCCAATTTTTTTTAAAAGTGAACAATAAACTCCCTTTAGACGGATTATGTCAAAAAATTTAAAAATTTAACGATTTTTAAATTTAATTAATTAAAAACAATGATAAAAAAGTCATTACAAAAGGATAAAAATGTCATCACATTTAAAATTTAAAATTTTAAAAATAAAAAATTTATCAAATTCTTTGTCAATCTTCATCTTCTTCGAATACAAATTCGATTTTTATCGTTTTCTAACCTTTTAAATATATATATATATAAAGAGAATGGACATTTCTTTTTATTAATAATGAAAGTTTTTCTCCCAACAAAAATATTTCAGTAGAAATTTTTTTCTTTTTACAAATATTCTCTGTCTTTTTTTTTTCTTCAGAGATGTCAAAAGATAATAAAAATCTTGTTTGTAGCCGGAGAAGAAGAAAATTGACCAAAGAATTTTAATATTCTCACTATTCTGATAGATATTTTATTTTTAAAATTTAAAATATAAAATATAAAAATATTTTTATCCTTTTATTTAAATTTTTTTTTCCTTTTTACATGTAATGACTTTTTTACCCTTATTTTTAACTAACTAAATGTAAAAACCGTAAATTTTTAGGGTTTTTGACAGAATCCGTCAAAAAGGACTTTATTGTTCACTTAAAAAATTGTTTGGGACCTTAAAAGTTAAAAAATATATTTTGGGACTAAACTTGTCAAACATAAATTTGTTTGGGATCAAACTCACCAATTATTCTATTTAAATTATTTATGTACAAAATTATCCAAACATTAATTTAACGTTTGAAAAAACGATTACCTTATTAACGTTTACAAAAATTAAAAAATGAAAAAAGAAAAATAAATCAAATTCGACCTTAATATGGAAAAGAACAATCATCATAATTATATTTGAAAAGTTTTGTAATGAATCGATAAACATAACGAATTTAGTAATTGTCAATCCCATTCATCATTTTCATTCAAGATATTTTATTGCCACGTACAATTCATTATTAATTATTATTATTCTTTTTCTTAATGAAAGTAGAAAAATTCTACATAAATTCTACAAATAATTTGATATATATTCGTAGATTCAAAGAATATTCTACCTCTTAGATACCTATTAAATTGTTACATATTTTAAAATTTTAAATTTATATAAATTAGTTAAATTTATTTTCTAAAAAAATTAACAATTTGTTTGATTAAGAATTGAAATTAATCGGAAAAAACATTTAAATAATTAGGAGATTAAATTAGAGAATTTTTCCTAATGAAAATATATAGTGTTGATTTGTTAGAATGAGGAATATTTTAAATATATATATATAATTGTTGTAATAATTAAGACACAAGTGGAAAATTAATATGATAAATAAGTGTATGAATTAGATCCTAATCAGCCATAAATAATGATTATAAGGTAGAGAATTTCAGAACGAATTGAAGAAAAAACAAAAAAAAAAGTCAAAAAAAAATGTCTAATTACTTCTATTGAAATGACAACACCGACATTAGCCAATGCTAATATCATTCTTAACTCATAATAATTTTGCGTCCAATTATATATATATTTTTATAAACAAATTTATTTAATATTATAATAAAAATATTAATTTTTAAAATATGTTTCAATTAAAAAGAAAGAATTAATAATTTGTTACAAATAAAAATAATTATAATTAAAAATAATTTACCTCCTTTGATTAGGGATTAATAATGTAACGATTAAATTAGATTACGTTAATTTTATTATTTTACAAATAATATAACGCATCGTACAAAATAAATAATATAAAAAGGAAGCATAATACTATATATTTATATATACTGCTTTCTCTATTATGATTTTTTACTGATAAAAATAGAATAAAATATTAAAATAAATTATATGTTTTACTGTTAAAAAATTAATTTTTTTAAAAAAAATAAATATGAGTTTTAAATCATTAATTATAGTGATAATTATAATAATAGAAAAAAAAAATAATAATTCACGTATTAAATTATAAAATATTTAAAAGGAAAAGTATAATATTTATGGGAATATATTTTTTTTCTTCTAAGGTAGTAGAAAATTATAGCTAATTAAAGAAATCATTGGTTGGATTATATAGGTTTTAATTTTACATCCAATTTTAACAACTAACTTTATTTTAATTTTTTTTTCATTGCATAAATTCTAGAATTAATTCGTGAATAATTAATATGCATACATTTATATATATATATATATATAAATATAGGTCAGCCATTTGGATGATAGCTATATACAGCTTCTATAATTTTTTATTTTTTATTATTTTTATTTATACAATAAGAAAAACTCTTACATTTGTACGTGCAGAATTGTGTGGTTGATGAGTTTCATTTCTATTAAAAACAATTATCTGCACAAATAACAAAACAATTCGAAATGTATTATTATATATATATATATATATATATACATGTATATAATATTAGTAAATATAAATTACTCTGTTTACATGGTAAAATATGGTGTTTTATATACTACAATAATAAATAAATCTAAAAAAAAACACATAACAAAAAAGATGTTATGAAATTATATATTATATATATATTATATTATATATTATATATAATACTTTAATTTTAAAAAAATATTTTGACACTTTGGATACTTTAATTTTATAAAAAAAAAAAAATTTCTCAACCTAACAAATCACATTTACTGATATATATAAAACAACATATATATTTTTTGAAATTTGATATTGCAAATATATTATATATATATATATATATATATATATATATATAAGTGTGTTTGTTTATGTATGTATATATATTGCTTTCTATTTCACTATAAAGGGTGGCTTTTGACCTTTAATCAAGCCTATATAATCCATCAACTCATACAAACACCGACCAATCCCCCATAATTTCTCTCCTCTAATTATATCATTTTCTTTATTCTATGATCATATATATATATGATGTCCCATTTACCTAATCATGAAATCATTCATAAACCCCTCCAAAGAAAAGGCATTTTTATAAGTAAAATCTCATTTGTAGCATCCTATAATTAAGAGATACAATATATATATATATATATATAGACATAGGAAGAAGAATAATTAAAGATTCACTTGCCTCATTAATGCCTTCAATATATTATCATCTACGTCTTGGAACATAAACTCTTGCCCACAAATGTTTTCTTCCCACCATGAATTTTGCTTTGGATTGTCCATTTAATATTGTTTCAATTATGGATGAACTATTGAATACAACCCTTCCATATAATGGTGCTTCTGCTCCTCCTGCTTTTTCTATTAATACATCTTCTACCACATCTCCCCATTTCCTTCAAACAAACCAACAATAATCATTATAAAAAAAAGAAACAAGTACGTCTATTTTTCTACTTATCATTTAACAAATTTTTATATAAAAAAATGATAATGATAAAGAACTTACAAGGTAAAAAAATTAATTTTCTATTTATTATCTGACAAACTTTTATATAAAAAAATGATAATGATAAAGAACTTACGATGTAAAGAAATTAATAATTTCTTCCCGACTAAGAGGATAGCCTTTAGAGAAGGTCAAGAACATGGTTCTTGCATCTTGATTACTTTGTCTAGGAATAAATTCACTTGCATTAGGGTTCAAGATTGATGATGATATTGGCACCTGCAAAACCTTATCAAATCTACGTGTAGCTGTAACCCTAGAAGAATCGGCAACAGGCGAAATAACCCGGTCCGATGGCGTCACGCTACCTTTACAGTCATCCGGTCTAACCGGATTACGATGAAAATGATGATGATGATGATTATGATCTTCTTCATCCACAATATCAACTTCAATAGCTGAATTCTCACCAAAAATCCTATTACAAACGGTTTCCATTACGTGGGTGAACCGCCTTAACATGAACTCACTGTTGTAGTAAAAAAACCGCCGGCTTATCGGCTCGTCCAAGATTGTTGTAAGACCCGGTAGTAATACGTCATTGTGTCGACACGGTTCGGCAGCACCCGGTCGAATACAATGTAAGCAAGCGAGTGTCTCGTTGAATATTGTCTCAATTGTGGAATCCTCGAAGGAATATATTCTTCGAGTTAAATCGTGGTACCCAATTTCTTCTAAAAGTAGCCAAAATCCCACTGCCATTTTTACGAGTTTTGGATTTTGACCCATTGTCGGTCCGACCATCCGGTTGAACAGTAATCTTTCTTGGGTATAGAATGATAAAAGATGAACTAGGTTTCCTACTCCCTCCATTTTTATTTTTTTTTATCAACTGTTACAAAGAAAATACATCCATCTATATATATAGCTAATATCGAAAATTTATACCAAAAAAGAAGAAGGGAAAAGTAAGTATTGGAAATCTAAGAATTTGTAAAAATATGTATGACCAAGAATTTGGAGTTATTAAGGTAAGAAGACTCCATGGAAAGTTCTTGATGGTAATTTGAAGATTGTAAAATGCCATATTAATTTCTTTTACTTTTACCAAGAAATTTTTGTATTATCTCATTGGGTAAGTTGTGGGGTGGGAGAGAGGGAGGGGTTGTTGGTGTGCCAGGTTGGATAATGGGAAGCTTAAGAGACTTTAAGTTTAGAACAGTTTTGATGAGGAAGAGATTATACTGTTAATGTGGAAAGTGATTTTTTTTTTTTAAATATTTTGGGATTATTAATGTTGGATTAGTTTTCGTGGTAATCCAGGAGTTTCGTGCTACGAGGAATCTATTTAATGGTTTTATATATGACGTTAATTTTAATTTTTTAAAATAATAATAAGAATAATTAATAAAAAATTAAGGAGATTTATCTTGTAAGGAATTTAGTTTATGCGCGTACGTCTTATAATAAATACGAGGTTTTATTTTTAAAATTATCACATCATACGATTAATCATAATAATATTTATTATTATATTAATAATCTAAATTCAATGTATTTGGTAAGAAAAAAATAATAGTAATAATAATAATTTGTTCATTGAATTTAGGTATACAGATAAGATTTAAGTGCTTACTTATTTATAGGTAAAATATTAATTAAAATATGTCCAGAATGTTCAAACAAAAAGAAAAAAAAAAAAAAAAAGAACAGGAAACCATAAACTTTATCGATTTATATAAAGTTTATTATGAATGTATATATATATATATATATATATATATGTATGTATTCCCAGGATCATAAATTCTTCACAATTTAGAAGTACGAAGTTGTTGCTTCAGGAGAGGCCTAATGTATTCGTGATATCCATCTGGTATTTCGGACTGGTTCAGAGGATCTTTCCATGCAGCCTCGTAAAGTTTTGGATATACATTTCCATCATAGCGGCCAAGAACTGAACTCAGGTAGTGATCGGTGTAGTTGAATGCATCAACAAGTGCAACAGCATTTGGACGAAGCTGATATGAAATTTGGGGAAGGAAGAAGAAGAATTAGTAAGACTCCATTAGAGAAAATAAGTAGTACGTAAGTCTGGTGTTGTGTTATGGGAAGAAAACAAACATACCTGTGAATACAGTGATCTGAGGAGATCGTTAGCTAAGGAAGCTTGTTTTGGGGTGATGGAGTTGGTTGCAAGAAAATCGCCCTGATGTTTGTGAAGAAGGGAGAGGTAATAAATGCCACAAAGTGCTTTTAGCTGTTGCTTGACACCTTTGCCTGGAATGTCTTGTTGCAGTTTCTCGATGAACCTGAATGAGAAGAAGAATTTGTTTTTAGCTGCAATGAGTGTGTAGTTATGGCTTTCAAGAAAATGTTGAAATCAAATCCACCAAAATACAGCACAGGGCAGGAAAATGGAGAAAGAACTTACTTGGACACGACAATTAATTGACAATGAGCAATTGCTGCTTCCACCAAATCAGCGGATAATTCGGCAAAGCCTGAAGTGGTCGAGCCAAAGCAAAGAATGAGTTTAAATTTGAAAACAAAATTCATCCACATTAAATTCTATTGGCGAACAGAAATATTGCATGTACCTTGTTCTTGACTATCAAACTTGAGCAAATTTTTCGCACAGGAAACAGACATTCTAGCAGCTCTTGCCTCAAAGGCCTCCAGAACTGCACTAGGATTCAACCAATCCTCAGCTGCAGGGACAAAATCAAGAAGTAAGTTGTCAAACTCAAAAGCATTAGTAGTGGTCAAACTGTATGCAAAATGGTCTCTTGGTAAATAAATACAGAACAGAACAAATACCATTTTGCACATTAGAACGACACTGCATCAGATGTTCAATTTTTCCCATGTACGCGATAGTTCCTCCTGGCAGCTTCCCAGAGCCCAGCTGGGAAACAGTCTTCATCAGAAACCTTGCAACCTGCACGAAAGCAGTAAGCTTGATTTAAAACACACTGGAGCAAAACAATTAGGCGTTAAATATTAACTCTCAAGTCATGCAGATCAGTAACAGAAATCATTGGTCTCTTTTCAACTGTTCTTTACTGTAAGTAGCCAATTTAACAATGTTATCACGTGTTTCTAAGTTAAAAATCGAGTGAAAACTACCAGAAAACCTAAAATAAAAGTACCTAAATCGTAATAGGTACAACAAAATTCCATATAAGAATGTCAAATTTATCAAGTCTAATCTGGAAAGAGTGTAGTCAAAGTAACTATCTGAGGAACTCTAAAAATGTTAGATCAGGAGAACAAAATACAACTGTGATAATCTCATACCTGTAGCAACATTACAATGTTGTCTCCTTCATATGTACAAGCAGGGACATAAACTGCAAATAATTCTGGAAGTCCGCTAGTACAAAGATATCCATGGCCACCACATAATTTCCGGCATTCTTCAATACCATCCTGCCATAGAAGAGTGAACACATATAAGCTGCAAGAACATAACAAGGCACTACATTCTGTTGACAAAATCCCTTAGAAAAGGAGTTCCAATCACTCTATTAAAATATCTAATTCCAATAAGCAACATGTGGGAAGCTCTAATCAGCCATAGACTGTTTACAACATAGTTTCCTTTTTCTTTTCTTTGGTCAACTCAAGCCTGATGCAAAGACAATGCTCTCACTCTGGGTTTAAGTTCACTACTTGCATAAGTAGCTACCATTATCTATTAATCTTGAGATCTCAACACCACCTAAAAGACATTCATGTGTACAAATATAGGCATGAAAACTTTGGAAAGGTAGAAATGGTAATTAAGAAACTCATATTAACTACTTACAGCAGTAGCAGAAGTCGTTAAGGACTTCAACCCTGCAGTGCAGGCATGAGCCTCCGGCAAGGTTGAGAAGTCATTTGCTTGGAGCCTTTGCGTCACATCCGTGTATAACCAATTAAGCCACTCACCAACAAATCTAAACGCATAAGCAGAAGCCAGGAGAGGAAAGAGCCGACTTTGTTGAGTTTTATAATCAATCACCTAGACACCAAGAATCCACAAAGTCAAAAATGGGTTTCCTTAAGGAAGAGAAAATTATGTTGTATTATTCAAAATAGAAAGATTAAGCCAGAAAAACACACACATAAATATTGTAGACCAAATGACTGAGGAAGCATAAGTCAAGAAATACATATAGCAAATAAGACGATATCCTGTTCCTCTACAAGACCAGCAGCAAATATCGTAACAAATTCCTCCAAATCATTGCTTGCTGTAAACCACACATCATGTAATGGAAATATAAATTGATGCAATAACTAGTACTAAATCTCTTTTGAGGAAGATAGAAATTCATAAAATTGAAAGGTCTTGGATCCTAAAAATAAATAAAATCAGCTAGGCCAGGAAATCAGAGCAAGTGAAAAACTCACAAACCGCATAAATCAAGAAGCAAGAATAAGATCTCTCAATGCACTTTAATAATCATTTTTTCAAAAGAAAATAGGTCTATGCCACAGAAAACAGAAAATTGTAAATCCCTGATATATCTGTCTGAAGAATAATCCCCAGAAATTAGATTTCCTTTAAAAGGATGACAGTAGTTTCTTCCTCTTAGTACTCACCCATTGGTGCACTGATCTTTCTTGGTTAGAAGTGTTGTATGCTAGCTAGAAAGTTAATCATACATTATGCCAATGTAGTTTAAATGCAGAAACCAAAAATATAAAGAATATCTTGATTCCCTAAGGATTCTCAAGCATTTAATCAACTTTCACAGCATAACCTATAAGGGTCCATGTACCCCTTGATCCTGCTTTGTACAAGCTGTCAATATTTATTAATCACCAGAAGAGAATTGGATAAGCAGCTTCTCACATCCACTCAATCACCACAGTGTTTTAATCCTTTATTAATTCTTTATCAAGCATGAGAATAATTTTATGTTGCGTTACAAGGAGGAAATTGATTGATTACCTGGGTCTCTAGACCACCATTCTGTGCACCAAATTGTCGACGAACAGCACTGTACCTTGTTGCAATGCAAACAGCTCGTGACAAGGCAGATGATGCATCCCGTACAATTGTTTGACGGACATAGACCATAGTTCCATAGACCAACTGGCGAGGGACATCTGATTGTTCATATTTTCCTTCTCTTGTAACTCGTGAAAACCTGGCATATTAAAGACAAACTTAAGACTAGAAACTACTATAAGCCACAGCAATGTAATTGATTTAACAATTGAACAATAGACAAAGTAGATTAGAGTCTCAGTGTGACAACATGAACATGTTTATTGGGAAAGAGAATCAGATAATAAAAGTGCTTTGAACCAAATTTGCCTCTTTGTTTGATTGATCAAAGCATCAGATACCCTAGAGGTCCACGTTCTCCAATGAGAATATGATGTCATAAAATGACATCATCCAAACAAATAATCAGTAATAAAATCTAATATACAATTTCCCGCGCAACATCAAATGAGATTCATGTTTCAGTTTATCCAAAGAGATTCGAAATCAAAATAATAGTAGGTATCATGAGAGCAAAGGATACCAGATATACCAGCTTAAAATACTAACTCATAGCAATTACGTTCTAACCCTCTGGATATGGATATTCTGCATATGATGACAAAATGAATTTACAGGTACTCATATTCATAGCCCTATAGAAGCAGAGACAATAGCATACCTCATCAACATTTGATTTCTTGGGATGCGCACATGATCAAATCTTAGTACTCCATTGTCCATGGTATTGTATGCTCCATTACCAAATTTCATTCCAATATCACCAACAGTTATACCGGGTAAAGGACTATGATCCTCCAAACTTCGGAGTTGGACAATAAAACCTGAAGCAGATAAATAATTATCATAAACTCTTATTTTAAGTGGTAAAAAAAGAATTCTCATTTCATTTAAGCTATCTAGCCCTTTTTAGTACAGACAAGAATCCTCACTTACCATGGACACCATAGTCTTGACCACCAGTTATAAGACGAGCAAAAACAACTGCATGTGTGGATGCTTTACCCAAGCCACCAGGCCACCACTACTCAGAAGATAAGCAACAAATTAAGGACTAGATCAAATAAACTTTAAAACAGAAAAAGGTTGCAGAAAGCAGTACTGAACTAAATGTGATGACCTTGAAAACAACACCTCACAGAATAAAGAAAAACCGCTGACACAATGTGTACCAGCCATAAAACCAGTACATACAGAAAAATTTTCAACAGGAAATTGGACATACTTGTCCCAAAACTTCACATTTTCATACACTCTTGTGTGTCATTTTCATCCCTACTTATCATTTTAATGCATGTCGGTTCCTTAATAATGATTCAAGAATTGGCCACATGATGACTTTGATGGATTTTTTAACTGAATTGGGCTAAAGGATGAAATCAGTACAAGGACAAAAACGGGATATTTCTCAAATTAAAAATAAAAACAAAGATTTTTCAACCACATCATGAGGTGGAACAAGAAAAACTTTAAAAGTTACCAATCATCAATCATTTTACTCACTTTGCTTGAGGTCAATGTGGGACTGTGAATAATAAATTCATCAGTTTGCAGATCAAACGTTGCAGTGGTTTCAAGGCCCTGTACATTAGAGCCATGACCAAGTTCAGTTTGAGCATAGCATCCTATTATCTGCATCTTGCGAGCCAAAGATAACCATTTTTGTTGCTGTTCATCAGTGCCTTGTCCTTTTATGAAAGGTATGAACATTCCCTATAGATGAAAAGTGCAACCAGTAAGTAACTGTAACTGTGCATCCCAAGATGTGGTTCAACTTCTACAACCAAAAAGAGATATTTAAAGAGAAATCAATCCTCAGATAATTTGTCAGAAACTACCCAGTGAAGATCAGTAAAAGCGGGTTCATCCACATAAAGCCTGAGTTTAGAAGCCTCT
Organism: Asclepias syriaca; assembly: GCA_027405835.1. Taxonomy (NCBI): domain Eukaryota; kingdom Viridiplantae; phylum Streptophyta; class Magnoliopsida; order Gentianales; family Apocynaceae; genus Asclepias; species Asclepias syriaca. Next base: position 4,720,206 of record CM049929.1, on the reverse strand, counting down.
TCCTCTGCAACAATGAAGATTATATAAGTAAAAAGGAAATTACAAGAAATTAGTCACAATAGATCATTCAATCAATTTTATTAACATTAAAAAAGAGGTGAATACCAGAGAGGCGAAGTTCAGAAATTCTCTTCCATGCATAAGACGCCTTTCTAAGAGTATTCTTGAATAATTCCTTTCTTGGTAGGTTAGCTCTTTCATCCTTTGCAAAAGCCTAAAACTCGTAACAAATAGTACAATTGACCAGATATCAGCAAAAACGTAGCAAAACTATTCAAGTAGAATTTCACTTTTTGTTCCCTTTACAAAAGAAAAACCATAATTCCACTTAGAAATCATAGAAATTACATATCCTGTCATTGTTAAAAAACATTTTCCTGACATCATCCCATCATTAAATAGAACTTTAAAAAAAATTAAAAAAGAAAGAAAAGAGAACACCTTTTTTAAAGTTATTACAAGTATGACGTATTTCCTACTCGATTGAAACATCAAGGAGCTAATTTTGATTATGTAAAACGAAACCCAAAAGTTCCAAAAAAAGAAAAAGCCCCATTGCCGACAGCAGGACGCAGACTGTCAAATTGAGTTAGACGTTCAACTAATCGAAGCAATTGATAGAGGATGATTAAATTCAACAACATACATCAAAAACAAAACACCTGAAACAATAATGAACAAATGTGGCTAAATATGGAGGACAGCGAGAAGGTAAGTCATGACATCCAGGGTACGAAAACGATCAATTCTCCTAATTTGTACCACGAAAACACAAATTTGCTCCCCAAATTCCCGTCCACTCATGCTTTAAACTCATTCACAAACAAAATTTCACAAGAAAAAAAGAGAGGAAGAAAGTACAGGATCATTAGCGACGATCTTAGACATCCGATCTGAGACTTCAAAAGCCTCCCGTGATCCTGCCCAAACTATCTTCATTGCATCTACATCGAATTGGGTCTTCTTCCTCTCATCGGCCAAGTAATCCACACCACCACCAGCCATATCTCCTACAAAATCCTTGCAAACAACACCAAATGCCAAGTACTCACTTTACTACTACTATCTCCGAAGATCTCTGACCCTCTCTCTCTCTCTACCTTTCTCTCTCCTTGTTGTCTGGTTAGGATATTCTTTTATAGTTCTGCTACACTCCTAACGATAAGGATCAAAATCAAAAAAGTTTGTTCTTCCCGAGGTGGCCTACGTTTCCCAATTCCTTCCATATTCTAAAGCTCGCCTCTTTATTAGGTGGACCGGGTCCACAATATATTTGTAGACCATATTCGTATTAAAATGACACATTATTTTTGTTTCCAATACTACCCTTGTCCCAGTCATTGCACCATCCCTCCTAATCTTTTTCATCTATATCAGGTTCACAAGTGAGCCCGTGAACCTGCTCCAGCTATGATTTTTTGTTTTTTTTTTCCCATGTTTTAAATGTTTGATTGACTTTTCTTTTCTTTTTTTTTCTTTTTTTTTTGGGTAAAAGACGCGTATATAATATTTGACTTTAATAAGAAGGGGACTTTTCTTCTTGTATTATCTTTGTCCAAATACTTCCTTACGGAGATAAAATTAATTTAGACATATTTAAGATATTCTTATCGATTTTTTAGAATTTAATGCACTTTTAATTACACACTATCAATTTTTTTATGAGATTTACAAGGTAATTTTTTTATGTTTTAAATTCATGAATTTTGAGATTCATAAATAATACAAATTTAATGAAATCTCATAGGTAATAAATAAGATTGCTAAAAACGCATCTTATAATCATAAATGAAGTCCTAAGTTCCAGACACAGTAAAAGAGTGTGCCCTCAAATTTTCTAAAAAAAAAAATGAATATACAACTGCATTGATTAATGTCTATTACTATGATTATCTATATTATGAAATATGTTAAGTAATGAGATCTCAAATATATATATATATATATATTGGTTAAAGGAGACTGATCAAAAGTATGAGAAAACTTTAATATAAAGAATGGAAATTTCTGTCTGTTTGCATAATACAAACTAATACTCAAATCTAAAGACTAGTTCCTATATGATGACAATATTTTGAATCTAAAAGGAAAAGAAAAAAGAAAAAAAGGAAACAGAGATCCTTCTTGTTGAGAAGGATATAGGGGAAAATGATTCCTATTCTTGGTAGGATGTCAAAATCACAAAAACAGAAACTATATTACCCAATAAAGAAACTTCAACTGCATCCCCTTTGGTTCTGATTTGATATAAAAACCATAGTTTCCATGATCTGCATGAGATTACAGAATGCAAAAGAGAAAATAATGACTAGTACAGATTCAAAATCTCAGAGTTGCAAGAAATATCTGTCTTCCATTTTTCTTGCACCAGTAAAATGTTTTTATCTGTATCATCATAGATGGATACAATCTGAGCATGATAAAAGTCATTCAGCAAAGTATACCAGCAAAGAACGTTATAAAAAAACTATGCATGATTATAAGTCAAATCACATGGAAACCATTTATTTCAAGAGGCAAATGTCAAAGCAAATTGTATTATCATTCAGACATATTGACAAATCTTGAGATGAAAACAGTTTAGAAGTTACTCATGTCAATATTTACCATCATGTAACATTTTATATCACATAATGAAGAAGTAAGGACTAATTGAGGTGATTTTGTATCGTATTTGTATAACTGGAGTGTGAGATTTAAAATCATTCTCTGTGAACAGAGTTCATCTTGCATCAGACACCAATATGTTTCAAGAAACACCAGCATCAGAGACCAAGTATTCTCAAACTAAACAGAGTTCATCCTGCATCTATATTCAATTCAGTTAAGGATAAGAGGATGAAAAAACATATATATATTCATCTTGTATGATTAGGCAGTGATAATCATCTCGGTGACTTGGAAGAGATTGTTCTTTTCTATAGGTGGTACTTCTGAGAAACTATGAAAATTCTACAATGCCCGTAATTTCTCTGATAAAGAGGACTGGAGAGGAAGCACAAGAAATTTGGGGTTACAAAAGAAGAGTGGAAACAGGAAATATCCATCAATACTGCAAACCTTTTAAGATAGAGGCACAAAATTACAGGTAAAAGTGAAAACAGCAGACAGAGAGAAATCATGAGGACAACTTTCAGACTATTTTTGTTTTTTAGCAAAAAAAAAAAAAATTACCTCAGAGATCACCAACACAAAATGCTTCACTAGACTTGAAATGCAAATCTGATCACCGTTGTCAATTTCCTTGTGTCCAACCAGCTGCATTTTGGGGCTCCCTTGAAGTCTCCATGTTTTATGAGTTGTTAGCATTGGTTAAAGCAGAAGTAGGACCATACATTTAAAACTATGCCATATCCAAGTCAAAAAGTAGGAGGTGAAATTTAATCCTCTAGTAGATAGGATGAAGTCCTGAAAGAACATTAGTCCATTCACCTGGAAAACAGCTGCTGCAATGGTGTCAATTTTAGCCAGAACATGTTCTATATTTTCTCATCAAGTCTATGCTTTCCGCAATGGTGGATCCAGCTGTCCCAACAAAGCCGAGAGAAGCACAGCTGCAAACAGACTCTTCCACATATAAAAGTATATCAGGTACCATTTGGTAATTGCAGTTCTTCAAAAATTTTATAGCAGAAACTGAATTAAAACTTTTTCTCTTTTCAACATTCGCTATCTTCTTAGCAGTTTTCACAACTAAATCGTCACTTGCTTTCAGAACAAAGAGCTTAAATGTATCTGTATCTTTGACTAAATCTCCCAAGTAGCTTCCTGTCCAATTACTCATGGGAAGATCAGTCATTACAAATATATGAATTGGGAGAGGACCATTTTGTTTTAGAGATTCTAACTTTTGCTTCAACGCCATAAAAGAAGCTTTCCAGTGGTTCTTGAACTGTCCATCCAATAGCCTAAGTTGAGCACAAAGAAAAGGAGATTTAATTTTTTGAAGGGCAAACTCCCTCCCCGCCTTAGTAATTTCAGGGACAAAAGGGAGAAAATCTATCTTCTGGATCACTGACTGTATCCTTTTATCATTTTGAGCTTCGTGGATATCAATGTGCGACTCAGAGCCCTTATATGGTGCTGTAAATAGACTTCCAAAGGCCAGAAGTACAGCTGATTCAGCCTTGGAACCAGGACCAAGGGCCTTGTAAACATCCCTTCTTCTCCTAACAAAGGAAATTTTCTTCTTCTGCTTAAGTTGGTCATCAGGTTGGAATGAATCCAAATCTCCATCTTCACCATCACTCTGATATGTCCAAACTGTAGTTCTACAATCTTCATCTAAAGCATATAAACAATCATTTACACTACCACTGTACCCAGATAATAACAACCCACATTGGCGTAGTTCCTCAAGTAATGCAAGCTTACTACTGTGGCCTCTGATTCTTGCAACCCGTCGTCCGACATTATTAGACTCCGAACATATATCGCCAATGTTCAATCCACACCAATTAGATACAAACACTCTAAAATCAATAACTCTAACTGTTGAATCAGACACTAGGGATGACAGATCAATTATATCAGCCATAGACACATACCTGAAATTTTACAACAAAAACATAAATAAATCTGAATATAATACCAAACACAAACACACGAAACGTATGCTTATACTTCAAAAGCATCTACAGAACTGAAAGGAATAACAGAAAGGTTGCTTAAAATTGGATCTGCATTTAACCGTGTCCGATAAATTTGAACTTGCCTGAGATTTCGGAGTAGATCAATAGAGTGATTCCAGACAGCAAATCTCAAATCATTAGGGCTCAAAACCCTAAATTTAGGGCAGCTACCGAGGGCAACAGCATGATGATCAAGAATAGGCAGAACAATCAGCGTTCGATTTAGAATAGCAGCCATCAAAATAGCATTCTTGAACTCCGACAACTGGTTGCTGAACCCACTGTGAGGAGCATACCACATAAACTTCTCCTCTGCAGCTCTTGCGCGACTGCATTGCCCAAAAACAATATCATTCCTGGAATTCCTCGAAACGGAGAAAAATGATTGAAGAAGAAGATTCTTGGAGGAACTGAAGAGAAACAGAGACAAAAAAGTGAGGAATAGGAGGAAAATGATCAGTACGCGGAGAGGAGATTTGGTAGATTGGTTTTGGGCGAATCTCCTCCTCCATTTGTTATTGTTGTTGGCTCTGCTGAAATTCTTCAGAGCTTCCATCTTTTTCCTTCTCCTTCTTTTTTTTTTTTTTTTTTTTTTTTTTTGACCCGTCTGCAAACTGGGTGAAATTTGGATCTTTCCCCTTATACTCTTGCAAGTCCCATCCTAGCTTAATTTAGGGAGAAATTTTATAATTTTCGTATTTATATAAGATGAATTTCAAAACAAATAATTTTATATTAAAATTAATTTTTGTTTGTTCGCATATTATTAAATAAAAAGTAAATAAAACATATTGGCTCCAATCTGGACTCAAAAGCTAGTGGATAGATCAAATATGACATTAACAGTCTAGGCTGAAATTAGCCCAATTAATGTAAGTTCATTTTCTTGGCCCAACTAATTGAGATTGGACGGGAGTCTAACTCTTATTCGGGCCTGATTCTTACATAGGGTATCTAAAGAGTCAAATTCTTTAGATTCCATTCAAATTGCAGAAAATCTAACTCAGATAAAATCTAACTCTTATTTGACAGGAAATCTCACTCTAGCTCTTATATAGCAGCGTCTAGAGAGTCCAACTCTTTAAATTTGGTCCAAATTATGTTCACACAATCCAACTCTTATTTGGAAGAAGACCTCACTCTAGCTCTTACGTGGAAGTCCAGCATTTGGAGAGTCCAACTCTTCAGATTGGACCTAAATTATGTCTGAAGAATCCAACTTTTATTCGAGAGAATGCCTCACTCAAATTCTTACTCAGGACAAGACCCGTACGCTAATTCTCACATGGTGCTAACAATATTGTAGCTTCACAATAAATTTTATCATTATACCAAATCAAATACTTAAAACAAAGATTTTTATATATGTATAACCAACACATGTTGGTTCAAACAAGATGAGCTTAATTTCCTATTTACGATGTCTCCAATTTGAACCTTGTAAGAATCTTTCTCAATATATGTCAAATTCGATTCTAATCTAATTCAGTTGAGATATAAAATTAATATATTATATAATTCTTTTTAAGAAAAAACTTTTTATCTCCAATATATCCAACAACGTTTGTGGGACCTACAAGGAAAAAGGTTTATAAGATTACATATCTTCTTGATTTCGTCAAATTTTGGGGGACAAAGGCAGGAAGTATTCTCCCCTTTTTTCTTGAAAAAGTTTAAAACTTTTTTTTTTCTGCGTTCCTATTTGTAAATCTTTAATTTTTATTCGTTTTATCATATATAAAAAAGTATTCTTTAAATAAAGATAAACTTCGTAATATATATATATATATATATATATATATATATATATATATATATAACAAACATATCAAAAATGCTACTTCCAACAAAACCATGTCCAGCATTAGAAGAATAAAGCAAAGAAAACCAAGAACACAGCTTTAAGGAAGGACATCAAAATGCTGCTGCGATGACCGGAAAACATTAAAATGTTCTGTTGATCCTACATTAAGGGAATCATCAGATATAACTCCAAAAAAGATGTTAAACCTTAAAAACAGACAACAAAAAGACAATGTTGCTGGAAACAAAGTTAGTTAACTGAATCTAATAACCAAATCTTTTATTATACTAATAATTAAAACAAAAAAAATAAAAAAGGGCCATTCATATAAAGCAAGCTACATAATAGAGTTGTGTATTAACATGCTGATGCTAACCAATACAACGTAAACAAGATATATTCTTTCTCTCTCTCTCTCTCTAGATTACCATTAGAAGAAAAAAAAAGGGCTACATTACCATTAGACAGCATGAATTGGAGTATGGCTAGAATTCATGCCTGAACTGCCAGATGAAGGATTTGCATGAAAAGCTGACTGCCTCGTTGAACCTCCTTCGACTAGTTTTAGCGAGACAGGTGGAGGAGGCATCAGAGCATCTCCACCAGAACCAGATTCGCCTAAGCTTAATTTCGACATGCCAACTAGCTCGTCCACATTGATTGGACTCTTTGAGTGTACTGCTCTCGGCTTAACCACTTCGTGTGTTTCTTGTTTTGGAGGCTCGACGTTGTAGCCTGACCACATTGGAAAAGCCACAGGGAAGAATGGAGCTACATAAGCTGGATATACTACTGGATAAGAGTAATTTGATTCATCTGGCTTAGGTGGCAATGGTTCGGACTCATTGGAGTGGGGAGAGTCGACTGATTCGACTTCTTCATCCATTGCAGAAGCAGCAGGCAGTTGGTTGTTGTTGATTTGAGCCTCGGATTGTGGAGGATCTACTGTGAAGAAATCCCTTGATACAGGAGCATCTACTGACTACAAAAATCAAAAGAACAGAGCAAACAGAGTAAAAAAATTGCATTACTTTATACTTGATTTCATGAAAACACAATAGACAGTTTCATCTCAACCTTGGGACAGCTTTCTGCCAACAAACTATGTATTGAAAGATGGTACTAACTATTAAGATTTACTCTTCCTTTTCGTCGTTTTTGTTGTTGTTGTCGCAATTTTCTCCATCCTCTCCTCATAACTAATCCACATAATATACCTTGCTAATTGATCTTTATAGTGTTTCCTCTAGCCATTTTTCCCTCTTTTGTAATTAGATTCGCTCTGGCATCACTGTCGTGCTAGTCTCCCACTCGGTCAGCTATGCTAAAAACGAGGGGAAAAACTCATCACTCTCTTTCCTTCTTTTGCCATCATGTCACCAAACGGGGGCACATGTTCATAAAAAATGGGATCCTATCATCTTCGTATACTCCCCCCATTGCTTTCATTGTTTCCTCAAAGGTGGGGGGCTATACTATGTTCCGAGGGTTGGTTTGTTCATAGATTAAAGCGGTATATGAGTAGGGTTCCTTTACAAGGTTCGTCCACGGAGGGTGATTCAAGGCTTGGCAAGGAAATTTGGAGTCATAGGTAAGGATCTTTTACATGTAAGACCAAACCATATCCATTGAATAGAAACATTAAACTATATATCTTAATATGATGGTTCTCTATCATCCAAACATTTATGTAATCCTTTCTTATCCGTTGTGTCCTAAAATTGATCCTCAATGTACCATTTAAGGTAACTAATTGTGTACAATAATGGTATTATCAACTACAAAATTTGTCTAGAATTACCGATGATAATGTCAAATCTACGGATATAGCACAAGGGATTCAAAAACTTACTTCATCAGGTACAATATCAAAGAGGCTGGATCTCCTTTTTCTCCTGGAGACATTACTTTGTCTGATAAAATATTTCTGAGCATGGCTTGCGACCTGAGTAGGAGTTCTTGAAATTACATAACCCCGGGCAATTCCTCGCCAATCTCCTTTACCAAGCTTTTGCAGACCAAGTAAAAACATTCTATGTTCCTCTTCAGTCCATGGGACGCCTGTAAATCAAATTCCAAACAAAAGCTTTTAAACCCTACCACCATTTGACAAATAGAAAGCATTGTACTTTTTTACTTCTTTTTCTTTATTTAAGAAGCAGAAACATATTCAAAGCAATGATTAAGTGACGTACTACTCTAATATAGCCAAGAGCCATTACTCAGAGAAAACTGAAGGCAACATGACATCAACAAAAGAGAATGATCAAATTCTAGAAGCTTCTAAAAGCAGACCTAACCGCAATATCCTAAGTCATTATTGAGAATTGATATTTGGAACACAAAGAACACATCTTTATCAATAAGAAATCCAAAATCCCCAAATATGCATATTTTTTTCATTTAAAAACATATAAGATTCTTCAAATTCTAGTTAGGTAAAAAATGAAGTAGAAATAACAGAGAAACTTACAATATAAAATTGGATATTCCCATGATCTTGCCTTAATTTATAAACATATTCAAAAATGTGTTTCATGTGATTTTGATAAATTCACATTGACTCTGGAAAAATTCGAATGGGAGAAGAAACTTAGAAAAGTATGCAAACTAGAATTACAAACAAACCCACCATTCCGCCGATCCCAAAATGACATTTTTATTAACAAATCAAGTTTCTGAATCTGAAAAAAAATGGAAAATATACGTGCATCAAAAAATTTTGATATGCAGAAATAGGAGATTAAAAATTAAAGAATGAAAAATAAATCAGGAATCATCATACCCTTCTTTCTTTCCCGGCTAGAAGAAGACCCGGGAACAAAATCCTCAGAGGCATATCCATCAGCGGCGCCGCCGCCGGCCGAGGGATGATCAGGGGTATCACCAGGAGAATCATGAGCAGCAGCAAGACCATTTTGAGGAGTAGCACTACCACTTCCGCCGCTACTATTACTATAATGAGTCAAGTTCCCCATACTAGCACTTTTCCGGATCGACCCATCAGTCAATCGAACCCCAAAAAGCTTAACTCCCCTGTTCGGACACGTCCGAGAATTATGTCCGTTATGGCTGCAATGCGAACACCTTCTAGTCATCCTTCTCTGCAATTATTCTCACAACCCAAATTGAATGATTCACCTGGGTTGGATCCGATCCCTGTTCTTCAATCGACAGTTTCAAAGCTTTCTTCTTTTTTTTCTTTTCTTTTTTTTTTTTCTTCTGAATCAAGAAATGATCTTTTTTAATAAATTTTTTCCCTTTTTAATCTCTCTGTGCTTGGCTTGGCGTGTACAAATTAAATGATCCGAGGAAGGATAATATGGTGGATAAGAGTTTTCCTGTGTTTTTGCTTCTTGATTGATTGGATGAAATGAATGTTTGTGGTCTGGTTGTTGGATGTTGTACAAAGAATGGGTGTGTGTGGATGGAGATACAGATATAGATATAGAGAGAGAAACAACAACAATAAAAAATAAAAAATAAAAAATAGGAAGAGAAAGTGAGGGGACAAAATTTTGAGAGCATGGGGATGATTAGGTTTATTTAATTTAGGTCTAGAAGACATGTTAGAGAGAGAAACAAAACCAATTATACATTCCTGGTTTTAGTATACTCTTTTCTTTCTTTAAATAATTAAATCTTTTTCATTAATTTTTTTTTAAAACAATATTATTTGTGAAAGAAAATTTAATTCAATTTGTGATGGTAAATAAATCATAAGTAAAAAAAATGACCAGTATTTTGTTATTATATAAATAGTAAAAAAAAATATTTATGGTTTGTATTTATTAAAAATTTAAAATATATTTATGGTTTGTATTTATTAAAAAATTAAAATATATTTTTTTATTAAAATGTAAATATTTTCTTTAGTAATTAGTGTATCTTAAAACTAAATAATATTAAACAAATTTACAGATAAGATAATACATAAACAAAGATTCTCAAACGATAAAAGAATGGATTTTTATCTCCTTATCCATTTAATTGTAAATGTGAACACGTCTTTTTTTCCTCTGTTTGAATGAATGACAATATTGTGGGAAAAAAAGATTCTTTTGTTATATTTCCAAAATGCTAAACCTACCTACTCATATTGGAGAGCCAAATCTTTATCATTCAATTCCCTATTTTGTCAAAAAAGAGTTATCCGTATATATTGATTTATGTAATTTTACAGATTTAAAATATATTATTAAATAAAAAATTTTAGATTTTATTTAAATAATAGATCTATAAATGATTAGATTTCAAATAATAATAATTTAAAATTATTTATTTAATAATATATTTTAAATTTATAAAAATATAAATAAATAAATAGGGAAAGTGAATTTGGTAGAGGAATTCACGTTTGGGAAAATGGTCTAAAAAATAAAAAATGTGGATAAGTTTGGATATGACAATAATGTTTTTATTATATATATATATATATATATATATATATATATAATATATATATATATATTTGCCCTAGTTGCTAGGAATAAGAAAAGGGGAAGTGATATATATGAACAAATATATCCCATTCTAATAAAAAGAGTCTTTAAATGCAAAAATAGTACTACTCAATTATTCAACAGACAATTACCTCTTTTTAGAAATAGCACTTCCTTTTTCTTTTCTTTTTTTTTTTTTTTTTACACTTTCTCCACGTGACATTTACAAATTTTTAACCATTTCCATATATATATATATATATTATTATGGATTAAATTATTAATTTTAAATGTAAATAAATAAAGAGGATAAGGAGTTAGGGAAAAGGAATATCTGATGAGTGGTTGGTTTCTTTTCTCATTGGGAATGTAATCTTCCTTTTAGATATTTGGCCACGCAACTTTTGTGAATACTATTAATAAAATAAAGATAATTTTTTAAATTTAATTGATTAAATATCAATAAATTTATTAATTTATTATTTGCTAGATAATAATGTAAACGTGCCTCTTTCTTTATATATACATATATAAATTATTCTTAAAAAAAATATAGAGTAATACTTTTTTATTTTGACAAATTACCAGTTCTTTAGACATAATATACATAAAAAATATTTTAAACAATGTTATAAATTTTTATTTTTTATATTTATTAACAAATTGTTTTTAATAATGTTATAAATTTTATTTTTTATGTTTTATATTTATATAATTATTAGTAGGCACATTTTAATTTTAATGTGATAAACACAAAATACAAAATACAAAATCATAAATTACATAATTAAAGTCTAATGAAAATTATTTATGTGTTTATAATATTAAAATCAACATAAAACAAATTTTATCGATATATTTTTTCCCCATATATCTTTATTATTATAGAATAACAATAATAATAATAACTATTAAATTAAACTTTCATAATAACAAAATGTAATTACAGAATAAAAGGAGAGTTGGATAATTAATTTCTTTCGAGACTTATTTATAGAAATTATCTTTTATATTAGTTTTTTTTTTAAATTTTTTATAATATTTTAAAAAGTATTATCTAAAATACAAATAAAAATAAGATACTTGAATTAAATAAATTATAAAACATTACATATCCAATTTTTATTTTATTAGTTTATATCTTATAGAATATTTCATGAAATTTTAGCTTATAAACAATGTTTTAGAATAATATTTTATAACATTTTGTGTCCTTTTTTATAAATTTTAAATTTATTATCTCACATACTAATGAATTATTGATAACTATATTTTAATTTTTTGTCGTATAATACTACATGATATTTAAATAAATTTAAACTTTAATTAATTTAAAAGTTGTCTCAAATCTTTTAGGAAATAAAATCTCTACCTTTAAAGCGGAAAAAGGAAAATATTTGTAAAAGGAAAATAACAATAAAGTTAGACAATGATTTTAACAATAAAAGCCAAAAACTTGTGAATATCAATTAAAGAGATCAGAAAAGATTCATTAATAATTAAAATTGCCAAATATATATATATATATATATATATATAGGGGTAAAAAAGTAAAATCAATGTAAAATAAGAGAATGGGGACCACAAGTAAAGGAGTAAGCTTTATTATATTGTTATATATTTTTACCCGTTCAAATGGAATAAATCTTATCATTTCATAATAAATATTACTTATATTAAAAAAATCATAACATTATTTATCTTATCCAATTTTTCAGCAGCCTTTTATCCTCAATATTTCATATTTGTTTGGGTCCCACCATCTGGTCAAAAGTAGGTGGAAATCACAATCCCCGAATACGAATCAACGGCTCACATTTATCGTCTTCGGGAATCAAATCTCCAGGAAAACCAACTTTTTTTTTTTTTTCCATTAAAATTATATTCACAAAAAAAAATTGTATCAAAATTATAAAATTATGTGTTAATTTAAAGTCAAAATTTAGTGTCAGTTGTCAAATCAACTTTTAATTATTTAATTAGAGAATTTGACAAAACTATAAATAACAAGAAAAAGAGAAAGGGTAAAAAGGGATTTTCGGGGAATGCATACACCGAGAAGCGTGTCACGTGACGTTTAAAGAAGAGCACGTTGACGGTCGGTAAGAAAAAGGGTCCCACAGAATCATTTATAGGATGACATTATAATAATAATGTGTTCCACATGTCGTCTTTGACCTTCCTTAGTATCCTTTTTGGCCAATCAGATGTCAGAATTTGACACGTTCCACTTCTCTTGTCCCCACATTTTTTTTTACCGTGTTTTTTCCTTCTTTATCCTCTTCGGATAAGATTTTACTATGATTGTCCATTTCCATTTTTTTCTTTCATTTTCCTTATTTTACAGCTTTCCCATTCCATCTTTCTTTTTTCATTGATTTCCTTTTTATCTATTTTGGATACTTTCATTATTCATTTTAATTTCCATCGTCAAATATTTTAAATGAAAATATTATTAAATTGTTTATATAGAATATATAAATAATAAATTTTCATAGGAAAGTAAGTTTGAGACGCTCCTGAAGATAATCTCCACTGCGAATTGGAAGATATCTTGGAGGAGAAGATTCACTGCAGCAACTTTCTAAGCATTCCACAACACAATCTGGGTTCGGGTCTAAAAAGAAAGCCATCTGAAAAGAATGTAGAAAGATATATTATATATATTATATATATATATATGTATATATATATATGTATGTATGTATATGTATGAAAGAGTGGTAAGTATGGCCTCACTGAATAGCGTTCTCGACCAGTTGGAATCACCCTATGCAAAGTTGACCTGTAAAAGAAAAAAAGAATGACAAAACATGTTAAAGAAGAAGATGAAGAACAAACAATATACTAAGTGTTAAAAGAGGTTTTATAGCTTAAGTGAGGTCAACGGTTCAATCACTATTTATATATGCATTTGGGATCAAAGTTTTCTGTTGTAAGAGACTAATTCAGCTCAATTAAAAATTAGTCTAGATGTGGATTGACTTTATCATAGTTGGGATCCATGCGTGTCCTAAAAAATAAATTATATATATATATATATATATATATATATATATATATATATATATATATAGGAAGTGTAAGACATAACTAAATGTTTTACCTAAACAAGCAATTTGTCCATCTCTCCATCATATCCCCAATGTTAACTATGAAAGCCCTGTAATTTTCCCAAGAAATTTCAGTAATTTTGAAGAGATATAATGGCGATTTTGAGTATTTCAAAATCAGTATGTAAAGACCAACCCTTTAACATGAGGTACATCTTCCCAGATTTGAGGTTGTCTGAGCTTTTCTCTGCAAACCTGAAGTTAAAAACAGCATTGATATTTGATATACATACATGTAAACATATATATATATATATATTTATTTATTTATTTATTTATTTATTTATGATACTATGCATAAGTAGTAAACTATTGAAAGAAAGGAATTTAGATTTTAACATTGGTTAAAAAATTATAAAAAATAGTTTGGAGGACAGTTCTTTCACTTGAATTAAAATAAGTAAAAAACTATGTTCTCCTTAAAAGATTTTATGCGGAATAAAATTCTTTCTTAAGAGATTCTTTATCAATTTGAAAATCAAAAATTAAGACATTTAATTCAGCTCCTAATGACGAATATGTGGGAGACTCTGGTTGAGTACTATCAGGCTCAGGCTCAGTAGGAGGTGTTTCGACTGCATAATGTGCTCTGGGAATGTGCGGATGAAAATTAACAGTATCTAACCTGATTGGAAGAGAAGATACAGATGCACGTGGTGCTTGAATATCAAATAGAACAATTGGGGTTCTTGAGATTCGATGACTGAGAGACCTTGGAAAGAAATTGAGACTGATCCTGAAGAAGATTGATCGATGTGAGAAACAATGGTGTTTGCTGGCTTGGTACTAGGAGTGACATATTCTAAAAGCCATTGCTGAGGTAGCGTAACTTGATTCCAAGCTAAAGACTTAGGTATGGAAAGATGAGATCGTTGCAAGTCTGTTTGGAACAGGACAGTTTCTCCTTTGTGACGAGTCTTCATTGCTCCTGTGTTAAAGGCTGAACTCATGGCTTTGTATTGAACCCTGTAAAAAATAGTGATTGGAGAAGTTCCAATTTTTGTTTTAAAGTTTGCAGTTTTAACATTAAGAGTTAAAGAGTCCAAAAACTTATTCTCTTCTTCCTTTTGACAGACCTCCTATTAGTAAAGTCTTAACTGCTCTTAATTCTAAAGAAGCTCAGATTAACTTCCTTAAAGAAGAGGATGCTTTTAAAAGGTTAACAGCTCAATTGCAGGAACCATCTGTTCAATCTAAAATTAAGATTTTAGAGCACAAATTACAAACGGATCTTTGCGTAGATCTTCCTACTGCTTTTTGGAATAGAAAACAACATATGGTCCGCTTACCATATGAACCCGATTTTGATGAAAAAACCATTCCTACCAAGGCTAGACCAATTCAAATGAATCATGAACTCATTGCCCATTGCCAGAAAGAAATTAATGATCTTTTGTCAAAACAGATTATTACTCCAAGCCAATCACCCTGGAGTTGTGCAGCTTTTTATGTCAATAAATGTGCCGAGATTGAACGAGGTGTTCCACGACTTGTTATCAACTACAAACCACTCAACACTGCTCTAAGATGGATTAGGTATCCAATTCCTAACAAAAAAGATTTACTCCAACGTTTATATGTTGCTTCTATATTTTCGAAATTTGATTTAAAATCTAATTTCTGGCAAATACAGATTGATCCTCGTGATAGATATAAGACTGCTTTTACTGTTCTTTTTGGTCAGTATCAATGGAATGTCATGCCTTTTGGATTAAAGAATGCCCCCTCCGAATTTCAACGGATTATGAATGATATTTTTAATCTCTATTCAATATTTATTATTGTTTATATTGATGATATTCTGATTTTCTTAGATAGCATTGATCAACATTTCAAGCATTTACATACCTTTTTCCATGTCATCCGAACAAATGGTTTGGTTCTCTCCATAACTAAGTATAGTCTATTTCAAGTCAATATTCGATTTCTTGGTCATAATATCCAATTAGGAACTACTGTTCCTATCCAAAGATCCATTCAATTTGCTAACAAATTTCCTGACAAGATACTTAATAAAACTCAATTGCAGCGTTTTCTTGATTGTGTAAATTATGTGTCTGATTTCATCCCAAGACTTAAAACATTACTTAAGCCTTTGCATGATAGGTTGAAATCACATCCCCTGCATGGACTGATGTGCATACAAATGTTGTTAAACAAATTAAGATCAAAGTTGTCAATCTTCCTTGCTTACCATTACCTTATCCGAATGCCTTTAAAATTGTTGAGATGGATGCATCTGATATAGGTTATGGTGGAATATTAAAACAAAAATTAAATGACATTGAACATATCATTGCAGTTGCATCCAAACATTGGAATAATTCTCAACAGAATTATCCTACTATCAAAAAAGAAATTTTGGCTATTGTTTTATTTATTTCCAAATTTCAAGCTGATTTACTCAATCAAAAATTTCTTCTTCGTATTGATTGTAAAGCGGCCAAATCTATTTTACAAAAAGATGTTCAAAACTTAGCTTCAAAACATATTTTCTCTAGATGGCAAACTATTTTGTCTATATTTGATTTTGAAATTGAATATATTAAGGGGAGCTCCAATTCTATACCCGATTTCCTAACCCGAGAGTTTTTACAGGGCAGATAACCAATATGCTCAGAAAGAAAAAAGAACATGACAATCCTATCAATGAGTCTTTATCATCAGGTATTTATTCTTGCCCGTGCAAGAACTCAACTTTTCCCTCCAAGACACAATTTGTCAAAGCTATCCGAGAGCAAGAATTGGATAGACAAAGACGATGCCCGAATTGTGATTCGTTGGTGATAAAACAACAGACAACTGTTGCTCCACCGCAACCCCAATTCCAAGATGTCACTAGTTATGCTATGAAACAAGTAGCCCCCTCATTTCTCACGGAATCCTCTGCGACCATTCCTCTCACCAATCCCAAGAATTGGGCAGACATTACTCAAGACGCCCAAGATCCTGATACTGAATGGACTGATGCAGATATAAAAAATTGGTGCCGATTAATGCACCTCCCAACTACAACTGACAAAAGATTGATAAAAAATCAACAAGCCATGATTAAAAATTTATTAACCCAAGTGGTGGCCTCCAGCCCCACTTCCTCTTCCCCAGTAGTTGCCCCAAGCACAACTACTCCTATGGCGGTGGTTAAAACTACTGCATCATAGACTATGATTTCTCATAGTTCTCCACAACACAACATGGTACAATCGGTACCCCAAAAGGCACTTTCTTCTTCGGTGCCACAACCTTTTCTTCCTAATAGGTCTTCCTCCGAAGATTCCTTTTATATTAAAAATGACATTGTTTACCCTCTTCTACAAATAGAGCCTGAATTTTGGAGCCAAAACCCTCAAGAAGTTGCTAATCTCATGCTTAGCCCAACTATTAATTTTGTCCAAAAATCCCATGTATATACCCAAAAATTCTACGAGTTCATCCTTGCAGATACTAAATCTTGTTCTTTTAAGCCTCATTTGGGTAAACAACACTCTGACAGAATTACACATACCACTGTTTGGCTAAAACATATTCTTTCTCCTAAAGAATGGGGAATTCACCCCGCAAGATACAAGAAACTTTCACAACCCTTCAACCCACAATTTTTTAATTATTATGATTATGAAGACGCTTGGATGAATGTCTTTACTTTTCAGAATGATATTCGAAAGCATTCCTGGTTTATCATGTGGGATAAAAATTTATCCCTATCTTTCCGCAATGGTTTCTTTACAGGTGGTGGGCAATCTACGGATTTCAACAAAATATTTTACCTTCGCCTGTAAAAGATGGATATCAACATTTTTCTGACAAATTCCATCTTACTCGGCAGAAGACTCCAATTTTATTCCAATTTGCAAGCCGATTTTGTATCCCCTGAATTTTCTCCCAAAATTACTTTTCACAAAAAAAAGCAGATCATTATGGGTAACCTTGGTTAAGCCTTCAAGGTCATACTAAATGGTATAAACAATGGAATGCTGATACTGCCCATGTTCCAGCGGTAGAAAAGTGGTTCCTCCAAAATCCAACATTTAACTCCTCAAGTAATATATAACATTTAACCTTCCTTCAACAAAAATCAATTGTTGCTTCTCAACTAGCAGCCTCTGGAACAAAAGAAGATTTTGTCAAACAGATGGAACAACTGTTGAAGACACTAAAGACCACTCCCACAGAATCTTCAACTCACTCTTCCTCTCATTCTGATTCTGATGATGAAGTCTGCTCCTCAGCATGACATCACCAGAAGATGACATCACCCATGACCTCACCAGACAATGACGCCATCCATGACTTCACCAGACGATGACGTCATCCATGACATAACTTGCTATTGTACATTGTAGCGGCGACTTTTTGAAAATACTATTCATCAATTACTGTAGTAGCTACTGTAGAAGCCGAAGAAATTTTCTATAAATAACTCATTCTCCTCCCTTAGAAAGCAGGTAAGTTTTATTTTAGACTTTCTCTTTGTAAGTGTGTGCAAGTGTATTTCTCATTCCAGAGAGAGAAACCTCCAGTTTGTAATTGATTAGTTCCTTTCTCCCGTACTTATATAATATTATGTTTTTTAAAAAATAAAAAATAAATTTTTATATATTATATACTGCATAGGGTCTGATAATCCACCTACATTCATCCTAAAGGCATACTGCATCTGCATTTTCATAATGGCTGGTTGTACCGCCTAAGTTTACTTTATTCATAACTTTCTTGTTAATTGGTTAACCTTATTTCATCTTTCTGTTCATCCCCTTCGAGGTCTTCTTCCACGTCTCTAGTATCAGAGCCAGAGGATGAAGTAAAGTAAGATGTTATACTTATTATATTCTTATTATTCATAATAAATCTATGGCTGGATCTGGTTAACTTGTGAAATGCTATGTATATCTTTGACATGTTTGGTAAATAATCTGTTGTACATAACTCTGTGATCCTTTTGGGTCTACGCTCTTAGATGATATCATTGCATCAGCCAAGGGAAGGCATAAAGTGCAGGTGACCAAGATGCTCGTGTTTTACCCCTATTGAGTTATTTACTATAGATCTTATACCAGATCTGCAAATTTTATACATTCATTTAACAAGAATAATAGATCTACTTCATTGTTCATTGATCTGTTATTTTTACTAAGAATAGGATAAGTATATATTTTCCCTTATGAATTCTGATGGATCCGATATCAGGACAAGGAGGATCTAGTTTACATAGTTCATCAACGTGATTATCTGTTTTACTGTCGTAAGTTATGACTTTTCTTAATCCTTTTTCTTCTAAACGATCCTCTCCCTCTCTTTCTGATTCTTCCCCTTCTCCATCATCTATCTTAAAATTAAGGTTCTTGACTTTGTTAGCTAACTTGCAATATCTAGCAATATGACCAAGTTTTCCACACCTAAAGCATATACCAGGATGTTTGGAAGAAGAGGGGAGAGACTGTTTGAGGGGGGGCTTATTTATATATATATATATATATATATATATATATATAATATATGAGAAACTGTTGTGCAGGAAACATGCCTGAAGTCCACCAACACCATCAGTGACTAAAAGAGTAATCATTCCATAATCTGAATGAGCAGAAGCTCCATATATTTGTTCATCATGATTCCCTAACTCACCTGTTATTTATAAATGCAACAAATTATATTTATTTTAATAACTCGAAATAGGATTATTACAGTGTTAGGACAAGCAAACCTGGATAGTGTAATAGACGAAGGTAAGCTGCAGGTGAATCAAGAGCTCCAACTTTAATGAAAAAATCATCATCCAAGTTTAGTGCCATAGCAACAGAAGAGAGTAGCAATTTCCCCACGTCTCTGAGCCGTAAAAACAGTGAGCAAAAAAGAATGAGATTTGGTAGGAAAATTGTTTTTCAGAAGAAAAAATTGACCAGAATTTTACAAGAGTTTTTTGTGGAAATCTTCCATTGTTGATCTCCAATGTGGAAGAAGCTCTGGAAATTTCTTACACACAAAAAGACACAATTAATATCAATAAAATGTGAAGGAAATTTGAGTTTCGGAGAAAAGGAAAATAAAAGCACCTTTAGAAGGCCATTGATTCAAATTATCTTCTAAAGGGCCAATGTAAAAGCTTTCTTTAGAATCACCTAATACAAGACATACAAAATACTTCAAAGAAATTCATTTTATGGATCAATCAATCATTTGATTTCAATTCTAGAAAGGAAGAAATAAACCTTTAGAAGTTAAAGATGGATCGAGTTTCTCAGCAAAAAGAGGTGTATAACCATTATGATTCTTTCGAGCAACTTTCATTTTTTCCATGAGAGAGAGCATGAAAAAGTTTCTGTTCTGTTCAAACACTCTCTGTACAAACGCTTCCTCTATACCATGGTTTACAAGATAAAAGAAACCAGAATCCATACATGCCTACAGTCACAGAAAAACACAACCCAAAAACAATCAATATTCATATAAGGCAAGTAAACAAACATTTCTTGATCATTCAAATATGAATCAATTTCACACTGATCTTGAAACCCCATTTTCTCAAACAGTTCAAATACTGAAAAGGGGCATATTTTTGGTCCCAAAACACATAAAATCAGTACTCTTCTTGAAAATGCCAAAACAGGATTAAGAAATTAACAAGAACAAAACGAGAATAATCTTTCGTTAGAACTAAATTAACAAGAGGCCATATATTATGAAAGTGGCTGAATGAGACCTGACGAATGGATTTAGCAGTAGAGAGGCGATCGGAAGAGCTAAGATCAATGACCGGAAGTTGCAGAGTAGTTTTAGCCATTTGCTTTCAACTAAAAAACCCCACCGGAACCCCAAAAAAGGTTGAGATTTTTATTATTGAACTCAATTTGTGTGGCTCCGGAGAGGCGGTCTGAATTTGTTAGATTTTTATTATATTTTTTTTTTTTTACAAAAATAAATTAGAAAAAAAAAAGAAAAAAGAAAAAATAGTAACATTCAAAGACTCTGACTTTTTTTTTTTCTTTTTCAAAGAATCTAACTTTAGATACTATTCTATGCAAAGAATCTGACTTTAGATACTATTCTATGCAAAGAATCTGACTTTAGATACTATTCTATGCAAAGAATCTGCTTAATTGACAATAATTGTTTGTCGAAACAAAAATAATGCAGGAATGAAAAGGACCAATTTTCTGTATTGTATAAGAAAAATAGATAGTTACCTGAACAAGCAATTTGTCCACCTTTCCATCATATCTCCAATGTTAACAATGAAAGCTCTGTAAAGACAACGAATGTAGAAGAAGTTTCAGTAAATAATTGCATAAATCTTTGAATCAAATAACTGAGGAGCTCAAAAGCCATCACAAAGAAGCTAGAAATATATATATATATATATATAATTTCTTTCATGGGAACTAACTTGTCCAGCCGGAGGTGTTCTCATTGCAATCTGAAGTATGTTTTTGCAGCTTAACATAAAGGGAGGAAATAAACTGAGGGATGAAAGAAAAACATAGATATACGAAGATGAATGCTTACAATATTCTCCAATGTGGGAGAAGCTCTGGAAATTTCTAACACAGGAAAACAATATTTATCTTGTGTATGGTGGAAAACAAAAGGAGAAATCTATTAGCCAACTTCCTTATTAAAAAATGACTTAAAAATCTTAGACAAAAGAAGAACCTTTGAAAGTTAAAGCTGTATCAAGCTTCTCAGCAAAAAGAGGTCCACAACTTCTATGATTCATTAAAGCCACCTTCATTTTTTTCCTCAAGAGGTAGCATTTTCTTTTATCCATTTTCTTTCGTCTTCTTCTTCAGTTGAAACTAACTACAGGCAGTAAAAGAAATTAAAGAACTTCGGTAATGGATTTTTGTGGGACTTATGTAAGCAATCTTTAAAATTTCAAACAAGGCCTTAATGTTTCAAATATTTTCTTTTCATATTACTACTTGAAATCTTATCTTACATTTTAATCATATCAATAGAAAAGAAAGAAGACTAAAATATCAATAAAATGACAATACATATATACATTAATACTAATGTAATAAAAGATGAATTCCCAATAAGTAGGAGAAAAATCTAAAGATAATTACTGACTAGAATCAATTCTGCAAGAACATACATAACAAGACACCATAAAAAGTTAGATGATTGGAAAAAGAAAAAGGGGTTGGGGATGTTAGGGGAGTTTGTCAAGGTAGTCAAGCAAATCAGGTGGGAGATCATTGAAAACATGATCAGGAACAGTTATCTTCTTATAATCTTCCTCCTCTGATGATCTTTCATCATAATTATTTTGGGTTGTTTCTGCATGCATATGAATCCCACCAACTTCCTCTGGATTATATAATTGAGCAAGTGATCCATGCCACTTATAATTGGTTCTGCTTCTGCTCCAACTTCCATGCTCAAGTATGATGCATCACCACCATCAAGATCATGAGTTTCTGATAGAAAAGGGTGCTGCTGCTGGTGCTGCTCATGATAATGATCCAGAGAAATATGCCAAGAATAAGATGATGATGATGATGCATCATAATAAGTTGGTGCTTTAGGATTAATATCCTCTGTTGCCACCTGTTGTAGAGGCAGATTGGTGGTGGTGGTGGTGGTGGTGGTGGTAGTATATGGGGAGTGGTGGTTTATGCAGTTTATAGGAGTGCATTGTAGCATGGTGGTTGAGTAATTAGGAGTTTCAGTAACAAAACAGGAGGATGATTTGATGACCTGAGAAATTAAGGTGGTTAGAAAGTCTGAAGCTAATACAAATATATATATATATGAGATGATCATCTTTAAAGTTTCTTGGAAGTCTGTCAAAAGTCCTTTTGGCAATGCAGAGAGAGAATAGTTATAGTACATGACTAAAATGCAAGTATATATATGAATGTATGTACCTGATGAGAAGAGGAAGGTTGATGAGCATCCATGGATAATAATACTTTGTTGTTGGAGGAGGAGGATTTATTCTTCTTGAGTGAAGAAGATGAACCTAAAATCCTGGCCAGCCTTTTCTGCCTAGTACTCCAAAAGTTCTTCACGTCATTATCTGTTCTTCCAGGCAAATATGAAGCTATTGTTGCCCATCTGTTCCCAAATGTGGCCTGCAATTCTAGTACCACTCTCTCTTCTTCTGCTGTGAATTTGCACCCTCTTTTTTTTTTTTTTTTTAACCAGAAACAAAAAGTAAAACTGATTATGAATTGACAAAAAGTAGAAAGAAAAATAAAAAGATATATACTTTTTCAAGTTGGGACGAAGTTTATTGACCCATCTGAGACGACAGGATTTTCCAGTTCTGGGCAAAAGGCCTTTGGATCGAATGGAGCTCCAGTCTCTTGGACCATTCACGTTCACAAAGTTCAACAGTATTTCATCTTCTTCGGCCGTCCATGGCCCTTTTCGAGTTTCTCCCTCCGTTCTTCTCCTCTCCATATCCTATTATTTCTTCCTCTTTTTCAACGACAATTTAATAATAATAATAATAAAGAGTTCGAACATGGGTCCTTAATCCACGTTCTTTTCTAATCCTGATTTCAAAAGTGGCGGTTAAAACGGTCAGTGGGGGGATGTCCACTCCACTCCATGGATATCCATATTTTCCCCCCTTTTTTTCTCCAAAATTCAAAACTGGACTAAATCACAATACTACCCCTTAACTAACAAAGAACATACAAACTGGGAATCAAAATTTATGCATCTATTTACAGTTAGATGCTGAAAATAGATTACCAATGATATCAAGAAAGAGAACAAAATTGTGGCTAAATAGCATCATGTTCTGCTGCTACTGTGAGAAACAAAAAATCTAATTATTGTATAATAAAAGGCCTACAGAACATTTTCTTTCTCTGCTACTTTAGATATCATCAAGCTGCTAGGTGTTTGTTACTTCGCCAAGCTTTGACAAACACTAAATTGTATACGAAGATCGTAATTACACGTACTGGGGACCATCACCTCATCAATCTCCCTTTTCTAACTCGCCTTGTATTCCTGGCATATGCTGCGGCAAGCCTATTTGGGCTTTGATGCTCTTCGTCACTATCATCGTCGGATCGCCATCTGGGTCCTGTACTGGCACCTGTTACTTCAGTGGATAGACCCTTCTTTCCATGGCTGAAATTAGAAAGATCAAATGACGAAATTTAGCAATAAGTAGGTAAAAAATTATCCATAAACATAGTTCATGAGGTAATGCTTAAAATAAAATAGCTTGAGAACCTTTACCTCCATGAAATGTCCATAGAAACATCTGAAACAGGCATCAATTGGTTAGCAGCTATTTCCGGGTAAAGTTTGCTGGGCATACTTGACTCGTGAGCAAAATCTTGGGACATGGCTTGGTTGCTGCTCAGTGGACTCGGAGAATTTGTAGCATCCTTACGGAAGTTGGAACCTGAATTTTGGAGTTTCTTAACAGATCCATTCTGCGGATGGAAGTTTCGGGCTGTTTTTGTTGAAGTGCTGTTCAGTTGTCTGATTGGAGAAGAAGTGGAAGGACCAGCAAGATGAGCTTTAATTTGGATGCCCTCAGAGTTGAAGTTTTTGCCAAGACCACTGGTATGCCTCTGTCCGTTCTCTGCACCACTGGACCAATTGGCAGGGGGAATATATCCAGCGTGATTCCCATAATTAGAATTGTAAACATTTGCAGGTCCATCCATTTTCAGTAGCATGTCAAAAACTGATGATTTTGCAGGAGAAATTCCATTGCCCATCACATTAGTAAGGGAAGAATTAACAGGAGTCAACAAACTAGTCAAAACAGGTTCCTGTGCTTTCCCAACGCCTGAATTGACTTCTTTATCACAAAAGGTCACAACTTCAGGCAATTTTCCATTCTTCAGTTGCTGCTGTATGGCATCAGGTAACAACTCTATGCTTTGGTCCTGCAGAGATGTTCAGGTCAAAAAATGGCTTTTATGGCTTCGCCATGGTACAATACCATGGCCAGTCACCGATATGGTAGCAAAAAGGAAAGGAACAACTGAAGCTTCACATAATTAGGGAAGTGCATGTATAATATCTTCTCATATGAATAATCCTAAAGCACCCAAAGCAGGGTACACATTTAAGTTTGAACTCTTCACCGTGAAATCATCCACTGAAAAACTGTTATTCATGTGAACTGAATTCAAGTACCAAATAGGCATAGATATAATCTAAAAAAAAAAAAAGGTGACACAATTACAATTACTTACGATTAATCCTGTTCTCCAGTGACTTATGGACCTCATCCTCATAAAGGTTTGATCACTGATGGAACCCTTCGAGATAAATTCTTGCTCCACACTTTGTAGTTTACGATCAACTTGATATGCATCTATGTATCTATAGCGCTGAAACAAAATTAAAGGAACAAGCATTATTAGCAGATTGTTTGAAGATATTCATACTTAAAAACAAAGCAAGCTACTGCTGCCCTTTGAAGATATTCATACTTCATGATAGCTGAGAGTGAGAGAGGAAATATCCATCGTATGACAACAACTATTAATTTCACAAAGTAAATGATCCATTTGTGTTGAAAATATCAAAGTAAATGCATACAAAAGAAGGTTAGAACACTGTATAATCTTTGAAGTTGTTTCATTTACAAGCACTATAATGAGCACAATTCAGGCAAAATCAAACAGCAAGAAGTCACCCACACTACTTGAAGAATAATACCTCATCTGTCAAAAATTTATCCCACATTAAGTTTTAAGAACAAAATGTAAGCATAATTTACTACCCTTCGTTATTTAATGAAGTTAATTGTGAGATCCATGTATTAAAAATGTAGCACAAATCATTTATTTAAGAGATTTCTGGAATTTTAGGTGGGAAGTATGTTTTAGCTAAAAACAGACATTATCTTTTTGATAGTGAATATTAAATTTAGTTGGAACCCTATGATAATTGGCAACTCCTACAACCCTGATTTTTTAATAAAAATTTTTTTTAAAAAAAAGAAAAAATCCATAGACAACACACAAGTAATCTAAACATCAGTTGGCTCAACAATTATATCTGCAGATAATGATATCTGAATTACCTGAAGATAAAACACTACAAGAAGGCTTCCCATAATCGATGAAGGGTCATCGGTGCAGAAATCAAACAAACATTTATGGATATGTTTCTCCTCATCAGAATTCCATGGCAATTCTATCATTCGATCTACCAAATTTCTCCGAATGCAAAGAAAGCATATTTCTGTCACCAAAGCTTCCATCCACATTGCTGAAGTGCAGCACTCATCCCTTACTTCGCTTGGTGTACTATCAAAAGAAGCGTTATTTAAATTCTTATCTTTGGTTTTCATACAAACAGCTCTCTGATACATGAAGGCTTCAGTAAGAAGGCCACATTCCACCCGTACTCGAACTGTGGTTACTGCTTCCTCAAGCGAAACTAATTGTGCAACATCTCGACCAGACCATCTTAAAACCATGAGAGCTACATCAGGATTCTGCCTTTCTAGCAAGACCCTGGCCACCTTGGGATGAATTGTAGGGCCTGATATTTCTGGAAGAAGAGGATACGTTTCCTACCATAGAGGAACTGAAGAATTAGAGCATATACTTCTATTTCTTTAAAAAGAAAAAGAAAAAAAAAAAAAAATCACTAAATAGAAAAGGGAAAGGTGAGCCAATATATAAAAGTTGCAAAAATACATTTTACATATTAAAGACAAGGCAAAAAGTGATGAGTTATATGATCAACCAAAAATTTAAAAAACTATAGCCACTAATGCTGACTAAATAAATTCATAATAACCAAATACAAACGAACTGAAAAGAAACCACACACATTGTTGTAGTGGAGAAAAAAAAAATCTCCCAACTGAATACCACCAAAAAATCACAAAAACACGAACAAGAAAATTTGTTCCATTAATCAATCCAGATATGTATATAAAGGGAAAGCTCTATGAAACCTAGATTGAGAAAATCATTAACAAATAGTTCAATAGCAAATCAAATTTCCAAAATGCCTAAAAAGGGCAAAAAAATTAAAATTACCTTCAAAGCTTCATCAGTGTGATCATCCAGAAGATAGAAGACAAAAGACTCCAATAATGAATGTCTAGTTATACTGAAGGTGGCAGCAAAGTCATTAACAATTTCCTTCCATGTTTCCTCTGGCAATGTCCAGTGTCGGTCAAATAGGTAATACAAAAGCTGTCCAAAAGTCAGGAATAACATAAAAGCAAATATCATTCATGTCACATAACCATTACAAGGAATAAATTTTAATGAAGATGTAGCTTCTCTTGTAAAAATTTTAAATGATACTCGGTTTAAAAAAATATTTAAAAGATAAATTTCTAAAATAGCCTTGGAGGAAGCATAAACAACCCAATTACTTTTTCAATATCCAAGGATACAATTGCTAATTTTGACACCACTAAATCAGAACTTCCTCGCAAGAAGAGTAAATCAACAGCTGCCCTCAGACTTTCAAAAGGATAAAATCCAGCCAAACCCTCTCTTTTAGACCGAAGAGATAAAGGTCCCTGATCCTTCTGCAAATATGCAATTTGTAACTCCTCTTCATCATCTTCTCTATATCCCTGCTCCCTGTCAATGTATGAAAGGGCATCCACGATAAAAAGAGAGGCCGTTTCTGGTTGGTATGATTCTGAAGCACGATTCGTTACTAAATCTGGCCATGCACGATTCCTAGCAGCAATTTTCCTTTGCTGAACAACAGATTTCCAGGATGCAATATTAGCATGGCGTGACATCACATCCTCCAAAAACTGATGTCTTATACACCAAATCATAACCTCCAGGTGCTGAAAACCACAAAAAATAATAATAATAATAATAAATACAAGGAAAACCAAAAGGAGTTAAAGGTCAGTGAAGAGATTATTGCTATTTCCAGAAAAGGCTCCATAACTTAACTAACATCTTTAATAGTCCTTGAAAGAATTAGAGAAATAGAGAAATAAGTGTATTGATAAAGCCTGTGTTCAGATTTTTGGGCCAGCTTATGCTTGCCCAAAGATCCTAAAACTATTTCTCATCATCAAATACATTAACTGTCTAGGTGAAAATTTACAATCATTTGAAAATTATGAAATCTATGAATGTGTCATTTCTCATCAATAAGCAATCAAACAATTGAAAATTGTCAAGTTATTGTTACCTGCTTTGTCCTTAATATCCTATCTTGAAGATGGTCAAGATCGTGAATTTTTGCAGAAAGAGAGCCCTTGATTGATGATTCCAGAACTTCAATGACATTAGCTAAACCTAATAGCTTCACAGATAATTTTAGCAGTGAAGTCAAATGTTCCTCCATCTCTTTTACAGTACAGTTATCTATTGCGAATGTTAAGAACTCAAGAACAATTTTTTTCTTATTAAAAATGAATATCATAGATTAAAAATGAATATCATAGAGAGCCTCAAAACATCTGTATCAGGATACATATCATCCGAAGATCCGCCAAAATACTTTTGAAGGTTCGCTTGCACCAATCTTTGACAACCACTTCATCCAGCAAGAAGGCAATGACCGGATCACTCGAGACAGCACTTTCATCCATACAGACATCTGTAACATCTGTGTCATCTATTAAGGAACAGAGAACAGAAGAAGCTAAACAAGCTAAAACCTATGGATTTCTAACATAACATTCTCAAGCAGATAAATACGCCTATGGATAACCATTCAAGTTAAGAGAAAATTACTTAAACCTTTATGTAAAGAAAATTACTATTATCCTTTATTCCAATAATTGCAGTTATTATTTCTTGTTCCATTTATGGGGTGAGGTGAATAGTAAAGTGAGAAATCAAGATGGTCTCACTAAAATTCAACCAAGATGATAACTGTTGACCAGTTTCCATCAAAGTTTCTTGCTTAAGACTGAGAATAGACATTGAAATTTCATTAGGAAAACTGAAGCAACCATAACCGGATACAGTGACATATTAGAGAGCTCAAGTTATTCTCCAATGCAACATCAAATAGAGCATATAATCGGTGGACATCAGCTGTAAGTTCCTTCTCTCCATCTTGCAACCTGTCATCACATCTTTTGGAGATAATACAAGCTTCAATGCACTCATAGTACAAGCGAGGCCGAAGTCTATTCCCATCCTTAGCTAAAGGCATTCTACAAATTGGGCATATATCACACCGTTGACTACACTCCTCACATAAGGATGCATGGCCACATGAGTTCAGAACACTTTGTACATAGCGTCCACATTTTCTTAGATCTCTAGTTGCTCTACAGTGCTCAACTTTAGCTTCATTGCACAACTCAATAGGATCTATGGATGCCAAGTGTTCCAATGCTTCCTATGATCCAATTCAAGCAAGTTAGAATCAGAATGAAAATAAAATAAAGCTCCAAGAGAGACGAAGCATATGTAGTGAGTAAAGAGCAGGGAGAAAAATAAAATATGTCTTTTATCACAAGTCAGACTAAAAAAATTATTTGATTTAGTTTTAAGTAAGATTTTATTGATTAGGTTAAACTGAAGTCAGAAATAAATTTGCTTTGTAATATTTTTAATGGGGGTCCGAATCATATTAAACAATACCAAGATGGTGGAATATGGAGAAATGAATAAAGTCATGACTGGATATAAACTTATTAGTTCTTGTAACTCTTGTTATTCATAACTTATATAACATGCCTAACTGTTAAGCTTTTACATTCATCATGAATTGAGAGATAACACGAAGAAAAAAATAATAAAGCCTACAGTTGTAGGGGTCAAATTCCGCCAAACAGGTGAGTCAAGAAACCCAAGCTGACAGATTCTGGTGCAGAAGAACTTAGAAAGAGGCAATAGAAAAAAAGAAAAAGGGAATCTGAAGAAGACAAATGCTTCCAGATCTTACTAGAATCCCTTAAAATATAACAACTACGAGTTAAAAACTGCAGCACATTTTAAATTCAAATATAACAAACCCACCCTCTACACATCCACTATTCACTATATTTCTTACACAGAAACCATACTAGGATCAACCACATGCTAATATAAAAAGGCATATTCAAACGATTACGTGAACATAATAAAAACTTTCGGTATACTCCCCAATCGCAGCTATATATTAGAGCCGCGTAATTCATTTTTTCATCCAAGAGCCCTAACTCTGAAACAACTCGAGTTTCACTCAGACCAAAAAAGGAAATAAAAAACAAATTAACAGCCTCAATCCTATATCCAATACAGTAAATTTCTCTTGAGTAGCAAACTAGGGTTTGCAGGTAACACGCGACATATATGTCTAATGTATATATATATATAGGTACACAGGGAGGACTCCTAAAAACATTTAAATTAAAAAAAAAATGAAGTGAGCAGAAATTGGTAAAGAAAAACGTACCCGGACTCTCCTGAGAGTATAATTAGGTTGACGAGTAGTGGGAGAAGAAGAAACGGAGGAAGCACCGTCGCCTCCGCCGCCGTTGGCCACGCCATGTAGTGGTGGGATCCTTTCAGAGCCAGACTTGGACTCCATTCCCAAAATAGCTCACGGTAGAGAGAGAGAGAGAGAGAAGAGGGAATTGGAAGTTCAAAGGTGGAAATGCTCAGAGAAAGCCTCTTTTTTCAAGTTTGGGATGGAGCCATTCGGAAGTACTCTGAGACTGTAAAGTGAGATTTAGGAGGGTTTTTTTTTCTCTTTTTTGGCTTCAAACAGTTGTTTTTCATTAGAGAAAGAGAAAGAAGGATAGGAGCGGGTTTTGCAATTTGTTTAATTTTTCCATAATTACAAGAAGACCCTTTTGTTTTTAATTTTTTTAAAAAACAGCCAGCAATGTAAAAATTAGGGTAAAAGTTTATTTGAATTGGGGGAGAAAAAGATCAGAACTTTACAAAACCTACGCCTGAAATTACCCTAACTTTTTGATGATTCCATTGAAACAACCGTTTGCGAGATTGATTTTATCTTTTAAATGACATTTTCAATTTGAATTAACTTTTGATCAAATGGGAATACTTGCTGGTTTGCTGTTATTATGATTCAGCTATATATATATATATATAGATATATTTATAACTCCAAGTCCCACATCGATCATTTGTGGGAGGAGGCGGAAGAAGCATCCAAAATACAGACCCACATATTTATGAAGTCAACTGGGATTGTCCTAAAAAATTTGTACCATTTAAAACACAATAGGGACAAAACATAATAACTCTCAAAGTCTACCCTTCCATTACTGATACAATGCCTTTTTTTTTTCTATTGGAGTGTTTTTTTACTCAAAAATGGCCATGACAAAAACCAAGAAGCAATCTTGAATTCATACAATGCAATGCATTGCCTCAAATTGGGTGAAAACAATCAAATTGATGTGCCTGGAAATGTATATAACACAACTTTGGGAGAAAGGGTATAAACTCATGGGAAACAGAACACTGAGCTTCTAATGGGAGAAAGAATACTTAAAAAAACCCTAAATGTCTAAGAAGATATAGTGGAACAGAAGTAGCACAGACAAGAAAGTAGCAGAAGATGAAGGAATATGGATATTTGAATCTAACCCTTCTCAATACCACTAAGATGATAAGCATGATGAATATGTCAACAAGAACTTCAATGACTGTACTAACAACATAGAGCAATAATAAGACCATAGTAGAATCAAGAAGTTGTTATAAAGATGTCGTCGAATTCACCGAGACAAATGTAATATCCATTAGTACATTCTAGTTGCTCTCATAAACTTTGTTCCTGAAGTACAGTAATGTCAAGAGGGGATGCTTGCCAGAAAGCTTATAAACAATGCAAGACCAGAAACGGCCGGCTTGTCGGATGCAAGAATACTACTCATAATTGACACTAGTACTAAAGGATATCAGTATGGAAAGGTTCAAATTGTATAAAACATTTTCCAAAATGCAGTAGAGAGAACAATCAATTTTCAAAAGTTTCCAACCAAAAAGTTTCCAATCCTTAAGAAAAAGACACGACAATACCATAACATTAAAGAAATTAAGCACACTTCCCAGGCAAGGTAAGAAGCTAAACAATAATAAACACCACCATTTCATATAGCAACAGAAAAGATCCCGGAAAGAAAAGATCCAGAAGCAGACGCAAGCAGCGCCTCTACTAGTAATCTTCTATTGTATTCAGATTAGAAACTAACTATTAACCATGAGCACACCCCCGAACAGAGTTGGGAAGTCTGTCAAGTCACACCACGAATCAAAAGCAATTCTGACCTTTTCTTTATATCAAGAAAATCAACACTTTGTTCCAGAGAAGCCATTTCTGCTATATGGCATTGAATTTAATGTAATGTAATGTAATCAAACTCCACACAAATATAACATACTACATTTACATTGTAAGCCAAAATCAAGACTAAAATATATGATTAAAGGAAAAGCAGAACTAAGATCCTAAAATACTACTAAACCTATCTTCTTATTTCAACCATTGTTCCATCTTTTGTAATTAACTACATTATACCTTCAGCCAAAGCATCCCACATTGCAATTCCATATTACCATCTCCATTTCTTTATGAATTCTAGCAAATCTGCCAAAAAAAGGTTGAAACTATTAACAGTTAGTATCAATTTCAGCTGCATATCCATAGTAAAGACAGAAACCAAGAATCAACACCTTTCCAAAGTATCAACAACTCGCTATCATCGTCAAGGTCTAACAGAACTACCTCTGCAGAGAAGCAAATGAATCAGTGTTAACCTATTACGAGAGAACAGAACAAATCGAAGCATGCAAACAGGAAATAAGAAAAGAAATCATAATTAAATTCTGAGATGCAAAGAAATTGAAAAAAACCATAACATACCAGAGAATCATGAACTCGATAAGCATCAACAGTCAGCCCAACTAAATACAAACCGGGAAATAAATTCTGCAAAGCATTCAACAACCAAAACCCATTAGCCTATCAAGAAAGAAAACCAAAGAAACAAAAAGGAATTTCATATATATACGTACATCGAGCTGCTTCTGAACAGTCTTCGGCCGTTTCTTGGCCTTACGAGCAGGTCTAGACCCAGTCAAAGCGTAGATATCCTCCTCAATCTCTTCCCTCGATAGAGAGATCCACAACCTCTTTTTCTCCTCTACCTTCCTCGGCCTATCCGACCCGTAAATAGACCCATGTCCGGTACCTTCAACCATCGTTCCCCTGAGCCTTGAAGACTTTGGATGACCATGACCGCCGCTGGAGTTGTCTTTTTTCTGGCAAGAGACAGTTTCATCTAACAACATTCTGTTGCCTTTCTTAAAGGATGATGTAGTCGGGAAAGTCACCACCTTCCGGGGCCTCAAATTCCAGGGCTTAGCCTCAGTCTCACCTTCCTCAACCCCATCGTCCTTTTCCTTCTCCTTCTCCTTCTTCTTATCTTTCTCCAAACCACCATCGGTGTCGGCGGCGTCCTTCCGTTGATGATTCTGCTGAGAAGCGGAAGAAGATAAAGAAAATGGTTTCCGAGGAGTACGAAAACAAATTTTGGAAACTTGGGCGGAAGCATCATCAGGGACGAGGTCAATTTCAGCGGCGTTGGAAGGAGACAAAGACGTGACGTTATTACCATTAACATTACTAATAGTATTACTATTATCATTACCACCACTACCACCGTGGTTTTGGAGGTCAGGCGAATCACGGCGGCGGAAGCGGTTGTGGGTGGAGTTGGAGCTGTTTGAATAAGGAGAATGATGGTTCTTGTGAGCCCATCTCAAGTGGGGCAAATCGAAGTTGTGTAGCGGCTGTGATTTTACAGGAGCTGTTGCCATTAGAATCCCCGATGAAAAGAAAAGAAAAGAAAAGAAAAGAGGAGAAACTACAGCAACAAAGTACAGAAACAGAAACAATGATAATAATAATATATAAATATATATATATATAATCGATGGAAGAAAGATTCTATGGCAAATTCAATAATCTAATCAAGAAAAGGGGAAAGAAAAATGGCTTTTACTTCAAGGCAAAGGAAGAAGAAAAGCTCTCTCTTTCTATTTCGTTTTCTATTTCTTTCCTCTGCGAGTGCGTGTGTGTTCTAAGTGAGGAACACAGAAGGGTGGGTTTGTGGGGGGGAAGAAGAAGAAGGGAGAGAGGCAGAGGGAAGGTTGCGCAGAGGCAGAGCAGGCGAATGCTTTGGTTTCTTTTTTTCCTTTTTTTTCGTTCGGTAAATACTAAAAATTGAAGCTTTATGATGGGATTTTATATGGGGCTTGCACCATACCAAAGCCGGAGGCAGCGTTTGGATGCATATTGTCAACAATATTTTTAATATTGTTTTATTAGTGAAAACTCTTCTTATATTTATTTATTTGGAGTTAAGATTTGTGTTTAAAATTTTGCAAAAGAGAACTAAACTCTTTTTACATAAATGCATATTGTCATTTGTTGACAATGTTTTTAGGTAAAATTTAAAATGTAAACTGTTTGTAATTGTCTTTTCATATGTGAAGTTTGAACTCAAAATCTTGTGAATAAGAACTAAATTTCTTCTACTTTGATGCATATTGTCATTTGTCGACAATATTTTTAAGTAAAAATTTGAAATATAGTCTTATTGATGAAAGTTTTCTTACATCTGTTTTTTCATTACTCTGTTTGTACTTAAAATCTTACAAATGAGAACTTTGAACTCTTCCACTTGGATGCATATTGTCATTTGTTGGCAATATTTTAAAGTAAAACTTTCAAGTGTAAACTGAATTCGTACTCTTATCCATGAAAATTCTTTCTATATCTGTTTTTTCATTATCTCCTATCGAAATAAAGAAAATTCTTTCAAACTGTCTCTTTGTATATGAAGTTTGAACTCAAAATCATACGATATTTGGATGCATATTATCATTTGTCCACAACATTGTGAAGTAAAAATTTGAAGTCTAATCATCCAAATTGTCCGAAAGTTCTTTGTATATATGTTCTTTTCATCATTCTCTATTACAATAGCGTAAACTCGTTCGATATTTGTTTTTTCGTAGGTAAAGTTTGAGAACTAAATTTTTTTTACTCGGATGCATATTGTTATTTGTTGACAACATTTTTAAACCAAAAAAAATTGAAGTGTGAATCGTAGCTCTTATATATATTTTTCATTAGCCCTGTTAAAATAGATAACGTTTTTTTAACTGTCTTTTTATTAATAAAATTTAAATCAAACTTTTTTTACTTGAACATAAATACTAATTATTTTATTTTATTTTTTTATCATAAGACTTAATTATTTTTTTTAATCTTGAACAACATGATAAATGATCTTATATGATATATATATATATATATAATCTTGGAAGATATGATATGATATATATCCCTTCATTTACAAAAATAAATAATATTGAAATCAAATATTCTATATTTTCAAATTACTTACTTTTTTTTAGGAAAATTGTTTAATTAAATAAATAAATATATATATATAATGTTAAAAGAATAAATATTAATAATATTTTGACTTATAAATTATAAATAATATAAGATGTTATAAAAGAAATTTCTTTTCAGAAAAGTTTGATAAATATTATAAATAATAATTACTAATTTTGACTAACATACAAGACACTATTAATAATAAAATAAAACGGGATATTATACATTAATAATTCAGAAAATGATTTTTTAAGTAAATGCTTTGTTTGTGGGTCCCACTCGAATGACAGACAAGACAACTCGTATAAATTTCTTGCAACGCGTGGACCTTTTAAGTTGTTAATAACGAGATTTTTCTTTTCCTTTTATTATTTTAGAATTATAATAAATATATTTGAGAATTATGATATATATATATATATATATATATATATTAAAAAATGATATTAAAAAAAATTAGGAAAAAATTATACGTAATTATATAAATACTATTTCTTTTTCAAAAGAGAGTAATGAATAAAAATTATATTTTAGAAAATATTTATATTGCAATACAGACTTTCTTCATTATTTTATGATTAAAAAATTAAATACATAATTATTTGGTAATATGGTATTTGTCTTTTTAATATTTAAATATTATATATATAATATATATATATATATATAAAACGAAAAATACACTTTCCAAAAAACTTTTACGTTAATTTAGGAGCTAAATGATTTCTCAACCTCACTATGGAAATTGGAATCTGCCAAAAAATTGTCATACGTAATAAATATTTAATATATAATATATTAAAATATATATTTTTTATTTTAATATATTTACTCAAATATTTTTTAGACAAATTCACATAAATTCTCTTCAAATTATAAAAGTTTAGTGACATTAGTCCCCAAATTATTTTTTTGTAGGATTGGTTCCCAAACTATGAAAAAATTGTGATATTGGCTTAAAATTTTTGTTAAATAATTCGTTAAGTTTAAAAAATATTAAGGGTATTTATATCATTATATTATTTTAATATATCTAATAATATGTAAATTAACATAAATAATTTCTAAATTATAGATATTTGGTTAGATTAGTCCCCAAATTATTTGTTTTTTTGTTGTTAAATTAGTCCCCAAACTATAAAACAATTGTGACATTAGTTCTTCCTTTAAAAATTATTCATTTAGTAAAAAAGAAAAAATTTAGAGACTATTTATCCCAATTTACCTTAAAATATTATTTGAACATATATATATATAATAATATATATATATTAAATATATTTAAATAATGTAATTACATAAATATATTTGGATATTTTTTTTAAATGAAGAATTTTTAACGAATAATTAATGTCACAATTATGTTATAATTTGGGAATCAATCTCACTAAATATTTATAATTTGGGGACTATTTATGCCAATATACATATTATTATATATATTAAAATAATGTAATGATATAAATACCCTTAATATTTTTTTAAATTTAACATATGATTTAACAGAATTTTTAAAGGAATGACCAATATCACAATTGTTTTATAGTTTGAAGACTAATCCTATTAAAAAAA
Source organism: Asclepias syriaca (assembly GCA_027405835.1). Lineage (NCBI taxonomy): Eukaryota > Viridiplantae > Streptophyta > Magnoliopsida > Gentianales > Apocynaceae > Asclepias > Asclepias syriaca. Next base: position 4,683,335 of record CM049929.1, on the reverse strand, counting down.
TAATTTTAAAACTAATGTCACCAAACTTTTATAATTTAAACACTGCCAATTTTTTTATTTTTTTTAGAAGAATCAAATTTATTGAATTAGATTAATTGTTGAAAGCCCAAAGATAAGTTATAAGATAAGTCTTGAATTTATTTTTTATTTTTTAAATTTTGGTAAGAAGAAGATATATATATATATATAAAAGTCTTGAATTGTTTGGGCAATCTCGTGGATTTTGACCAAATCGAGAAATTCCCTTCATATAATTTTGTGAAAGCCCATTAAACTATTAGTTAATTGTACCTAAGTACTAAACAAGTCTGCTAAGGCCCAATAATTTAGAAGATTGATTTGCTGATCCACTCTTTTGTAAAAAGAAGGCCCAGAATAGTTAATACGGATCCAAATAACTTATTATTCGGCTATAAAATGATAGGAAAGCCTGTAATCAAAAGGTGGCCGACATTATCTTACTATTGGACTTTATAAATCAATTGGGCTTTTTATGATTTCTCTTAAATAGTTGAAAATATTTACCTCACTGGGCTTTTATAAATTTTCTTACTGGACTTGGATTCTCTACACCATTCATAAAGTTTCGATTTTTAACTTTGTCTATAATAGATAAGTATGTGGAGAGTTACCAACACTTGTTGCTCTAAGCAGAAGGAACTTAGTACCCCATTCGCAAGGTTTTGAGTTTGAATTTTGTCTATGGAAAAAACCCTGTAAGGAGAGCTTCCCTCCAATAAAGGTTCAACGCGGCTCGAATCTGATTTAGCTGGAGCCTAAAGTCACTATCGAACACAGACTCCTTACTAACTCACTTAGGCCTTGGAGTTGGGATAAATTATCACAAAAAAGATGTCGTAAAGTCAAGCCCTTGGTTTCACATAATAAAAAAGCTTTACATCATAAAGCTATACAAGGTCAATGGTTCAACACTTGTTGTGAGTACCATCTAAGAGATAGGAGAATGTATTTTCCCTGTGTAAAAAACTTTATTGATTTAAATGAGGTCAATAATTTGAACCTTGACTTTATGGGAGGACATCTTTAAGCTAATCCATATTTAGAGACGGACTGAATCCAATTTAGTTTGGGCCTAAAGTGACTATCTAGAAACCAACCGAATCCAGTTTAGTTGGGGACTAACGTGACTATCGAACATGGACTCCTTACTAACTCACTTAGGCCTTGGAGTTGGGATAAATTATCACAAAAAAAAATGTCGTAAAGTCAAGCCCTTGGTTTCACATAATAAAAAAGCAGTACATCATAAAGCTACACAAGGTCGATAGTTCAACATTTGTTGTGAGTACCTCCTAAGAGATAAGAGGAGGTATTTTCCCTGTGTAAAAAACTTTATTCATTTAAATGAGGTCAATAGTTCCAACCTTGACTTTATGGGAGGACATCTTTAAGCTAATTCATATCTAGAGACGGACCGAATCTAGTTTAGTTGGGACCTAAAGTGACTATCTAGAAACCAACCGAATCCAATTTAGTTGGGACCTAAAGTAACTATCGAACACAAACTCCTTACTAACTCACTTAGGCCTTGGAGTTGGGATAAATTATCACAAAAAAGATGTCTTAAAGTCAAGCCCTTGATTTCACATAATAAAAAAGCAGTACATCATAAAGCTACACAAGGTCGATGGTTCAACACTTGTTGTGAGTACCTCCTAAGAGATAAAAGGAGGTATTTTCCCTGTGTAAAAAACTTTATTCATTTAAATGAGGTCAATAGTTCCAACCTTGACTTTATGGGAGGACATCTTTAAGCTAATTCATATCTAGAGACGGACCGAATCTAGTTTAGTTGGGACCTAAAGTGACTATCTAGAAACCAACCGAATCCAATTTAGTTGGGGCCTAAAGTGACTATCGAACACAGACTCCTTACTAACTCACTTAGGCCTTGGAGTTGGGATAAATTATCACAAAAAAGATGCCCTAAAGTCAAGCCCTTGGTTTCACATAATAAAAAAGCAATACATCATAAAGCTACACAAGGTCGACGGTTCAACACTTGTTGTGAGTACCATCTAAGAGATAGGAGGAGGTATTTTCCCTATGTAAAAAACTTTATTGATTTAAATGAGATCAATAGTTCCAACTTCAACTTATATATCTAGCTATTTAGAATTTAGAGTTAGAGCTTTCTCTTGCAAGCAATAATTCAGCTTGAGCGAAGATTAAGTACTTGTGATTAAAATAAAAAAATAATAAATCAAGGGACCATCTTTAAAAAAAAAAAAAGTCCATATTTTTATTTATATTCTTTCTTTCTTTTTTCTCATAGAAAAAAAGAATAGGACCAAAATTGACTTATGAGGATATTAAAAATAGAAAAGTATAGTGAAAATGGGCTTGCATGTAAGTAAAAGTCCCAACATTACACAAACAAATATCTCATAAAAAGGATTACAAAATCCAATCTTAACTCAAATTATAATTACTATATATTTGCATTTTGGCCCACCAAAAAATAAATAGTCTCCAATTCAGTCATCTAACAAATAAACCGGAGAATCCATTGTATGATTGTACATATTTTCTCTTTCTTTATATTCTTATTAATATATATATATATATATATATATATATATATATATAAAATAATACATAGATTCTCATCATTTCATGGAACTAATATGATTAGCCACGTACTATAATCTAATAATCATATATATATTTAAATTTTGGTGATGATTAAAAAAAAAAAAAAAGAAAAAACACCATAGTAACATGACCTAATTGCATGGTTGTCATTCTTAAGCATTATAATATTAATTTAATCAAACCGTACATGATTACCGAATCCCACTATTTTTCTTGTTAAAATACCATATATATATATATATATATATGTATATATATTTTTCATTCTCCAGATTTTGATCGATGATTAACCACAAAGTTAAAAAAGACACCAGATTTGGAGTAACGATTTGCTTAACCGTTAATCACATGGTTACCAGCTAAGCCGGTCACATGCGCCAGATACGACACATATATATATAATTCTAGTAGTAATTTTTAACCGAAATCCCATGCAAAGTTGGCCGACATAGAACCCATATAATTGATCCCCTCTCTTTCTCGGTAACAGGTGCACATGCAGAGTTGCACGTGTGGGTAGTCCTTAATCTACGGCTTAATTACAACATTAATTAACGATTATATTTTTTAACGGTCCAGATTGTCTCCGTACAGTTAAATGAACCGACCAACCGTTTAATTACTTACTTACTTACTACTAATACGAAGGTTAGTGGAAACCGAAAATGTGGTGATTTGATTAAAATAATCATTAAAATAAATAAATAAATAAATGACAGCCCCAAATGATGGAAATGATTAAAATTCAAACTTTAGGACCGTTGACTGGATCCAGCAAAGACAAAGGTTGTTTTGACTAATTGGTACACGTGTGGGTACACGTACACTTCATGTGTGTGCTTTGCTGTTCATTTGTAATGGAATGCTGGTGTGCCACGTCGGATTCACATGATTTACAATCATACTTTCTCCCCCCAACTTGCTACTTAATTACTTAATTAATTAATTTTTTTTTAAACCTTAAGATTTGCCCTCGGGTTAACCAAAACAAAAAAAAAATTAATAACTTAAATTCTAAAATTTTTATATATATTATAAAACATTATAAAAAATATATATTTAAGTCAAGAAACTCTGTAATTCAATTAATAAATGTTTGATAATTTTTTAATCTAACAAAAAAAATTTGAAGAGAGAACGGTCACACTAATACTTAAGAATTATTTTTATTAAAAAAATCAAATAAATTGAATATTTAAGTCTATTTTTTGTATTTTTTATTTGCTATAAGTACAATAAATGAAAGGTATATATATATATAATATATATATATATATTATATGTATATATATTATATTAAAATACAATGATTTAACTTCTCAAGGTTTGTCTTGATGTTTGGTATAATAGTTTATTTCCTATGTTTATGCTTTAGGAAACCTAGATAGTTCCAATAATGATGTAGTTTAGTAAAAAGATTAGGCAAGTTGTGGAATTATGTCTGGTTTTATTTAATTGAGAGTTGGTCCCTTCAAATCATGAGAAAGCTAGAGAGAGAAACAGGGAAAAGAGAGATACATAATATATATATATTTGTGTGTGTGTGTGTGAAGTCTTTGGTGTATAGATAGTACTACTATATATAATAATGCACAAGCTTTTATGTAATGCACATGAAATCGGGCTAGTTTGAACTAAGTAGGGTTTGTCAAATCAATAATTATATATATATTATTGTATAAATTTGATTGATTATAAGTTTATGATTATGATTATGATTATGATTATGATTATGATTATTGTTTTTAATCAAAAAATTAGGTAAACTCCATTATTTGTGGTCTTTCTTAAAAGTAGTTTTAATTTAAGTTTTTTTTTTCTTCTATAGGTTAAACATTGAATGATTTTTACATTTGACAACGTTAACTTACCTAACATCCTAAATAATAATCCAATAATAATTTCTCACGCATTTGGAAAACTTGTCGGCACAAGTACACTATTCACACATTATTTTAAATGAATATATACGAAGCCGTAATTTCTATTCATTCAAATACATATGAAATGATTTTAAATATATTGTCCCATAATTTTATATATATATATATATATGTGTGTGTGTGTGTGTGAAATTTTTACATCTTATAATAATAGAAAAGACTACAATTAGTAAATAGATTATAAAGTTTATATAAACTAATTTTAACATTTTGTACAATAAAACTAGTGCAAACTTTAAGCTAATGTCATATGAGGAAATTAAACGTTGTATGTTTCTTTCCTTTTTATTTCACTATTTTTAGGACATGGCAATACATAAGTATTATCATTAAGATAAAGTTTGATAAATTCATAGAAAAAAAGAAAAAAAAAACCCCTAATTAGTGCATGAATGATTTCCTTTTCTAGCTAGACCATTCTAGCAAAGATAGTATAATACAATAAGTTTATATATATATATATAATAAAAATATATATTGTAAATATTACAAGAATGTCGAGTTTTATCTAAATAACATAATAATACATTCTTTTAAATAATAATTAAACTATATAAAAATAATAAACATCGAATCTAAATAGTATTTAAATATTTTTCTTTATTACTAATAATAAAAATAAAATAAATAGAGTGAAATAGTATTTAATTGAAATCTTTACATGTATAAATGCAAAATAAATCAATCAATAAAAGTACTTTAGAAAAGAAAAAGAAAATGATTTAAAGATATTTTATATAGTACATTAAATAAATAATATATATTTTAAAAGTTTTCTATTTTTTATTGTTTTTTAAATTCATAATTCATGAGTAATAATATTAAGTTTTTTTTTACAAATAAATAGAAGAAGAAAAAAATGAGTACATTCTAAATTGAGAAATATGATTGAGGTTACTATTTAAAGAATCATTTGGAAAGATTTTCATTATGTAATTTGGAAAAATAAAAAATGTGGAGGAGAAAGGAGGGCCAAGGTTCACGTGCGAATCACATGGGGTGGGGTGGAATAAGCCTCGTACGGAGGCCGGATATTGTCGGGACGCGAAAACAGATCTATAATTGGAGTTGGGGAACACGTGGGACAGCTAGCACGCACCCGTGGGGACATTTTGGTCATCCTAACCCGACATCTTGTCGGACCCTTCCTTCCTTCCCTTAATTACTTAACTACTCATTCTCCATTATTATTTCTCCTCCTACTTCTTCCCACGCGCTTAATTCTTATCTCTAATCATTTTCACTAATTTTCCCATCCCATATATATATATATATATATATATATAATATAATATTTAAGTTTGTTTGAAAAGTTTAATTGGAAGATAAAAAAATTTGATTAATAAATTATACTTATAATAAGTATTGAATTTATAATTTTATGTAATATTTATAGTTTGTGTGTTTTTTTTTTAATTGTGAAAACATTTGAAAGACACAGAGAAGAGTAATAGTCTTCCTTGAAAAACGAGCGACAAGATAACACGAGGGGGCGTAATGGCATCTTCGTGGGCGGAGTTTGTTTCCCCTTAAGCATGAAAAATCATCCATGTGGGAAATGGGAAGGTGGAGAAACCATTATTTATTTATACCCACGCCCAAGCTCTGGTAATACATAGTTTTCAAATGGGGAAAACAAACCTAGGGTTTTTCTTCTTCTTCTTTTTCCCCTACTTTAATAGCAATGTTTTTTTTTTTTCTACTCATTCTCATTCAATTTATAAAAAAGACTAAACAAGATAGTTGTACTTTACAAGATAATGTTAAAAAAAAGAACAAAAATATCTATTAAAAACAGATCGAAAATAAAATTAAGTAGAGGTTCAAATCAAGCGATCTTTTTTTAAATGTAAAAGGTAAAAAATAAAAGTTTGAGTTTAAAATTATATATTAGTTGCAAGTTCACGCTATAAATAGTAAGATATTCGTTAATTTCTCACCTATATATATATATATATATATTATATATATAATATATATATATATATATATATAAACTAAAATATCAATTCAATGTTCATTGCAAAAAAGAAAACAAAGAGTCATCCTAGCACTAAAAAATGACATGAATTAAGTAAATCCCAAATTGGATGTACAACATTTTCTATGTACCATACTTTTATTGAATTTGAGTGTATATATATATATATAGTTTACGTGTTGAATGTAATTTTTTGCAAAAATTGAGGTAATGTAAAAGGACTTTGGTGGATGTCTATCAACCTTCCTTTGTTGGATCAATAATTTAGTGGAATTTACACTCGATTCTTAGTTAGAAAGCATAAATAATAGTTCCTTCCTTCATTTTTATAGTTACAAATAAATTATCACTTTTATTTTATTTGTAACATTTTTTTCGTCGAAATTTTTTAAAATTTTTTTACCTTTTATCATGTATCGAATTTATAACATTTTAAAATTAGTAATGATGATACCAATTAAACCATACATTCTCCATATTATATTTATAGCATTAAAAAAAATTAAAATTTACTTATATTTTTTCTTTCAAATTTTTATAAATTTCTATAAATCAACATGAATTTAAAAATTATTAAACTCGAAAATCAAATTTGGTTAAATTTTAATTTTTTTTAATGTAGTTATTGCTATTCATGTATAAAATCAAATGTACTGTTTATTTTTTTATGGCAAACCATAACTTACAAGTATGCAACTCCATTATAACTAATTACTATATTTTCCCAAACATAACGTGCATGAATTCCATCATTTATTCAAGCAGTAAATGAAATTTAATACACACCACACTAATTTCCATCAATCTCATAACTTAATTAATACATACATATATATATATATATAAAAGAAAAAAACTATGAAAAGCTTTTTTTCTTTTATAAAAGATTTGTAGTTATAATAAATAAAAGAAGAGGGTTTTGATTGCGTCAATAATTACAATAATGGTGTTTCTTTCATGGAAAAGAAGAAAGGGGAAAAACAATAATTAATAAATAAATAAATAAAAGACCAATCATTAGGTAATCCCAAATTTATAATAATAATAATTATTATTATAATTATTATTATTTTATGGGTAGAAAGTGGGGCCCAATTGTTGTAATTTTGCTACGGAAGTGGACTCCTTGTTTGCTGAAATCTGGCCTGGATTTTAGTAGCGTAATTTCCATAAGCCTCTGTGGGTCCCATCCACCCCACCCCCTTCCTACTTTTTCTGGATAAGGATGTTTTAAATTCGGAAGGCAAAATTTCCGGTTCAAACCGGTCCTAAACTGTCCCGGTTTAATAAAACTAAATAATAATTTTATTTGGACATATTTATTAATTATTGAAATAAAGAAATAATATTTTGGAGGAGTTTGAGAAGCACGCGAGTAAAGATGAGAGTGGAGAGAGAGTGATTGAATAGAAGTGTTCAAATGATTGTAGTGAGGGGTATTGTCGGGTAATGAAACGACAACAGGACATCGCACGGCTGCAGTGTTGTAAGAGAATGTGGGTCCCACTATCCCTACCCCCTACTCTACCCCTATCACTCCCCCACCCCACAACTTGCGAACAGTCACTTTCTCATAATACTACTAATTACTAATACCTATTACCCCTACCCCACCACGCCCCCACTACCTAAAAACATATAGGGAAGGGTGTGCTTATCTGAGACCACGTGTCTTCCAGCAAGACATGTTTGGTCCACGTGAGTTCTGGGAACTTCCCACACATTTTTACTTCTACGTTTTCTCTTTCTTTCTTTTGTAATAAAAATAAACAAATATTGGCCCAAACTCCACTCCCGCCCCACGTGAACTCCACTCTCCCTTGTCTCTCTCTCTTCTATTTTCTGGCTCGGCTTAGCTTAGCTTAGCTTAGCTCGGCTCAATTAAAGTCGGATTGGATCTATTTGGACTCAAAGAAAAAAAAAATCTTTATATTTAGGATTTTAGGAAGATTGTGTAGGGTCCTTTCATCTTCTTTCTTGAATGACTTGACTTTCTTGACATTTTAATCCCCCAATTTCAACTCTTATATTTATTAGTCTACCCTCCTAAATTTTCCATTTTATTTTAAAGGTCATATTTTTTTTAAAATTGGCTCAAAATTATATAAAAAAAAAAAAAAAGGAAAGAAGAAAGTTTTATATCATTTTCTTTTTTTCTTTGGTTAGAATTTTAGAACATGTGTAAATCACATGATATGATGGGAAAAGAAACTTTAAAGTACTACATTTTTATTCACTCAAATTTTACCTTTAATGTTCTAAAAAGAAAAAAGAAAAAATATTTTCAAGATTACCAAATCTTTTGCTTTCTCATGAAGGTTTTGTCACTTCAAGGTAAATTTGATAATACCTTTCTTATAATTCAGAAACTGAAACTCTATTATAATTTAGAAAGTCATAAATTTGAATTATATTAAAAGTAAAACATAAATTTGAATAAAATTTTTGATAAATATTTTAAGCGCATTTTAAAAATGCGAGATAAGGGTGGAAGGTAAAATTAGAAATTTGTTTGGTTACCTTTTGAATCAAAAGTGGGGGGTGTAAGGGAGAAAAATGAATTTATAAAAAAAAAAAAAAAAAAAAAAAAGCTGCTGGTTCTGAAAAACTGGTGAGCAAAGTATGTAAATTTACCAGCTTTTACTTTTATATATATATATTATATATATAAATTTATTGCATATTTAAAAGCTTTCTGATTCGTGGTTGGTTATGGTGAATATGAGAAAAAGCATTTATGCATGCCATGTATTTGATCTTTTGCCCAACAGAAATAATTTTTAGAAAAGATGGTGACAACAACAGCTTAAACAGCAGCAGCAATGGTAACTTTCCTTTTCTCTTTTTTTCTTTTTTTTACTTTTCTTTTCTTGAAAGTTGAAACTGCCCTCGTGCTGTTCATCTCTCTCTCATCTCATGGAAAGATTTTTTATTTTATTTCAATGGTGAGGAATGGTACAAGTGGGGTCATTGTGAATGGCAATGGTGTTTCCATAGTTTTATCTCTGTTCCCAATCATGACTATGGTTTCTCAATGATTTGATGGATGATGTCTAGGCCTGAACTGGCTCATGTGTTTAGGAGAAGAAGAGAGAGAGAGAATTGTGGGGTTTTGGATTTTGATTGGATTGGACTGGAACCCACCTGGGGGTGGGGGTGAGGAGGAGTGCTACCAATTATTATTGTTTGGTTCATGGTTGGTCATGTTTCTGCTCCATTTTTGGCTGTTTGGTGAGAACCAAGAGATAAGCACTCCCCTTTCTCTTCCCCCACGTTGCTTCCTTTCTTTTCATTGACTCAAAGCATTTCACATTATATATTAATATATATATATATATATATATATATATATAGTATATATGTATTTATATTCGATATTTAAATAATTAGTGTAACTTTCGATTTTGACTATACTAGAATGTGTTTAGTTTCTCTTATACAAAGTTTAGAGAGTTTTTTATAAAAGTTCAGTGTGACTTAATTTTGAATTAGTAGACGAAAGATATTGAAATGTGATGTATATTTATAATTGAGTTCAACTATATTAAAAAAAGTTTAGTTTCTCTTAGGTAAAGTTTAGAGTTTTTATAATAAAAGTCCAGTAAAGCTTAATTATGAATTAGTAGACGAAGATATTGAGGCACATATATATACTTGAGTTCAACTATACTGAAAAAAGTTTAGTTTTTCTTCGTAAAGTTTAGAGTTTTTCTAATAAAAGTCCAGTAAGACTTAATTATGGATTAGTAGACGAAGATATTGAAGAGTGATATATATATATATATATATATATATATTTTTAATTCGACTATACTGAAAAGAGTTTAGTTTATTTTCGCAAAGTTTAAAGTTTTTCCAATAAAAGTCTAGTGCGGCTTAATTATGGATTAGTAGACGAATATATTGAAATGTGATGTATATTATTATATATATATATATATATATATATATATATATATATATATATATACAATTGAGCTCAACTCTAATGAAAGGAGTTTAGTTTCTCTTATGCAAAATTTAGAGTTTTTGCAATAAAAGTCTAATGTAACTTAATTATGGATTAGTAGACGAAGATATTGAGGTGTGATATATATATATATATATATATATATTTGAGTTTAACTATACTGAAAGGAGTTTAGTTTATCTTCTGCAAAATTTAGAGTTTTTCCAATAAAAATCTAATGCAGCTTTATTTTAGATTAGTAGACGAAGATATTGAGGTGTGATATATATATACTTGAGTTCAATTATACTGAAAGAAGTTTAATTTTTTTATACAAAATTTAGAATTTTTTCAATAAAGTCTAATATAACTTAATTTTGGACGAAGATATTGAGGTGTGATATATATATATATATATATATATAGAGAGAGAGAGAGAGAGAGAAGTATGTATAGGTATTGAATGAATAAAGAGATGGTGGTCCATGTGTTGGGACAAAGTCAAGAATGAAGAAGCGTGGTGTGTTGCAGCAATTACTGCAATCCCATTTGTGTAACACTTGAATGCCATACCCTCATCACATGAACTTTCTTCTTCTTGGTCGAGACTCTTTAGACATCAATTCCCCCTTTCCTTGTTCCTTATTATTATTGTTCACTCAATCCTTGGACAAACCACCACCATCATCATGAATCATGATTTTGGACCTTTCACTCTCTTCTACACTCTTTTTTCAATTATTGAATAATCACATATAAGTTAAAAACACTCCTATAAACTCTTATTTTTTTTACACAGTAAAAAATACATTATGAATGTTATGTAAGATTACATATTTGATATTTGTTATAAGTGTTATTTTAAGAGTTGAACTCTACAAATAATACAACTCGAATCGAATTTAGATTAACTAGAACTATAATTGCTCTAAATATATAGATATAACGTAAAAACTCAATACAAACAATATTATTTTGGTAGAGAAACTAATATTGACACACTTAAAAACACATCACCAACATAATGGGGGGTGGGAGAAACTAGGGTTTGTTGGCATATACATATATATATATATATATATATATATGTATATGTATATATAGTCAGCAGTCAGAAGACAATACAATATGATATGATGATAGTAGTCCTTGTTAAAGACTTTTGGCCAATCCAAGCCGCTAAGCTAAAAACCAAAAGCCATTAAAGAAAAAGTCCATTTCAGTACAAGTCCTCTTTTTTAACTTCTTGTTTTTCTTCTTCTCATTACTACTTGTTATGACTTTGGTAGAAGAAAAAAAAAAAAAAATCCTTCCTTTCCCCTCTCCCATTCCCTATTAACCCCCCACCCACCCTTATACACTAAAAAAAAAAGTCTTCTTTTTACCATGGTTAAGTAGTAATGAATCAAGAAAGAAAAAGAAGAGGAAGATGGACATGACTATATAAAATATAATAGTGTAATCAACATAGTAACATATAAGAATAAGTTTATAAAGTATTATAACGATTAACTGCTTAGTATTGTATTTATTATATAAGAAAGAGAGATGGAGTATGGTAAAGTCATTATCAAAAGAATGGAGATGATTAAAAAATAACATGAAAGAAAAAGAAAAGAAAGAAACAGAGAGACAAGAGAAAAAACAACCCACTTGATGAGTATGAATGGTAGTAATATTTTTGGGGGGAGGCAAAAGCCATGATTGAGATTATTGGTATCCCCTGACACCCCCCTACCCCCCCTCTGGTCATGATTGAACTCAACCCCTTTCTTTTCTTCCCACACTACACCCAAAGATTAAAGGAAAAAGAAAAAGAATTTAATATTATGGTGGTGTGTGTGTGTGTGTGGGGGAGAAATTAATGAATGAAAATGGGAACCCTTCTCCCCATTCTCTTCTTTCTATATAATACCCCATTCTTTCCATAACACTAAGCTGCAAACAAAGTTGTTTCTCTTTCCTCTTTTTACTTTTCTTTCTCTCTTTCTTTCTTTCTTTCTTTCTCAAGAGTCAAAGATTTAATCTGAGCACGCTCGCACTCTGTATCGCTATCTCTATCTATCTCTGCGTGTGAAAAGGGCAAGACTTGTTGGACAAAAAGGTTTTGATAGGTCATAAATCATCTTCTTGTAAGAAGAAGAAGAAGAAGTTGGAGAAAACAGAGTTTTGGTTGAGAAGAGAAAAAAATGATGGTGGAAAAGGAAGATTTGGGTTTGAGTTTGAGTTTAAGCTTTCCTCATGAGAAAAGGACAGCCACCTTAATCACTACTACCGGAGGTTCCGGTTGTAATAATCCAGTCCAGTTGAATCTCATGCCTTCTTTGTCTGTTACTGTTACTGCTGATCCTTCCCCTTTTGCTCATCTTCTTCATCACAAGACTTCTTGGACTACTACTCATCAAACCTTTCCTTCCTCCTCTTCAGGTTTGTTTTGTTTTGTTTTTTTTTTTTTTGGAAGATCAGATCAAATGTTTGTTTTATATGGGAGTTTTGATTTTTAACTAATCTTTACTGCAGATCGGAATTTGGAGGCATGCAGAGTGGAGACAAGGACTTTCTTAAAGGGGATAGATGTGAATAGGCTGCCTGCAGGGGCGGCGGATGCGGAAGAAGACGGCGGTGTTTCTTCTCCTAACAGTACAATTTCCAGTATAAGTGGGAAAAGGAGCGAGAGAGAGGCTAATAATATTGGTGATGAGAATGATAATGAGATTGAAAGAGCTTGTTCTCGTGGGATCAGCGATGAAGAAGATGGTGACACTTCAAGAAAAAAACTCAGACTTTCTAAAGATCAATCTGCCATTCTTGAAGAAAGCTTCAAAGAACACAACACTCTCAACCCCGTAAGTATTTTTTTTCTCTCTTTTGGTTGAAAAACAATAAAAGAAAGAGCCCTTTCATAAGATCAACAAAATAAGAAAAGGGTTATTTCTTGATTGATAAATTTTGGTCAAAGATTGAATCTTTTCTTTTGCTTCTCGCAGAAACAAAAGCTGGCTTTGGCTAAAAGATTGGGGCTTAGACCTAGGCAGGTGGAAGTATGGTTTCAGAACAGAAGAGCAAGGTGAGATGAGATATCCCTTTTTTTTTTTCCTCTTATTCGTTGTGTTTATTAAGGTTATCTTTGAGGTTTTAGGTTGTAGTAATAGTATCAAGAACAACAAGAAGGAAGTAGATCATTATTGTTAAAAAACCATTTCCCATATTTTACTCTTTATTTACCATTCTAGGAAGTGTGGAAAGACAGTAATAACAATTTCAAGCCAGCAATTAATAAGTTAGATAAGTCAGATGAGTGATGTACAAAATGGTCTGATTCCACACAAACACAGTTTTGGTAAAAGTTCAGAGAGAGAATGGTTTGTGTAATAATAAACACTGTTTGTTGGTCTTATGTATGTATATATATATATATATGTAATAATGAATCACTGTTTTGAACTGTCTGAACCAAGGCTAAAATTTCCTTACATTCCAATTGTGTTTTTTGTTTTAAATAACAGGACAAAATTGAAGCAAACTGAAGTGGATTGTGAGTATTTAAAGAGATGTTGTGAAGGTTTAACTGAAGAAAACAGGAGATTACAAAAAGAAGTTCAAGAACTTAGAGCTTTAAAGCTCTCACCTCAATTCTACATGCAAATGACTCCTCCTACTACCCTTACCATGTGCCCTTCATGTGAACGTGTAGCTGTTCCACCACCACCACCACCATCATCCACTACTTCATCAACGGCTCCTATTTCGACACCTGTCGATCCTCGTAGCCATCCGATCGTCTCGGCTCGATCTATCCCGGGGTTTAACCCTTGGGCTAATACACCGGTGGCTCATAGACCATTTGATGCATTACATTCAAGGTCATGATGATGATCAAGAAAAATGACTTGTGGATTTTGTAAGCTAAATGTAAAAGAACTAAAAGGAAAGGAGATTTTACTATTAGAATTTACCATAGCATAGAAAAAGCATAGCATATCATATGGTTATTTTGTATGTGGCTATGAAGTCTAAGATATGGTGGTTGAGATGTGATTTTGGTGGGTCTAAATGTGTTTTTTTTTTCTTTTTTCTTGACACCATTTTTACTTATATAGTTTTTGTAGTCTTTTAGTACTAATTCTTCATCTCCATCTTTAAGTTTATATTGATTGATGGAAAGATGAAGACTTTGGATGTAAATTGTTATAAAAGAAATCATCTTTTTTCTTCTTTGCCTTTTTCTTTTTATACAACTTAAATCTTTTTTATTTGCCCTAATTGTTGTGATTTACATCTTTTCTCCTCTCTTTTGTTTTGGGTTAGACTAAAAACATTCTTTTAAAAAACTCAATATTTTACCATAGAATTTACCCTCTTTAATGTGATAGTACATTCTTTTTGTTCTATTTTATATCTCTTATAATTAAAAGATTGGAACTTTAAATTCTTGGTTTAATATAACTAAGTGTTTTAGCTTGTATAAAAATTATGATGATTTTTTCTTTTAAAAAGTGAATATTTTGAATATTGGATGATTCATGTTAAAAAGATTCAAACTTGATGATATGTCATTATGAAAGATTGAACCTTTGGAAACATGCAATGATGAATCAATATCAATTGTAATGAGTTGGTGAAAGATAATGTTAATTGAACATTTGATTTCAGGTGAAAACATAAACTTCTTCAGACCCCACAAAAAGCAATCATAGCCTGCTTGACACCTAAATCAATCATTCTTAGTTCAAGATTAATTTTTTTTTGGGTGTTATATATATATATATATATATATATATAATTTTGTAAGAATTATTCTAAATCTTTTCTGGAGCTTTCCTAATAGTATTAGTCTTTTTGTTTTTTGGGCCTGATACCTTTTATATATATATATATATATTTTTTGGACTCGCCTTTACAAAACTATGTAATTCTCTCAATTTAATTTGGCCCATAATTATTAAGAGGAGAAAAGAGAAAGAGATAGAGAGGAAAAAAAAAAAAAAAAAAAAACTAAGTATCTCTAAATTTTTGTTTGTTTTTCTTCAATAAATTTGTCCTTTATTTATAAAAGAAGAATGTGGCAACTCATAAATGTCTACAATTATATCTAAATCTTAAAAATATATATATCTAACTTTAAATATAATAATTTAAATAATATTAAATATCTAACGTCTCTAAGAAAATTGATAGACTAAATATAATTATAAATTTTCTTATAATACAAGATTGATATAAATATATATATGTATATTTTAAAGAAAATGTTGCTACTTCTGATCATTTACATCTGCCAAAGAAAAAACATAAGTATCTTTTTTCATTATTTGTACCACAATTCATCCATAATTCCTTGTAATCTACAATTTCTTCAATATCTTCTTCCTTCACATCAATGCATAAAAGTGCAGTGATCTTTTATATATATATATATATATATATATATATCCCTGATTTATATATATAAATCAATGCAGAATATCTGCTGGGACTGAACTGATTGCTAGTTAGACCAGAAAATATATCATCTGGGAAATTCTGTATCACAACAGTGCATATGAATAGAGGGAGTACCAGAAAATCTGAACATAAAATGGAAAAAAAGAAGGAAAAAAAGGAAATCCATCCTCAAATGTAGCTAAAAAGCTTGTTACCGAGGACGGTTTCTTGAAAGTTGTCCAGCGGATCTCCTGATTGATTCAATTCTTTGTAGTCTTATTTGTTCTCTGAATTTGGCTATGAACTCATCAGCCTTCTTGTCAACATCAGCTGGTTCTTCAGTGCCTGAACTTCCTAAAACTTCATCGAAGTAATCATCTTCTTCACTTTCAGTTATGGAGTCTTCATCATCATCGTTATCTGTTTCTAACAGGATCTTTTCAATGACTTCTCTCTTCTCTTCTTCTTCTTCATCTGCTGCTGGGAATAATTCTGTGAAATTTTGCCTTTTGAAATTAGGGGTTTTGTTGTTGTTGTT
Source organism: Asclepias syriaca (assembly GCA_027405835.1). Classification (NCBI taxonomy): domain Eukaryota; kingdom Viridiplantae; phylum Streptophyta; class Magnoliopsida; order Gentianales; family Apocynaceae; genus Asclepias; species Asclepias syriaca. Next base: position 4,666,884 of record CM049929.1, on the reverse strand, counting down.
CATCATTTTGTCAGTGAATCCTCTGTTCTCAATGATATTATCATTCTCGTCAAAAAAATCCCTGGTCGTGACTGACGCAGCCGCTGACTTCTTCGTAACTGGCGGTTCACTCTGCCTAATCGTTCGAACAGATTTCAAGAGCAATAATGATGGAGTTTCATCTAGCGGACTCTCGATTTCAGTTTCGCTGAATTCACTCGGTACACTCCTAATGCTACGTCTCATTTCCTTCTGAGGATAATTGCTTATATTCGACAGACTAGATTTGGATTTCGTTAGTAGGCATTTGTTTTGTAGAAACGGAGGTGGTGGCGGCGGAGGGGGCGGAGGAGGAGAGGATTTGTAGTGAACTTTTTTCCTCACCGTCGCTACATCCTCAACACTCTTGGTTTGGGATTCTGATGAGAAATATGTCAGAGGAGATTGAACAACTTTGGGGGAAGAAGGAGTTGTTGTTGGAGGAGAAGGCTTATTTGGGGAAGGACATGAACATGGAAATGCCGCCGAGTTAGGGTTAGATGATCTAAAGGAACGAGATTCCATCCTTCTGGAGTCAGAGTTCTCCATTTTTGGAGTCTTCAAGTATGAACCGAGCAACTCTGTTTCTGCATCTGCGTCTGCACTATCTTCCTTCTTCATTTCAAACCTTCCCGATCTCGATCTCCAAGGAATCGGCGAACGGTGGACAACATTTTCCTCAATGTTCTCCTCCACTTTCGCCTGGCTTGCTCCTCCTCCTCTGCTTTCCCCATTTCTCGATTTTCTCGAATTGCTGCCAGAATATCTCTTCGAACCTAAATTCGAGTTAGACCGGCTAACAGAATTAGGTTTCGAAGCAGATTCCGGCCGAACGGTCTCCGACTCGTTATTAGTCTCAATGACGCGAGATTTCAAGCTCCTCACAGGCAAAAGCAATGGCTTCTCATCAATTCTCGCAGCGATACCGCCAGAATTCTGTTTTTCGAGAACAGATTTTTCCTTAGGCACCACAACCACATCAGGTTCCTCTCTGTAATACCTAGAATTCCATGTCTGAACCTTGTTATCATCGGAAGCAGTAGAGGAATGAATTTCGGCCTCATCATCATCAAAAACTGAAGAGACCTGAAGAAGTGTAGAGACATAGGAATGCGCAGTATCCACTTTAGAGTAACGATGATTATTACTATTATTTTGTTCTTTGTCAGACTGACAAAAAATATCATCATCATCATTTCTCTTACTAAAAAGGCCATAAGAAACAGCAATACCTACAAAGATAAGCTGAAGAAGTTCCCAACTTCCGGCATGAAGGTTTTGGTTTATGAATTCAGGAGCTTGTGAAGGTAAAAGAGGAAGTATAACGAGAAAAATGGTAACGATTACCGCTTTAATTAGAAATTGATTAAAATACTTACTTGCTGCATGGTTATCTGCAGTCATAACCTGATCTGAACTACTACTAGTAGTAGTACTAATTATCTTTGGTGGTTTTTTTGTGTAGAAATCTGTATCTGCCATTGATGGACACATAAGTCAGCCAGGCAGGCAAGCTCGCTCTGTGTTCTTGGATTTCTTTTGGCAAATGGGCAAAAAGAAGAAAAGAAGATGAAGAAGTGAGAAGACTTAGAAGGTAAGGAAAAGTCTAGAATATGAAAGGGTTATAGAGAAAAAAGGCTTATTCCAATCCCCTCCTACCATTCTTCATATTCTTTTTGACATTGATGTCCTTTCTTTCTATTCCTATTATTCTAATAATAATTTATAACCGTTTTACTTATAAATTTTTTTAAAAATATTTTTATAGTTAAGAATAGAATGGGTATATTAGAAAAATGGAAAAAAATGAAAGGGTTGCGTGGTGGGAGGGGATGATGATTCTTCTTTTGTAGTGCGTACGCTAGCTTCTTTTTTTTAAATAGAATTAGGAAATATTTATATAAGGGATTATGCTTTTCTTCAAAGGAGCGAACCCTTTCCACATACTTCAATTCCTGCCCTTCCACTTAGTATTACAATAGATGCTCTCCTCCCGACCACAAACCTTTTCTTTTCTTTTTACTTTTTTTTTTATTTATCAACAAAATAAAAGTGTTGATGTTTTATATATAGAGTATATAAAAGCAAATGGGAACAAAAGGTAGTAAAATTGGCTCCCACTAAGAAATTATACACTTTTGGGGTCTTAGAATGTCCTTCATCGATCTACACAACTCATCATTTTCCAAAATATTTATCGGGTTCAGATGCATTCAATATGTAACATTTATGTTTACTCAATTATTTTTTATATGATTAGCTTTTTGTTGTTAATGGCACTTTTCAGTAGGGTAAGTTTTTGTTTGGAATTTAAAGAATATGGAGAGTGGTGTTTAGGGTTTTTATGCCATTCCAAACAAAAACCCAGCCTTTCTTTATATATATATATATTCCTTTCCTTTTCCATCATGATAACCAGTTGGAAATTCAAATTCATCCAACTATGAATATATATATATATATAATATATATATATTATATTGATTCTGCACGAATCTGTCAAAGGGTAAAAAAGTAATTTTAGAGTGCCGGGAACTCGAAGAGTTGTGTAAATGAGTTGGCTAAGTATAAGTATCAGGATGCGATACTTCGCTGAGCTTATATGGTACTTCGGGATAACACAGTCGCGGATCAACCTGCAAAACAAGTTCGGTGGGGAGTTTGTACCCCGTGAACTCTCCGATGCTTAAGTCAGTAGAGTATATAATGGATATCTGGAAAAATTGGAATTGTCCTTACCTTCTATTTGGATCTCCCTTTTATATGAGCTTGATTATTGATTGGGCTATTAAGGTACTGGACCGTTATAGATCTTTATGAACAATAATTCTACCGTTTTAACCATTTAGGTGTAATGGGGCATAAATGGGGGAGTGATTATGTAACGTTCCCCATTTATGGTGTCCATAAAGAGATATTTAAGTCGTCGGAGAGGTTTTCTTGATCCTCTAAATCGGTTACTTCGCCTAAGAAAATCGTGTCGGGTCAATATATATTACTGGAAGTCAAAAATCCAAAAAAAACCAGCACTAAGTAAGTGAGGATTTGCATAAAGTTGAAACCTTTTCACCAGAATTATTCCTCATTCAGACAAGTAATTCTTGATTATCTTGTCTATTTATTCAATGTGAACTGCTCTGCTAATTTGACCATTCTTGGTTTGGGTGTACCTACAAATTTAGTATTATATATAAAATGTTTGAAGGTGAATGATACTCGTATGACATAATCGAAGCTTATCAGAAACCAAACTTTTCTTTTTTTTTTTTTTTTTTTTCCAGTGAAAAACATTGTCAAGTCTTGCGTGGAAACGTGCATCCTAGAAAGAGAAACGAGTTTCTCTCTCTAAAAAGTAAAAGTATATAAATTCCATTCTACTACAAAAATATATTTTAAATTAATTATAAATATTTATATTTATTTTTATATACTATTATATATTTAATTCATTTATTAATATGAGATAAAATATCATGATTTTTAATTAATTTTTCAAGTATGAATTAATCAGCATTAATTTTCTCTTTCATCCTAATCTAAATTTTCTTGAATCCATTGTACATAATTAATATTTATTTTAATTTAATAATAAATACTAAATTATTAAAAAAGAATCAAATTCATTTTTAATGCAAAGGGAGAGAAAATTAATTATTATTCGTTTTTAACAAAAAAAAGAAATGTATTATAGGGACAAGTTTTTCTTTTTTTCTAATAAAATAAAGGGCAAGTAAATTTATAAAAGAAAAAAAGAAAAAGAAAAGAAGAAAAAGTGAGTAGAGTAGAATCGAGGTTCCCCGATTTCCAAGTTTACTTTTCGATATTTTCCCTAAATTCAATGCCCTCGAGTACTTCGCATCATCTCTCTCTGCTCAATCACCGCCCATCAGATCTTCAATTCGACAGTTCCCGATCTTTAATCTGTAGTTCATCCGGCTTCTTTCTATTCTACCTTGACTAATTTTTTTTTTTTTTTTTTGGTTTAGATTTTGTAGAATCAATTTATAATTTACCCTAGACATATCGTCGTCTTCCGTAAATATAAGCATTTGTGTAATTTGATGCGGATTTGGAGTATAGGAATTTCATTCGGTTGTTAAATTTGGGGGGTGATTTTGAGATTGTGGTTTCTGAAATTATTGTTATTATGTATATTGACGAAGTCGAAGGAGGGGCGTTGAGAATTGAGGAGAAGGAGGAGGAGGAGGAGGACGGCAAGTTAACTCTGAGCGATAAGCTTGCTGATGATGGTGATTCTACCACCATCGTGTTGTTGGATGCAAAGAGGGTTTTTGTTGGCGCTGGGGCTCGAGTTCTCTTTTACCCAACCTTGTTGTATAATGTTTTGAGGAATAAAATTCAGGAGGAATTTCGTTGGTGGGATTGGATTGATGAGGTATTTTTCCTAAGTGATGTTTAATACAGGTGGTTTTTTTTTTTTTACTTTAATTTTTTCTTATGGAAAAACTTATGTGAAATTGTTTTTCGTAATTTGTTTATGTATGTATTCTTTCCTCGGAAAAATGATCATTGATTATGTTAGTGAGATATAAGTATTAATTAGGATTGCGATAATGTTATGTTTTATGCTGTTTGAGTTTATATAATATTCTATGGCTAGCTTTATCCATTATTCATGATTAAGCTGATAAGGAAATTGTGAAATTTGAAACTTAGATGTTTTAAATGGCTGGCAATTGCAGTATTGCGATTTTGAGTCAAATAGACCTTTTAAAAGAGAGTGTCCAATTGTTTATCCATTCTTCCTTGTCCTTGTGCAGACATTTTCAAATCTAAGTTTGTTTGTATATTTTAATTTACCATCATTTCTGTTCTTATTCAACACCTCTGGTTTTACAAATAAATTGAATGATCCACTATGAATGTCCTTTATGTCAAGTGATTTACTGTTTAGCCTTTCCCTCGGGAAGGGACCTAAAGGCTATACGTCTTGATTGGTATGCTTTGTAGGGTATTGGCGTGCCTGGCTTAAGGTCTTTATGCTATATGATTTCTCTTAGACTTTCCTAGTAATTTGCATCTCTCTTGTTTTCAAACCTACAGAACCAATTACAGACATGAACAAAGACTGTGTATATATGTACCTTATGTAGAATAGGTAAGCAATATGGACCATTGACTGTCATTTTTGTCTGTGTGTGCTTTTTTCTGTTTCGTGCCTTGATCGATAAAAGGGTCCTAGTGCCGCGGTTCACCTAGTGCCCTTAACAACATAGCTTGTTTATGGAGCTTCGGAGTAAATTTTGATTTTGGGTTGTTTGATCTTTGTTTTAAAACTTTGCTTTGGAGTTTGCTGGATCTCATTTGCATGTTTATGCAATTAAAAAGCATGAAACTGCCCTGTTACTTAATTTTTTGAATTAAAGAGCATTTGATCAGATTATGAATTATGTACATTCATTTCAAAGAAATATTGTAGATATATTTTCAGCATGTTAATTCTTGTTATACATAGTAATAACAATTCTGCAAACTGAAAGGCTTCTTTATTTTCCCTTGCAAAAAAAAGTTTGTCTTGTTAGGTGCTGTTCCATTCTGTTCTGACGTCAATCGCCTTAAGGAGCTTGGTGTTTCTGGTGTGATCACTCTCAATGAGCCATATGAGACTCTAGTGCCAACATCACTATATGAAGTATGTTTGTATCTTTTTTTCCCTATATTATCCGCATTTTAACCTTTCTGATTTCAGTGAAACTTTTCCGTTCTGTGAGCTTAACTTTGTTTGCTCTCTCTCTCTAATTCCCCCCCCCCCTCCCCCCCCCATGGGTGTTGCTCTTTGTTTTGCTCAAACACTTTTTTGGACAATAATTGCGCAGTTGTGTTTAGTATTTTCATTCCATATATTTTTCTTTTTCTTTTTTTCATATGTAGATTCCTTCTGAAGGTTGGATGGTGTTCGTGTGATATTATTCTTTTAGATTCCTTATATCTTTTCAATTGTGTACATCTGTTAGGAATCTGATTCTTTGGACTCATTCTTTATCTGTCATATTCATTTGATCGAATTTTTTCTCTCCTTTGGATGCTATTGCATCCATGGTCCAAATCCTTGCCTTCCATGCTAGTTTGTTCTTCTCACCACTAAAGCAGCAATATGATAGAATATTCTTGCTGAGTTTTCCTAAGACTTTGCTAGTAATATATTTATTGCTATAGTTACATGTATGGTTTCTTGTAGGCTCATGGAATTTGCAATTTGGTGCTCCCAACAAGAGACTACCTCTTTGCACCATCATTAAGTGACATATGCCAAGCTGTAGATTTCATTCATGGTAAGTGGTGGACTTACTAGTAATATCTAGTTGAACAAACTTGCATGAAATTTTTTGCTGCTTTTTTGAACAGGCTTTTGTATGTTTTTTGATGTATGTATATGTTTCATCTAAAATGTGTTGGATTTTCTCTCAGTTTGTTTACTGGATGGGTTCTTTTGGATGAAATTCGTAACTATTTGTAATTTATCCTACAATGTGTGAAGATGCATCTCTTTTTGGAAACAATTTCTCCATTTTAAAGATTCTGCGGCTTTAGGTTATTCAAATCCAAAGCCCAAACATATGGTCCTCTGCCCAAGACCACACGTTATGGCCAATAATTCTGAAAATAATATTTTATTCACAGAAAGGAAGTTTTAGGGCTAGACATGTTAAAATGAAAAAAGTAAATTATAATACAGGCTATCCACAATAGTAATAGACAATCTTGATTTTCTGATTAGTTGCCACTTTGTGAATTATATTATAAGAGTAATCTAATTTATACCTTTTCCTTCTTTTGGGTATTGGGTCTAAATAATGTGAATTGAAGAAAATGCATCACGTGGACAACGTACTTATGTCCACTGTAAAGCTGGTAGAGGACGCAGCACAACGATTGTTGTATGCTATCTGGTGAGAAATACTTTTCACTATGTGATTTTCAAAAAAATAAAAATAAATCTTGTATTGAATTTTTATACCAGTCACTCTGCAATTGTATGATTGTATTTTCTATCTCCTTTTACACTCAATTTTCAGGTGAAATATAAGCAGATGACACCTGATGATGCATATGATTACGTGAAATCAATAAGGCCAAGAGTCCTTTTGGCTTCCTCCCAGTGGCAGGTATGTCTGTGAATATGTGACTAATTTATTTTATTGTAGACCAATATATTGCTTATTTCAATTACTAAGTTGTGACTATTGGCCACTGAGTGCAGGCCGTTCTGGACTTCTATTATCAACATGTTAAGAGGATGCACTCCTCGAGCTCCATGGCCAGTCTGGTTGTGAAACGCCCTACCTTATTTGCTAGTCAAGATGTTTTGGCATTTGATGATGGTTCTGTAGTTCTGATTACAAAAGCAGACTTGGATGGATATGATCCAGATCATGAGGCTTATGCTATGGGGAGTCGAATATGGGCAAACTTGAGTTTGATCTACGGAGTTCGGGTGACTGGTGGGGCTGCTTTAGGCAAACTTTCTTGCTGGTGGCTTCCCTGTGATGCTGGAAGGGACATTTTGAGTGAGGAGCTGACCAGCAAAAGCAGCTGCTCAGCTGGTGAAAAGCAACTTGGCAGTTTTACTGTAGACATTCATGTTTACTAACAGGCTTTCTGTACCTGTACATATTGTTTCTTTTCTTGTATATAGAAAGCAATGCCTGATACTCCAGTTTTCCTTTTGTTTCGTGGTTTAATACTTTGGTCTGGACAGCACAATGTAAATTTCTATCAAAGATGATACACGCTGGAATTGTGAACTTTTTGAGTATAAGTGTCACAGGTTCTTTTTTTTCTCGATTATTTTTCTTCAAATTTTCTCCATTTCAATGTGGTTTTTTATTTGAACATTCATACGGATTTGGTTGAGAGCTAGCTAGTAGTAGGTGATTTTGTGTCTTCAGTCTTGATCTGTCTGCAGTGCTGCTTTTGGTGTTTGGATCCAGCTGTAGCCATATATTATTATCCCATGATAAGGTATGGGACAACATACCTTATAGAATCTAAAGTGGAGATCAGAAGATGTTCCCCAGGCACACTAATGAACTTGAGAGTCTTCCTGTTTCATCCAATTCCCTTAATCCAATCCAGTCCTCAATGTAGAGTTTAGTCTACAAAAAGAAGGGAAATATAGCATCAGAACGTGAAAAGCTGCTACCCCCATCCAGTAATTGTACTGGTGGGTTGTGAAATCTTACCATCCATGTAAGCTGAACAGACCCTTGATAATTATCAGGAAAGAATCCAAACCAAGAGCTTTCCTTGGGTATTACAACTGTATCATGAAAAACACAAAATAAAATAAAGGTATATATATATATATATACTTAACTTCCTCCCTCCCCTACCTCCCCAACAACCCACATACCATGATAAGGAACTCGTTAGCCTTTCCTTATAAGTTGAATTCTTCACGCTGGGAGAAAGCTAGATTTGGCCAGGTAAGTATGAATCTCCTGGAATTCCATTAAAACAAGGAATTCTCAGATTCAGAAACAGTGCTTGCTTATCTGATTGATTTATTCACTCACATTTGGAAATTTTGTATAACCACTAGGTGCTGAAGTAGCCTGTAAATGAATCAAGAAAAAGTGGAAAAAAGAAAAGATAACCATTTACTGTTTGTTTAGTGTAAAGAAAAATGAATACCTGAACATAGTCAGATTTAATCCCATTAGCAAATTCATTACATAACAAGTCTGTCTGAGAAAGAACCCAAGTGTAGCACAATTCACAGAGTCATTGTACATAAGAAGAAGACATACAGGAAAAGATGCAACACCAACATCAGCTTTATATAAAATTTATAACCTTTCATATACAAATAGGACCAAAATAAATATTTCTAAAGAAACAAAAAAAAAGTGGGAATGAATGATAGTGCATTGACTTCCTTACAGGCAGACGCGGTGCATTCTCACAAAACCTGTTAATGCACCCTGTAAAATGAATATATATATATGAAAATTTTCCATTAATATTACAACCTGTGATTGTACAACAGTATTATAGCCATTTTGGAGCTGTATTTGTAATAAGAATTTAAAACAAGGAAATGGAACAGATGATGGACAATAGAAAGAAAGGGTTTTTTTTTAAAGATTTTCCTTACTTTCCAGCATATTTCTTCAACCTATAATGGAAGAAAAGAAAAAGAATTGAAAAATATAAGGACCTTTTTTGATAAAACCAAAACCAAAGAGATGAAGAGGTAATAGCTCCATTTCCAACTTCTCTTCAAAATATTATATAAAAAAGTCTGAGTTTTCTAATTCATATTTCTTTCATTTTAGAGAATGATAAAAGAATAAACATACAGACAGAAGCCAGGAGATGCAGATAAAATTGTAAGCTCCCTTGTGTAAGAATAAGCGAACATGATTCCCCAACTCCTACCACCAAATACCATGAAGTAGAATGAAAGGAACTGAAGTTGAGAAAGGGAAGAAGAAGGAGAAGATGATGAGAGCCATTGCTGATAAGTTTGGAGCCATGTGGTATGGTAAATATATATATATATATATATATATATATATATATATATTATGTATATATATTTTAAGTCAATATTGGCAAAGAAAAGTTGTGGAATTCATTCATTAACACAGAATCCATAGCTTGTTTTTCAATTGATTCTACTATAAAAGTAATGCCTCTTCCTCAAAAAATTCCTTCACTTGGGAAAGCAAACCAAAAGATGACCTTTTTATTTCCATCCCTTTTGATGATGCTTCCTTCTCTTCCTCTTCTTCCCTTGTGTTTCCTGACTTTGCATCATCTTCCAAGTATGGAACAACATATTTTTTCATGTCACTTCCTGATATTCCCAGGTGATTTCCTGCCACACTTATGAACTTAACTTTCCCCGCCTCGTCTAGTGTTTTCAAACCAATCCAATCCTCCTTGTATAGCTTTGTCTGCACCAACAAGAAGGGAAAAAAAAAAGATGTATGTATGAATGTATTTGTCTGCACCAACAACAAGTAAGTACCTGCTCCGGAGCCAAAACTGGTTTAAAAGCTCCATCTGGATAGTAGCCAAACCAGGAGGTTTCCTTTGGTATCAATACAGTGTCTTGCTCAAACTGATTCGTACCAAAAAATGACAGATAGAAGAAACCATTAGCATGAGATGAAATTTTATGCAAAATTGAAGATGAAATATGAGTTGAAAGGAGAATTAAGTACCATGATAAGAACAAGATTCTCCAAGCTAGTGAATCGCTCCTTGTACGTAGAATTTCTCTTATCAGGGATTTCATTATTCAGCTTTGGCAGGAATCTGCACTTTTCTAGGTAAACAGGAATATCCTGGATTTTTCATATAGTGAGAACAGGAAATCAGCTCCAATTTGTCAAAAACATAGTTCAAACCAATCTGAAAAAATGGTATAATAACTTACATTTGGTAGTTTAAGATAGCCACTAGGAGCCAAGTGTTCCTGCAATTTTATACATCAAGATGAAGGGGAAACCAAAAATGAGAAGCTGAAATATTACTTCAGTTTATGCACAGAGAGAGAGAGAGCATGCCTGGACATAGTCAGTGTAGATCTCCATTTTAATCAGGGCATCTGCTATGATACACAAGATGCCGGACTGCAGTTTCAAGGAAAAATGTCAGTTAGAGTGTCAAGATATTGGGAGACACTAATTACTTTGTCATTTATCAAGTTCTAATAATGAAGCGAATACGCAAATTTATGACAATGTTAAGAGAACTGCTGGACAAGTCATCGTTGAAAGTATCATTGTAGTTAAAAAAGGACGAGCAATTTGTGACATACTCCAGAAAGGTTCCTGGTACATACTCCTTTTTTTTCCCCTTTCATACTCCCAAATCCAAGAAAGAAAAAGACAAATAGTTCAATTGATGAATAGAAATGCATATGGCACTCGGCATCATAACCAGTTCAAGGAAGTGCAACTCGAAGAAAACAAAGACTGGAAGGTTACAAGTAACTTACACCACATAGAGGAACAGAAGCTGTACCAGCATGAGGCCCTCCCAATGAGATAAAGTTCTTGACCTTTCAAGTAGAAAAAGAAAAAAAGGCATAATAACAATTGTCATGGGGTGCCTATATATACAATATAAAGAAAAATGAATAAACTATACTCCTAATAATCTCAAAACAAAGAACTAATCGTTTGGTTGTGATGAACAAGAAAATTATACTCCTACACATTTCTGAAAAGAGATTACACTATGGTAAAGGAGGAGGTTTAGTTGATGATTAAATTAGGATAATCTTGTGAAGAAAATATTCAATGATCAAGATACAAAAGTTCAACAACTTATTTACATGCATGGAAATTCTAAGTGTGTGAATAAAGATGTGCACACTGTAATGTTAGGCAGAATACTGCTCTGCTCTTCTAAAGTATTGCCAGTTTACCATATACACATATTCAAAGCTAAAAAAGCTTATTATCTATGCTACAGAAACAATGTAGAATCAACTTCATAACATGATCTTACAGGTGGTGCACCATCGCAATATTCTACCACAGCCCGGCCTATTAAGTTGCCCTGTAAAATATAGAATCAAAGTCATACAACTAATAACTGATGAGAATACAGTAGTAATCATCACTACATCCCATAAAAATTCCCTTTGGAAATTGTTATTCTCTTTTCTAATAGAAAATGAAAAACAGTTTGAGACCATGGATCTTAACCTGTGTGTCACATTATAAATACAGCATATCTGATCCTAATTAATACCTGGGACAAACCAACAATATTGTAACCCTGTTGAAGTTCTTTCATTTCCTTGACCTGAAATTTGACAAATGAGTGACCACCAGATAAAACATCATCATGAAAAAAAAGAAAGAAAAATCAACTGATCACCTTTTTACAAACAATTTCAGCCTGCAAAAGGAGAAAAGACATAAATCAGGAAAATTAATTTACATTTCAAATTCAAGATATAGAAATTGAGGGGAAAAGAACAATCAGTGAAGCTGTTTACCTGTTCTTCAAGGGGCATGAACCAGGAATCCCACGTTCCAGCCCCAATTTCCCTATAGGATTCAAAATACAAAAGACCATTAGTTTTCTTCTGGGAAAAGAATGATCAGAAATACATTTCAATAACTAATTTCACCAAAACACTTGATAGTTCTAAAAACTTCTCAAGAAAGAAACTTATCAAAAACTGAAAAATTGGAAGACAAGTAGAATTCAAAACATATATAGAAACAGCAAAGATTCTTTCAGTTGATTAAGCAAAAGAAAAAAGGGAAAAAAGGTTCATCATACAAACAATATCCTTCAGATTTAGACAACCCGCTTAGCTCCTCCGTGAAGTGCTTAACACCTCGATTTGAACACTGGTCCCCAATTCCTTCCATTATTAAAAAGAAAAAAGAAAAGAAAATTAATAACAGAAAAGGAACATAAAAAAATTATGCAATAAAGACAAAACAAAGAAAAAGAAAAAACCCAGAAAAAATTGAAATAGTACCATGAAGTACTATGAAGGGAATTGAAGAAGATAAAGGGATCCCAGAGAAGACAATAATACTAATGACGGTGAACAACCCAATCGATAATGCTAAACACTTAGCCATTGAAGGGTTCCAAAAATGAAAAAAACTTTATGTAATCAAGAACTCCAAAAGATACCTAACTACACATAAAGGTAATAATAGTACTACTAATATCTTGAATTGTCCCTCCAAAGTCCAATCCCAACCCCTTTCTATTTTCAAAGAACTTTTGCAGAAACCCCAGGATTGGAATTTTGGGAGAGCCTATACATATACATACACACATATATATATATATATAGTAAATGCAGGCAGTTGATATGAAACCGGAGTGGTGGGGGATTCTGGGAAATGGGAGTTCTTGATCTTTTGGGTCTCGGAAGAGATTTTTTTTGATAAAGTTTTTCCTTTTCTCCATTAATTATTGTCAGACGATACTATCATTTCAGCTCACCAATCAAAGCTTGCCACTTCAATATATATGAATAAAATACAAATAATGATAGCTTTCTTTTTTTTATTTTTTATTTTTGCTTATTTGTATATAAACAAAAAATAAAAGTTTTGAAAAATTTTCTATGATTATATTTTAGCTTTATCTCGAAAATTTAAGGTTTGGCTGAATTTGTTATGAATCGCGAAGATTCATTACATTAATGGATGTCCATCATCTCAGAAAATTATGTAAAGTGATAAAATATCACTCAAATTTATTGGATATATATATATATATAATATATATATATATATATATATATATATATATATATGTATAATATTGATTTATAGTGGATTAGTGGGTTAAGTGACCTTAGTGGGTTAGGTATGTATATGTTGCCTATAAATAGGCAACATCAAAACCATTGCAAAATATGAAGAAAACATTTTCCCCGTGAAATCCCCTCTACATTCTTCTCTCTCTCCCCTCTACACTCTTCTCTCTCTCTTATATATATATATATATATATACATATACATTAATATATAATAATATATATATATATACATTAATATATATTATTATATATATAATCAATTTTATAACATGTTATCAGCACAAGTCTCTACCACCGGGTAAGGTTTTTTTTTTTTGAAGTTTATTTGAAGAAAAATCAGGTACGTTTTTACCGGTATGTTTTCTGTTATTATTATGTCAAATTTTATTAAACTCAAATTTGTGGTTCTTGATGTCACCGGAAACAATTATTTATTATGGACACTAGATGCCTGAATGCATTTTGCTACAACGGATCCGGCAGACACCGTTGTATAAAATAAAGTATCATCAACACAAGATCGTGTTCATGAGGATTTGAAAAAAAAATGAATAACTTACCGTGACAGATCCTCTTATTTTATGAGGAAATTTGAAAGAAAAATTCGACCACCAGAAGATGGTCGTTCTCCCGAAAGTACGGTATGACTAGTTGCACCTGAGGTTGCAAAATTTCAAATCTGTGAGTGAGTATAACTCCTCAATTTTTAAAATAGTTTCACAGCTGAAACTGTGTAACGGATGATGATATGTTGGAGAAAACATACTCCACTTTTTATGCCACGGATATTGTCCTGCAGTAACAATATCGTAAGAAAGTTTTAAAGAAATATACTGAATTAATTTCTTGTCTTCTTATTGCGGAACAAAATAATGAATTACTGATGAAAAATCACGAGACTCGATCTACTGACCTACTCCATTCCCTGAAGTGAATGATGATCCCAGAAGAGATCATGGTAGTGGTCGTTACCGTGGTCATGATCATGGACGCCATGATAAAATTGGCCCTTATAATCGTAATAATAATTTAGGTGCCAAAAATATTTATGACTACCTGAAGTGGACAAAATATAATGAGAAAGGAAATATTGTTCCGAAAATTATGAAGACAAATATTATCGTTGTGGCATGAAAGGTCACTGATCTCGTGCCTGTAGCACGACAAAATATCTTGTTGACTTATTTCTCATGAAATAAATGATGACGATCTTAAAAATGTTGATATGACTCATCTGGATGTTACTGATCTTTTCGAACATCCAAAAGAAATAATTGACCACTTGATTGGAAATTAAAGTGTCCAAAATAATTAAAATATTAATATTATATATTATATGTTTATATTACTTTTGTAATTATATGCTTAATTTTTATTGCTGTAAAAATTTTGTTAATCAAACAAATGGCTGTTGTTCAAATTTCTGGTATGAACAACGATATCGAAAGTATCTGTCTTATTGACAGTGGAACTACGCACACCATATTGAAATACCAGAAGTATTTTTCTCACCTGAATGTGGGAGAAACATGTGTTACCACAATAAATGGTAGTGTAAAACTTATTGAAGGCTCCGGAAGAGCTAACATAATATTACCGGGAGGAACTATGATTGCTATTGATAAAGCATTATATTCCTCAAGGTCTCAAAGAAATTTATTGAGTTTTAAAGATATCCGACGGAATGGATATCATGTTGAGACTATGGAAGATAATGGTCATGAATATTTGTGTATCACAAAAAATGACCTCCGGTAATAAGGTTTTGTTGGAAAAACTATCATCTCTATCCTCTGGCCTATACTATGCAAAAATAAATGCTATTGAGGCGCATCATTTAGTAAACCAGAAGTTTACTAATCCCGTTACTTTTAAAGTTTGGCATGACCATTTGGGTCATCCGAGATCAATTATGATGCGAAAAATTATCGAAACAACGCACGGTCATCCTTTGAAAAATCAAAGGATTTTGACTTCTGATAAACTTTCATGTGCTGCATGTTCCAAAGGGAAATTAATTATAAGACCAGCACCATTAAAAGTAGGAGCTGAAAGTCCTACATTTCTAGAACGGATTCATGGAGATATATGTGGACCGATTAGTCCACCGTGTGGGCAATTTCGATATTTCATGGTTTTAATTGATGCATCGACCCGATGGTCGCATGTTTGTTTAATATCGACTCGCAACCTGGCGTTTGCGAGATTACTTGCCCAAATAATTCGCTTAAGAGCGCAATTTCCTGATTATCCTATTAAACGAATCCGTCTAGACAATGCTGGTGAATTTACTTCACATGCATTTAATTCTTATTGCATGTCGATTGGAATAATTGTTGAACATCCTGTAGCTCATGTTCACACACAAAATGGTCTAGCCGAATCATTTATTAAAAGGCTGCAATTAATTGCTAGACCATTATTAATGAAAACGAATCTCCCTACAGCAGCCTGGGGACATGCAATTTTGCATGCTGCAGCACTTGTGCGTTTAAGGCCATC
Source organism: Asclepias syriaca (assembly GCA_027405835.1). Taxonomy (NCBI): domain Eukaryota; kingdom Viridiplantae; phylum Streptophyta; class Magnoliopsida; order Gentianales; family Apocynaceae; genus Asclepias; species Asclepias syriaca. The sequence continues at coordinate 4,651,085 of CM049929.1, read as the reverse complement.
GAATTATCATAAATTTTTCACCCATACAATTGGCTTTTGGTTCAGAGCCAAATATTTCTTATTTGAGAATTTTTGGGTGTGCTGTATATGTTCCAATTGAACCACCCCAACGGACAAAAATGGGTCCGCAAAGAAGATTGGGGATATATGTTGGGTATGACTCCCCGTCCATTATAAGGTATCTTGAACCTTTGACGGGTGATGTATTTACAGCAAGATTTGCTGATTGCCATTTTGATGAAAATTTGTTTCCCAAATTAGGGGGAGAGAATAAATGGCATAAAATTGAACTTGCGTGGAAAACATCTTTGAATCATTTAGATCCACGCACAAATATAAGTGAACTTGAAGTTCAAAAGATTATACATTTGCAACAAATTGCAAATCAACTGCCAGATTCTTTTGCTGACTCCAGCAGAGTCACTAAATCGCATCTTCCAGCTATAGATGCTCCTATACGGATAGAAGTTCCTGAAGGACAGAAAATTAATCCTATAGCTATCGAATCAAAAACACGTCAGAAGCGTGGCCGACCCCTTGGTTCCAAAAATAAAAATCCTCGAAAGAAAAGAGGAACAAATGATCCAGAAGATCATATTGATGAAATAGAAAAAGAAAACCAAGGGACAACTGATGAAAAGATTCCAACTATAAATAATGATGAGAATTCTGAAATCTCAATTAATTATTCCAGTTCAAATCAAAGTTGGGATAGAAAAAACGTTGTTATTGATAATGCTTTTGCATACAACGTAGCCCTTGATATTTTCAAGGATAATGAGGATTTAGATCCTTTATCAGTTGAAGAATGTCGGCATAGAATTGATTGGCCTCAATGGAAAGATGCAATTCAATCGTAGTTAAATTCGCTTGCGAAGCGAGAAGTAATTTGGACCTGTAGTCCAAACGCCAAAGGATATAAAACCTGTTGGCTATAAATGGGTGTTTGTGCGAAAACGAAATGATAATAATGAAGTCGTAAAATATAAAGCACGACTCGTCGCACAAGGCTTTTCACAAAAGCCAGGAATTGATTATGATCAAACTTATTCACCCGTTATTGATGCTATTACACTCCGATATCTTATAAGTATGGCAGTTCATGAAAAGGTGGACATGCGTCTAATGGATGTTATTACAGCTTATCTTTATGGAAGCCTCGAAAATGAAATTTATATGAAAATCCCTGAAGGATTCAAATCACCAAAGGCTTCTAAAGGCCCTCATGAAAATTATTCTATCAAATTACAGAAGTCGTTATATGGGCTCAAATTATTCTATCCCTGAAGGATTTATATGGACGCATGTGGTACAATCACCTTAGTGAATTCCTGTTGAATTCAAGATATAAAAATGACCAAATCTGTCCATGTGTTTTTATTAAGAAAACAGATTTTGGTTTTGTGATTCTTGCTATATATGTTGACGATATCAATCTAATAGGAACTCCAGAAGAGCTCCGAGAAGCTATAGATTGCTTGAAACGATAATTTGAAGTTAAAGATTTTGGAAAAACCAAGTTTTGTCTTGAGCTTCAAATTGAACATATGAAAGATGGAATTTTTGTTCATCAGTCAACATATACAGCTAAAGTATTAAAAAGATTTTTCATTGATAAAGCATATCCATTGAGTATTCCAATGGTCGTGAGGTCGCTAGATATAAATAAAGACATATTTAGACCTCGAGAAAATGGTGAAAAACTACTTGGTCCTGAAGTACCATATTTGAGTGCTATTGGTGCACTAATGTATCTTGCAAATAATACACGACCTGATATAGCATTTGCTATAAATCTATTAGCAAGATTTAGTTCTTCACCAACACGACGACATTGGAATGGTATTAAACACGTCCTTAGATACCTCCAAGGGACAATTGACCTCGGATTATTTTATTCAAATGTAAATGATCCAGAACTGATTGGATATGCAGATGCGGGTTATCTTTCGGATCCGCATAAGGCACGTTCTCAAAATGGCTATTTATTTACATGTGGTAATACTGCTATATCATGGCGCTCTACGAAGCAAACAATAGCAGCAACTTCTTCTAATCATGCTGAAATAATAGTCATTCATGAAGCAAGTCGAGAATGTGTATGGTTGAGGTCAATGATACATTATATTAGAGAGTTGTGGTTTATCCTCCAGAAGAGAGATTCCAACTCCTCTATATGAAGATAATGCAGCTTGTATAGCTCAATTAAAGGGAGGATATATTAAGGGAGATAGGACGAAACACATTTCACCTAAATTCTTCTTTACTCATGAACTTCAAAAGAACGGTGAAATTGATGTGCTTCAAATTCGATCACGTGATAATCTTGCAGATATATTCACTAAATCTCTTCCGACAGCAACCTTTGAAAAATTGAGATATAAAATTGGTTTGCGTCGATTTAAAGATTTCAAGAAATCATCTCATCAGGGGGAGAAATCTACACATGAAGAATAGTGTACTCTTTTTCCTTCACTAGATTTTTTTTTCCACTAGGTTTTTATCTAGTAAGGTTTTAACGAGGCCTATTCTTTATGTAATGGACATCCAAGGGGGAGTGTTATGAATCCCGAAGATTCATTACATTAATGGATGTCCATCATCCCAGAAAATTATGTAAGGTGATAAAATATCACCCAATATTTATGGGATATATATATATATATATATATATGTATAATATTGATTTATAGTGGATTAGTGGGTTAAGTGACCTTAGTGGGTTAGGTGGCCTTAGTGGGTTAGGTATGTATATGTTGCCTATAAATAGGCAACATCAAAACCATTGCAAAATATGAAGAAAACATTTTCCCCGTGAAATCCCCTCTACATTCTTCTCTCTCTCCCCTCTACACTCTTCTCTCTCTCTTATATATATATATACATATACATTAATATATATTATTATATATATAATCAATTTTATAACAGAATTCAAGTTTTCTTAAAATTATAAGAAAAGTGAATGTAATAAAAGAAAATGAATTTTATTTACCAAAAAAATAAAGAAATAATTTTTTCCTCTTAAGGCACGAAAAAAACAGAGTTAGGTAGATCTTTCTTTCAATGACTTCTCTCACCCAAGATTTCTGCTAATCTTGCATTACAGTAACCAATCGGAAGGGAAGAAGAAAATTTGGCATTCTCGCTAGATTTCACTGTTGAGGGGCTTCTGCTCCTCCATTGTTGCAGGTTTTTGTTGCTCCCTTTCTTTTTCTTTTTCTTTTTTCTTTCTGTAATTGTTTCCATTGTACAGTGATTTACTGTTTTCTTGATTATATACTCCTCAATGATTTATAAAAATGGTATCTTTGAAAGGTCTTTTGAGCTCTGTTTTTTGTTGTAATTGATTGAATGACAATGTGCTGCTTAGATTGTTAGTAAATCTGTGTAATTTTATTTTAGCAAAGAAAAGAACTTTATTGTTTGGAACCAACCCTTTTCTTTCTTTCATCAGCCATGGACAGCAACAACAGTACTGGTCATGTAATTGAAACAATTCTTACACATTTCAAGGAAGAAAAATTCTCAACCATTGTTCTTGCTGGGGAATCAGGGATTGGAAAAACATGGATGGCAAGGAGAGTGAGTTTGTTTGCAGTTAAACAGGATCTGGTTGACTTGACTCTTTGGGTTTCTCTAAGTTTAAGTTATAGTCAAAGGGATCTTTATGAAAATATAGCTCGTCAATTATCTCTGCTTCATGATTCTTCTGAGTGGGAAAGTAATGGTAATGAGGAGGAAGAGGAAACTTTGGAGGCCTTGGAAGAAACGATCCGCGGAAGATTGTCAGGGGCTCGTGTTCTTCTTGTCTTGGATGATGAAGGAAGCAAAACGAAAGTAGGGGATGACCAAATCATTGAACTTCAACAGTTTCTCCAGCACAGTTTAGCCAAAATGAAGATGCTAATAACTTCACTTAATGAGGGAAACCAGCACCAAGATGTAGAGAATGCCAAGAAAGTGATTAATATGGGGTGTCTAACTTTAGAAACATCGATATCTTTGTTGAAGCAAAAGGCTGGAGCAGATGTTGGATCTTTAGTGCAGAACTTCATCAAGAAAAGAAAAGGTGCAACTCCAGTTGAAGTTGTATTACTTGGGAAATTACTAAGCTTCCATAAAGATAATCCTAGAAGTCAATGTCTGGCACGTGCTCTGGAACAAGTTTCTCTTGGTGATAGCTTCGATTTTGCACATTTGATTGACAGTGGATATGACAAGGTTCCAGATAGTGTCTTACTTGACTGTTCTTGGCAAGGTACTCATTATTTCCGGGAACACGAGTTTGTTCACTACAATGAGTTGATATTGTATTGGATAATGGAAGGATATCTGGGCTCTGTTGATTGTATTGAGAAAGCTTACGAGGAAGGACATCGTATTTTGATGGAGCTTATGGATTGTGGATTGGTGAAGAAAGTGAATGTTGATTACCTCAACATGAAAAGAGTGGATTTGCATTTGCATAATCGAGATCGTTGTGGTATAGGTGGAGCAGCTAAGCTCGGATTGGCAAATGTTTTTATGGATGGTTATAAAGGTAGGAGTTTCGGGAAAGTGTCACACATGAATGGTACAATTAGAACATTTGGCAGTGGCAAGAAAGGGTGCCAAACACTAGTCATCAGTGGAAATAGTCTCAGCAGTGAAGAATTTGATGATCATCTCCCACAGATCAATCAGGAACTGCAAATTTTAGGACTTTTCAGTGGCGGAATTGTGAAATTACCTCGGTCCCTGCCTGAACTGAGAAACCTCACTGTGCTTGTACTCAGGGCCTGTGAATTTTTAGAAAGCATTGATGACATCAAGCACCTGAATCTGTTGACAGTTCTTGAAGTATCCAATTCTCCGTTCATAACATCGTTTTCTGATGATTTTTTTGCTCAACTGAGCCAACTTCGTAGTCTCAATCTCTCTGCTCTTCGTATTAGAGCATTACCTGGATCTTTCTATGATCTTACTGATCTCCGCTGGTTTGTTCTGAAAGATTGCTCTCAGTTAGGACAACTGAAGAGTCTCGGAAAGTGTAAAAACCTTATAGTTCTTGATCTTTCTGGTGCTTCCTCCTTGACAATTTTCTCGGAAAAAAACTTGAAAACATTGCCTAAACTTCAAATGTTGAATCTTTCCAGGTCGGGCATCAAATCTTTACCAATTCTTCATGAAACTGGACAGCTAACTCATCTGATCTTGAGTGGTTGTCGGAACATGAACAGAGTGCCCAGCCTTAAAACTCTGACGAATCTTCAGGTACTTGATCTTTCTGATTCAACCATAAAAGAGTTCCATGATAAATCGCTCCACAATAATCGTAGTCTCAAGATTCTTGATCTTTCAGGAACTGATATTACTTCGGATTTGTTACCTTCTAATTTCAGTAATCCTTGTCAGTTATATATGAAAGACTGTTCCAAGGTAAAACAGATCACTTGTGCAGAATCTCCCAAAAACCTGGAGATACTTGATCTTTCAGGTGCCTGTTCTCTTGCCACCATTGCTGACAAGTTCTTCGAACACCTGGAAAACCTTCGAGTTCTCAACCTGACCAAAGCAAAACTGAAAATTTTACCACCCCTTTCTGCTTTGCATAATCTTCGTGAGCTATTACTTTCAAGTTGTTCAAATCTGGTAAATTTGCCTTCCTTGGCTTCAATGAAAAAACTTGAAGTTCTTGACCTATCCGAGTGTGAGGCTTTGACTGAATTAGAAGATGAATCTTTTGATCATATGTCTTGTCTTAGGTGGCTATCCTTCTCAAAAACTCAAATCAAAAGGATACCTGAATTCAAACTGCTCACAAATCTTGAAGAACTGAATTTACATGGTGTAAATTCATTTGTTGATGCTGGTTTCCTTGCAGATATGCATAATCTTGTTACACTTGACTTATCTGAGACCTCACTTGAACAGCTACCATCTCTGTCTGATATGAAAAACCTTAAACTTCTTCGTCTCAGTGGTTGTGGGCTGCTAAGATCCCTTCCATCACTCGAAGAACTTGAAAGCCTTGAGATCCTAGATCTTTCTCGCACAAAAGTAAGTTCTCTGCCTTCTCTAGAAAAACTAACCAATCTCCATGAACTATTGCTTGAAGGTTGTTCAGGCTTGGTGGAACATTTTGCAAATACGTCCATGGTTGGCTTTTCTGAGGGTACAAAAGATCTCCCTTTTGGAATCTCAAAACTGGAAAAACTCGTGCACTTATCTCTGCCCAGAACAAAGCTCCTCCAAGAGAAAAAGCCTAACCAGTTAAAATGGTTTATCTCCAGTTTATCTGATGATTCTAACAGTTCTCTCATCTTTCTTACTGGTCAAGAATTTCTTGAGCTTGTAGAGAGTAATAATGATTCATCTTTAAGGAGCAGTATTTTTTCAGAACATTTCTATTTCTCTGTACGTCCACTGAAGCAGGAAAATGGTGGTTTAGGAGGGTTCTATATTATGAAAGATGAATTTTTTCTCAGAGATATCTACTTCTTGTCCAGACATTTTTCTGATCTGAAGAAAAAGAGATCACTGGAAATCCATGGCTTTGATAGCTTCCCTACTGGAATTGAGGATTTACTTACAGTTTCCGAGTATATATTCCTGTTTGCTAATTCTTTTCTCAATTCATTGCTTGATCTTGGTGCTGACAACATCAAGAAGATGAAAGGCTGTTGGATAGAGGGATGTCAGAAACTCGAGTACGCGATCGATACTGAAGCAAAATCAATGCTTGAGATTCTGTGGATTTCAAATGCAGGGAGTTTGAAAAGTTTATGCAGTGAAAGCCAATCATCGTCATCCATTGGCTTTCAAAACCTGAACTGCTTGTACCTGGATAGTTGCCCAAAGCTGTCCGGGCTTCTCTTTTCTACTTACTTGCCTGAAAATCTTTCTGTCCTCAACATTAGATTCTGTGAGAAACTGGACACTCTGTTTGGACATGATTTAGAATCCCAGATTTTGCCAAAGTTGCAGAAATTGCAAATTTGGGAACTACCTGTACTGAAAAGCATAGGGTGGTGCACAATGCCATCTCTGAGAGTTTTGGAAGTCGGGGAGTGTCCGGTGCTCGAATCTGTTCTGCCTGCAAGTTATGTTCCGGAAAAGATTGAGGTACTTAAAATCAGAAACTGTCCGGAGATGAAATCTTTGTTTGAAGGTGGTATTATCACATTGCAGAATTTGAAAGAAATGCAGCTTCTAGGTTTACCAAAGTTGAAAAGCATTGGGATTTCACTACCAGATCTGCAGAATTCCATTATTAGGGAATGCCCTAACCTAAATATTCCTGTGCCATAGTTTAACTTAGCTTGTATAGTTTTTCAACACCTTAAAATTTTAGCTTTATTACAAACAAATACAGTGTGCTGGTGGCTCAGCCGATCATCATTATCATTACCATTACAATCATCATTATCATAATCATAATTCAAGGGTTGAATATCAAGATTGAACTTTCCAGACTATCGACCTCTAGAATTCCGGAGTGACTATTATGTTCGAATAAATTTCATATCGATAAATGAAGTAAGTATGTATACTGAACTCTTTCATATCAATAAATGAAGTAAGTATGTATACTGAACCCTCGAATATATGAAGAATTTTTATTTCAAAAGCTTTTCTTTTCTTTAAAGTTTAGAATCAAAAGGGAAATCTTAGAAAAAGTAACTACGAACAAAGTTATTGAATTTTCCTCCAAAATTATAATTACAAAAGCCATTTACACCTTAGGAACCCCCAAGAGTACTCTCACAATCCCCTAACAATGCCTGAGCCTCCATCTGGTTTTGCTTCTTAATATTCAGTTCTTCATCGTTAATCTGATCAAGGTAAGATGTCTTCAAGAAAGCCAGTGTCACAATCATAAATATGAACATGGCGAACCCTAATGCTGCAAAAGAAAAAAAAAATATGAACATTCCAAGAAAAAAAAATCTGAAGATAATTAATTATGTACCTTTATAATAGACTATGTCAATCCAGCTTCCATTTGATTCGTCAGATTGAATACGTTTCTCCTCAGACGAACCCCAACTGAATCGGAGACCAAAACTGTTGTCGGAAATGTACGGACTGTAAGAAAAAGGTATCCCGACGGTTTTCAGTACCGTACAAGAATCCGGGACCACCGACAACAAAGAAGACTCCACAATATATACGTGATGATGACCGCGACAGCTTAAACACGGCACTCGAGTGAACGGCGGAGGCAGCGGAAAATTAGGAGATGAACAATTGAGATATTTGTACTGTTTCAGGACATAGTAATACATAAACGGAGTATCGGAGAGATTAAGGTTCAAAAAAACTCCGTGCACGCAATTATTTGGATCGACGAGGTTTAAAATTTTTTCCTCGTACGAAATTGACTTGACTTCCAAATCTCCGTATGATTCAAAATGAATGAAACTCCTGTTCTGTTTGCGGAAAATCTCGAAACCGGTCGAATTTCTTTGAGATCGAGTTCGGAAAGGGAACTGAATAACCGGAGAATTACTATTATTAGAAGAAGAAGATGAATCGTCACTGTATTTGGTAGCTGGGCAGTCACTAATACAAGTAGAATAAGATTCAGTACTATTCACTAGCAGAAATGAGGATAGGAAGAAGAAGAGAAATATCATCTCAAAATCCATCCAAAAAATATAAAAAACGATGAATTACTTGAGCGCAGAATATATATATATATATATATATATATATATATATATATATATATATATATATAAGCAAGCCATGTATGGAGTATTTGGCGGGGAAGGAATCAAAGCTGACTAGAAAGAAGACTTGGTGAAGTTCGTGCTCAAGGGTTTGGTACATCTTTTTCATATTCTTTTTTTTTTTTTTGCCAAAAAAAATATAAAAAAATATAAGTTAAGTAATAATTTTAATTATAATTTAAAAAAATTATGACTTTAAAACATAATTTTAAATAAAATAAAAATGTAAAAAATATAAAAAAATATAAGTTAAGTAACAATTTTAATTATAATTTAAAAAATTTATGACTTTAAAACATAATTTTAAATAAAATAAAAATGTAGTAAAAGTAAATTATATTAAATTTTGCTTGTATGATTTAAAAGGAAAAGGACTAAAAGTAAAGTAAAAAGCACTAAAGGGGTTTGAAGTTGAAACCTAACCACCAAACACCATGAAAAGAATGTCCAAATAACAGAAGGAAACCATAAATCCAAAAAGACATGCTTTAGTTTAGTTTTCTTTTGTCTTTTTGGTTGGCCATCTAAAGAAAGAAAGAAAGAGATGCATGCATTACTTATCTTGCCTGCTAAGAATTCTTATATATCAAACAAATTTCTAGCAAATTGATTGTAAATTTTATATGTATAATTAGTGAATTTAGTTCAAATAATTTTTTTGCAAGTTAAGTCATAAAATATTATTTTTAACTTTTAAAGTTTCAAATTTTTTAATGAAAGATACATAAAATCCTTTTTAATTGTCAAAAAAATTAAAAATTTAATTGTTTATCTTATTTAATTAATTAAAGAAAATGATAAAAATATTTAAAAAATTAAATAAATACATAGGATTTTAAATTGAATTCCTCTTCGTCTCCATCTCTAATTAGTTGCCCCTATCATTATTGTCAATTGGTTAAGGTTGATGGATTCTTTAAAGTTGAGGTCAAATGTTGTTGATGAATTCTTTAAAGACTAGATCAAATTTCAGTTTATTGAGGTTATTGATATTGTTAGCTGTTAAGGTTATTGATATTGTTAGCTGTTAGGATATCAATCCAAGTACTACATTTGAAGATTATACTAGAGTTGTCTAGTATATAAAGATTACATTTACTCCATTAGTATGAGGCATTTTGGGTAATTACTCAAGAACAAAAATGTGAGAGTTTAGGTTTAAAGAAAACAATATCATATTAAAGTAGGAGTAACGTGGCTGACGGCTGACAGCTCAATTTGAGCCCCTTGTGCGGATACAAGAAGATCCTCCCTCTAGGTAGGACACAAGTATGTAGTCATACTAAAATAGGAGTAAGACGGTTGATATCCCAATTTGAGCCCCTTGCGGGATACAAGAAGATCCTCCCTCTAGGTAGGACATTGGTATGTAGTCCTTGGTTTGAAGGGAGGGAGGATTGTTAGTAAGGTTTCGGCAGCCCAGCCCAATTTGAGCCCAACAAATGGTATTAGAGTCAGGTTAGCGAGCTTGCATATACTAACCAAATACAAAACTGTGAGGGCTTAACCTAATTTGGGCCCAACATTAGCTTACATTGTTTTGCCCGAATTGAAATTTTGTATTGTTTTACAGCCCAATTTGAGTCCCTTGCGGGATACAAGAAGATCCTCCCTCTAAAACTGTGAGGGATTAACCCAATTTGGGCCCAACATTAGCTTACATTGTTTTGCCTGAATTGAAATTTTGTATTGTTTTACAGCCCAATTTGAGTCCATTGCGAGATACAAGAAGATCCTCTCTCTAGGTATGACACGGGTATGTAGTCTTTGGTTTAAGGGGAGAGAGGATTGTTAGTAAGGTTTCGGCAGCCCAGCCCAATTTGAGCCCAACATTAGCTTACATTATTTTGCCCGAATTGAAATTTTGTATTGTTTTACAACCCAATTTGAGTCCCTTGCGGGATACAAGAAGATCCTCCCTCTAAAACTGTGAGGGCTTAACCCAATTTGGGCCCAACATTAGCTTACATTGTTTTGCCCAAATTGAAATTTTGTATTGTTTTACAGCCCAATTTGAGTCCCTTGCGAGATACAAGAAGACCCTCCCTCTAAGTAGGACACGGGTATGTAGTCCTTGGTTTGAAGGGAGGGAGGATTGTTAGTAAGGTTTCGGCAGCCCAGCCTAATTTGAGCCCAACAAATGGTATTAGAGTCTGGTTAGCGAGCTTGCATATGTCATATACAAAACTGTGAGAGTTTAACTTGGACCCAACATTAGCTAACATTGTTTCGCCTGAATTAAAATTTTGTATTGTATACAGGGGTACAATGGTGATAATTGTTTTTATAGACTAAAATTTCCAATTAGACATAGGAAATCAATCAAAAATTCTAAATTTTCAACAAATTTTTTATTTATGATATTATTTCAATTGAAAAAAAATGAATTAAATTAAATAAATGAATGAAAATTTGGTTATGAAAGTGAGAAGAAAGAAAATCTTGATAAAGATTTAGGAGACAAAAAAAAAACAATGTTAATGTTAAAATTATTGGTAAATCGTATATATGAATTTTTTTTTTAAAAAAAGGTAATAAATATCTATCACATTTAAAATGGACATGATTTTCATTTATTGAAAAAATTTGAAACTTTTAAAATTAAAAAAAATATTTTAAGACTAAACTTATCAAAAAAATATTTGTTTGAGACTAAACTCACAAATTATTCATTTTATATTTTAAAAATATTTTTACTGAATAAAATTTTTTAAATTTCTACTTTTTCTTTCTTTTCTTTTTTTAAATTAACGGTTAGGAAGTGATGTGGGACCCATTGCAATTAATTTTGTGAAGTCAAACACAAACATTATGTGGTTGTTTTAGTTTTGTCCATGGTAAACTAATGGGGCCAAAAATACAGTAACAACTACCATGGAATCTTTCATTATTTGATGTCCTAAGACAAATTTCACATCTTTTTTTACCAATTCCAATTTCCCATGGAAAAAGTCGTTTCTGACGTTACATTTATTTGTTTTTATTGAGCAAATATAATAATAATAATAAAAAAAATCATCCATCCAATTTGAAAGAAGACTTTTGCTTTCAAAAAATAATAATAAATAAACGTGGCTGTTTAATCTTTTTTTTTTTTTTGAGAAAATTTTAAAATATTTGATTATTGCAATCGGATTCTTAAAATCTCCACTGATAATTATATTTCCTTTAATATGTAAAACATTTATTATCTCATTTTCCTTTTAATTTATATGGTATATCAATCAATTATTATTTCCTATAGTGCATTTAAACATTAATTTTTATACCAAAATATTTGATTTTTTTTAAACAAAAAGCTCAATAATATTAGAACGTTATAAAACACTTAATTTACTATAAAAATAAAATTTGAATTTAATTATTTTAAAAAATGTCAATCTAAAATATTTGATTAGGTCCACAAAAATTTTGTGGTCCAAAATCAGTATTTATGGTAAAAAATATTTGTTTAGAGTCGTGATTAAATTGAATTACAAAATTTCTGTGAAATTAACACATGTCAAAATTTACTATACGTTACTATACTTAATGTCTTAACAAAAGTATTGTAAAAAAAAATGTAATTAAATTGTCAATGGACATATATATATATATATATATATATTATATATATATATATATATATATATATATATATATATATAACTCGCAAATTTCAATTTATAAAAAAAAATGTAAAAATTGTCATTAATAGATAAAATATATTAAGCTGGTTTGATTTTTTTACCATAATAATCAGGTGTAATATTTATAACAAAATTTTTCTTATTTTATTATAAATATAAAATAATAAAAATAGAGGCACTTTTATAAAAATATCATTTTTGATTTTTTTATTAAATTTAAAATCAAAATCAATAATAAATATTTTAAATATTAACTTTAACTGATAAGGAAATATTTGAAAATTAATTTTAGAGTTTAATTGCATTTAGATTTAATAAAATTTAAATATTTTAAAAATTTAAATATTAATTTTAATATAACATATATAATAAAAAAACATATTTCCAGAATTATTATAATTTTTGATTTTTTTATTAAATTTAAAATCAAAATCAATAATAAATATTTTAAATATTAACCTTTAACTGATAAGGAAATGTTTGAAAAATAATTTTAGAGTTTAATTGCATTTACATTTAATAAATTTTAAATATTTTTAAATTTTAAATATTAATTTTAATATAACATATATAATAAAAATATATATTTATAGAATTATTATAATTTTTTCATTAATTATAGTATTACCTATCGCATCAAATATGTAAGTTAGAAGCAAATTCAATAAATAAATTTAGAAGGTTTTATAAAAAACAATTTTTAATTTTTTTTTATTATAAGAAAATTTAATCTAATTATATAAAATAAAAATATAAAACATTTTATTTTAAGTACAAAATTATAGTTATTTTTAAAAATACTTTTTCCTTAAGAAAAGAAAGGAATATAAAAAAGTTTGGGGACTAAATGGCTAAAATTTCCACTGAAATGGATAAATTTCTTGGGGGCTAAATAGTAAATTCAAGAGTCAATAATTGGGCCACGGAATAATTGATTGAAAGCCCAAATTTTATGATCGAACCGTAAACTTTTGATCTGAAGGTGATTTTTCTTCTTCCCCGTCGTTGCTCGGACCACCGTCTCCGGCGGCACATGTGTACTAACAGACAGAATACAGATATACAGAGTAACTTAAATTATCTTCTAATAATTTCCTTTTTTAAAATTTTCTGGTGAATATTGATCTTTATCATGTGTAATTTTCCTTTATTGGCAATTGTTTATTTTCTTGGAGGTATTTCAATGATTATTTTTCTTGAATGCAGCTACCAATATGGTGAAGAAAAGAAAAAAGTACGATGAAATCATTGTGGACTTCTGGATTAATTTTTTCTGCAAAAATTTTAGAATGTGAGTGGCCAGGTCAAAGAAGAAGACTGATCAAACTTGGGTTTGATAATGTCTTTGTTGGTGAGATATGGAATGTTACTAAAGCAGTAGAAACTGTGGGATATGGAACTTATTTGATGTTATCCTGAAGCGAAAGTAAGTTTAGCTAGTAAAAACTTTGTTAAGTTTGTGAAGATGGGCAAAACTTTCAATTTTTTCTTGTTAGTAGTTTAAGTGTGCCCAAGAATTATAGTTTGGGAATTGAAAATAAAAATGTTTTCTTAGTTTTTGTATAGTTTATGGTAAGTAAGAATAGGAGAAGTGATCCTGATTCAATCCAAATTGATTTCCCTCACACTTTTATGTGTACAAATTGTGTGAAAATATGTGTTTTTTTAAGTGTAACATGCTTTACTTCGAGTCCTGATATAAAAAAGATATGCTTGATGCGGTTCTCCTTTACTTCAAAATTATGTTCTAACTATCTGTGTAAATTTGAAATATCCAATGAATGAGCTGTCGCATGTGTATCCGGATATGCTCTATCAGATCATGAATTTGAACTTTTGGCGGCTTTGTCTTCCTGATTGTGGTCAAGTTAACCTGACATCATACCACACTTGTATATGTAAATCTGTGTTAGATTGTGGAGATTTTGGAAGTCTATTACATTCACAAAAAGGTAAAATATCATAGATACATTGAATCTGTAATAGTCAAATTATGTCCCAAACTCTTACTACCTTATTTTGTAAATAATGTCTATCTTCTTAATAGTTACAATTTTATTATTTTTCTTAATAAATTTCCTTAATTGCTACTTTTCCTTCATTGCATATCTTATATCATAATACTTTTATTCCGTTGATGCTATTATACAATCAATGCTATAATGTTATAATGCATATCTTTTGTGGATTTGTTCACACCAAATATTTGAGATACATTTGTTTTAGAATTCCTTTCTTTTTTCCTTGTAGCCAAATGCATTTTGATTTGTCAAAGAATTCAAACGGATTTAAGTTTTACAATAGGAATGCATACATGCATTAATTTGCTTTTCCAGGGAAAGGCAGCCCCACAAAGCAATTTTCCTGCTGAAATATCGAGGGGCAAAACTGAAAATAGTGCCAGTAATTGAATGCCCTTGTCATTGCCTCGTCATTGCCTCGTCATACAAAACCAAAAAGGGTATCGCGAAAAAACGCCTATTTGAGTTTCCAATGACTTGTCACCAGCTCTTCTAGTGCATGCCTTACATTTATATTAACATCTCTTTTCTATTGCTTTTCTATTTGTCCTCTATTCGACTTTTACCAAATCTCGTAGACTCTTTTTCCTGCACTGAAGTTTGCATTTACTGAGAGGGTTCTGTGCTTTCGAGAACTTCCTGCAGTTATGGCATCTGATAAATCTCTTGTTCCTTCGGTCAACCTGGGACTGGAAAAGCTTCTTACACAAGTTGTTAATTTTGGGAATGCCTTTCTTAATCCCCCAGCCTCTGACACAGAGCTCCTTCAACTACTTGATGTGAGATCAATTCATTGTCTTTTGATTGACTTATATGCGTGTTTGTTTGTGTAAATTACTTAAGTTATATGGCCTTCTGTGTACTAAAGGACATCTTTTTTTCTCTGTTGTATATCTCGATGCATTTAAAGGTGTGCACCTGCATTTCATTTGTCTTGGTTATGATGCTTATCAATTTTTACAGTTTCCAGTAAACATGGGTTTTATGTCAATATCAGGATGCACATGAAAAAAGATGATGCCTAATTTGGGCATCAAAAAATTTTATTTTTCTCCTCAATTCATATTTATGTGGTCTATAATTAACAATTGGGATGACTTTGATGTAGATCTATGAAATAATGTATTTTCTGCCAATCATTTGTATGCTGGAAACCATTCCCAAGTTTGGAGGGGATTTTTGGGTTTGCTTTAGGGCTTCTTTCTGCATTACTATCTCTTTATTTATCTTCCAAAAAGAAAGCTGGAATAGCAGGAAAACAGTATTAGTTTCTGCTTGCTTTATTTATTTATTTATTTATTATAGTTTTTGGGGTTGGGGTTGGGGTGAGTGATGGGAAAGTTGGCTTATAAATTCTATTCATTCTGAAGTTGACTTTATAGCCAGATAATAATTGAAGAATTTTAAGAATTCAATCTATTTAGTCTTTGTTATCATTCTCTCTGTCATGCCTCACTACACTTAATAATCAATTTTTTGATTTGTAAAATCCAAAACTTTTTGATCAACACTTTATGGTGCACTTTGTCTATCTGCTTTTTGTATCTAGGTTATGATCCATAAAAGAAACTTAAATTTGAAAGGAACATACAATTCAAGAAAAGAAGTAACAATTAATGTTGGGCTGTGTTTACAACCATTTCTTGGTCTGAAGTATTTTTACTTCATAATTGATGAAGTTATATTTGTTTTCCTTCTCTGCCTTTTAGGAATTTGGGCTGTGTCTATCAGGAATTCGTCAAGATGAAGCCGAAAAATTCTTATCATCTCTTGGACCTTCCAAGGAGGCTTTAATTGGCAATCCATTTATAAGGCATGCCAATACAGATGTTCAAATTTCAGTGCTGTCATGCATTACTGAGATAACTAGGATAACAGCTCCTGAATGGCCATATGAGCCTGCCAAGATGAAGGTTTTTTAAATCTTAATTAAGTCTCTTTTTTTATTTTAAGTAGCATATAATCACTTCATTCATTTTTGTCTTGATACAAATACTTTTTAAGCTGTTTAATTAACAATCTCATATCTTCTAATATTTCTAACTCTCCCTGTTTCTGCGTGTTTGGGCAGGAATTCTTTTTGCTTCTTGTGCAGTCACTCAAGAACTTTTCTTTAATGAATGTTCATTGCTACACCAAAGCTACCCTCATCCTTGAAACTGTTGCAGGAGTTAACTTATGTTTGATAATGTTGGACCTTAACATGGATGGTCCAATTCTAGAGATGTTCCAGAACTTCCTATTTTCCATTCAGTAAGACCTCGGCTTGTAATAAAATTTTATTTTGTTTGAAGATTGTTTTTTATATGACTTTGACAAATATTGGTGTGATATTTCAAGAGCAGTTGTTGCATGAGACAGGCTTTTGTTAGCAACCTCAAACTTCATCCAAATAATTGTCCAATAAATTCAGTAGAAATCCTTCTTCTGCTGCAATAATCAGACATTTTTAAATTGTCAAATATGATTCACAAAGTTCTTGATTTTCCTAAACTAATGGGCTCTTATTGTTCATCCAAATATCTTGGAGACTGTAGGTGGATGACCATAAGTCTCTGTGGATAGACATATATAAATATGTATCTCTATTTCTGTGATTTCTATACCTCTGAAGTTCCATTTATCCAGTTATTAAACACTTACCTCATGAATGTCAAACTTGTTTCCCAAATATGTTTATGCAGTCTTCTATATTTCTCAGAAATTTAATTGTTATATTTTTAGCTTTACAGAATCTGGTAAAACTGCTTTCTGCATGCAGTGCACCAGGGAAAAAAAAAAAAAAAAAATCCTTGATTAAGGTTGATTAGCCTGCAGGAGGTTGTATGTTTTATGCGTAACTCCGTGTCTCACTACCTGCAATACTCTGCACTGTATACTTGATTTTTGGACTAAATATCCATACTCAGATGAACTGTTTGCTAGACAAATTATAAATTCTAATGTGTAGTTATCAAGTTCTCTTTCTCAATTGCAAGGTCGAGGCCGACTTTTAATGTATTTGCGGATATGGTTACAATTATAACAACATTAATTGAGGAGCTTGAAGAAGATGGCAGCATCCCTGTGGATCTTCTCAGTGCTCTTTTAACTAGTGTAAAGATGGACAAGAAGGTTTTCCCTGATTCCTTGATATTTTTAGTTCTGAATTTGTTTCTCTTCCAAGTTTATTAAGTGTAATCTGTTGTTTGCTTCAGCATGACTCAGCTGTCTCATGGGCTATGGGGGTGAAAATCTTGCAACTTTCTGCTGAACATGTTCGACCATTTTTGAAGAAGTTAGTTCAATCCTTGGAGATCAATCTCAATGACTATGCTGAAATAGTTGCATCAATATGTCAAGATGCAGGTCAAGTAGAAACTACGGTGGGTTCCGTTTAAATTCTAATAAGTTGAACTGGAAAAATGATATAAACTTTTGTAGGTAGATTCTTATCATTGCAATTTCTTTTGACTATGGAGGTAGATAGATAAATGTTAGATTTTAACTCTTCCTTGCCTTTAGTGATAATGAGTATTTTAAACTAAAAATATTTCAGAAATTTTTTCTTTTACATTTTTTGTCGCAATTAGTACATGGATCTGTGCTTGAGCTGTAGATGAAAATCCGAAATAGTGCTCTTGGAGTCTTCCATGTCATGGTATATTCTTTCACTTTTACCAGTTATGGTAGGAAAATATAATTTCTTGAGAGGCTCATTTAGCTGAACTGAACTTCTCTTTATTTTTTCCCCGTTATAATCTGTTCAAGTTTAGCCCGAGTTGCATTTGTAAAGAGTCTTTGGTATGGTTAGTCAAGCTTGCTTTTGGACCTAGGAAAGAGTGGAGCCCTCATTGTTTTATTTAGATGAATAGTTCAAACTGGGTCTCATTCTTAGCTTTAAAATATTTAACTGAAAATATGGTATGCAATTCTTCTGAATGGGAAAAAAAAATGTTATGTAGGTTATATTCTTCCAACATAGAATGTTGATCTGTATATACTGTGGTTAAAGCTAATGATCTTTGATCCAACTATTAGGGATCGATTTCTGGTGACTTTTATTCAGTTATTGAATTATGTTGGCTCAAATATCAAGAAAATTTAACCTTCTCTATCATATTTCTATATTTGTGAGCAGTAGCTTCATTAAACTCGTGGTTCCAAATAGTTAATAAATGTGCTTTTAGAAAAATGAATCTGAAGATAAAAAAAAAAAAGAAAAAGAAAGGAGAAAGCCAAGGTAAGATGACACAAGTTTGACTAGTGATGCTTGATGTTAAAGTAGGTTAAAGTTGATGTCAAATTTTGGATTTGAGCCTGAGAAAGATTTACCAAAATTCGACTGACTCATGAGGATTTGGTTTCAGACTTATTATTGTGTTACAGCATAAGACTACAGATCTATGAAAATGTTATCTGAAATAATTTTCTTCCATGCAATAACCGCTTATGGTTTTTGCAAAACCCCAATCTACGTTCATAAAACTTCAGTTTTTGGTTGGCTTACACTTACCCTAGTCATATTAATTCTTGACCAGTAAGTCTAAAAAGTCTTCCATTATGCCTTTCTGGTTTTCTTTCAGATGCGTCAGGAGCTTGCATCTGATTCTGTTGCTCCAAGTGGTCAACTTGTGGATGGACTATCAAAGTCTCTGAAGAACAATTTCACTTCTCGAGACATGGACAGTGGCATCTCCTGTGAGCAAAGCAGTTTAAAGATACAGCAGGGTGGCAGTCAGATGGCTGAATTAACGTTAACTGAGAATGTTGCAGTTGAAAGGGATGATAAACCTTCAAAGGATAACAACTCTCTAGAAGATCTGAATTCTAGTCCTACAAAAGAGAAAAATGCTGAAAATTTGAAAACTGTTTCTGAAGTTGAAAAAGTTAATATGGTAGTCCTTGAAGAGCACAATTGTGGTGCAAAAGACATGGACCGAGGCATGGTCAGTGAGGAAAATGTTTCAAAGACATTGAAGTTTGACAATCACACCTCAAAGCCGCCATTGACTAACGACGTTTCTAGTAAAAGTGAGAATCTTAGCCCTTTGAATGATGATAATTCTCTAAAGGAGGAAACTTCTGGTGGTATGGCCATTCAGATAGATACAGATGTGGGAACCGCTTCTCTAGCTGATAATGTTAATGTGAATAATGACGTCTCCCATGATAACAACGATGGTAGTAAATTTGCCGAAAAACGAGAAAGAAAACCTAATTCATTGTTTAAAATGGAAGAAGGATATCTCCTTGCAGGAAGATGTGATCAAATTGGATTTCCTGAATCATCTTCTGGCTGGAAAAATCACAGGAAAAGAACTAATCGCTCTTCTGATAGGAGTAATTCTGTCTCACTAGGGAATAAAAGCTTTGGTGATGAAAAGCCCCACAGAAAAAGAACCATGAAGAAGATAAGCCAAATTGGGAATCAGCATGATTCAGAACCAAAACAATTGTCATCACCTTCACTGTCAGTTCGTGGGAGACGAAGTAGAGACAAATCTACCAGTTCTTCCAATTGCGATCAAGAGTTTGATGTTGTCAGTTGACCTTTTATATGCATCTTACTTTCTGTTATGCCTCTTTAGGTCTTACCATTTACCAAGAATAGCTGACTCAGTATTTTTTTTTTCTTCCCTCTTGTTGGCATATATTGGGTTTGTAGGTACTTTCTTCTCTTGTCTCGACCAAACCAGCCCCCGAGTCAGAGAATAAGGGAAATTCGTCGGCAATAAAGGAACAGGTGTGGCATCATCATATTTAATTTCTTATATATACTTCACTAATAATATGAAGTGGACCTCTAAGTGTTCCACTGATGGAAACTGTTGATAAATGATAAAGTGGCAAAGAAAGAAATAGTATTTGTTTTTGGATCCACCCCAGTGTATTATTTGGCAATAATTACATGCAAGGAAACTACTTTACAATGATGAGCAAATTAGTTGCAAAAACTTAATTTCCAGATTTAATGTAGTTAACTATAGATTCTCTATTTTTATGAAATGGACATGCATGGAGGAACCTTATTGTGGCCACTTGATTTTATAAGTGATCTGGGACTTTACAGCCGCTTGTTCAATGGGCTTATGCTCCTGTAGGAATATAGACTGCAAAGCGACACTTCTATTAATTTATTTATTCAATTGATTTTTGCATGGAAAAATCTCATGTTATCTTTTATGTAAAGTATGCTTACCTTCTCATTGGCTGCTCAGACATCTTAATACATCTTACAGTTGTCTTAAGTTTTGAAAATATACTATATAACTGACTACAATGATTTTGTCTAGTTTCTGAAAGAATAGGGTTTTAAGCTAAAAACTGTCTTTTTGAATATTTAGCGGTTATTCTCCCAATTCAAGATATGTGTTGTCCTCCTTTTGCATATGACCTTCCTTGCAACTCTTTTGGAGGACACCTGATGAAGCTCCTCTGCTAATATTTCCAGCTCTTTGAATATTTATTTTTGTTGATCTTCAAATAATTAGAAATAGGCTTCTCATTATTTTTTTTACGTTCCATTTACTTGTATGAATATTACATCATCTCCCATGTTAATACGATAATTTGATACATATTTTCATTAACAACGGAGTTAATAATCTTACTCCATTTATCAAATACATATCTACACTTTACTGATTGCCTAAGATAACTTTGCTATTTAGTATTAAAAAGGCAATCTTTCAATCAATTTAGTATGGTTAATTTAATAAGTGTAAATGCTAATCTTGATCATTCAAGATATAAGAGAAAAGTGCAAAATGTCCTACTTCCTAATTGAATTCTACAAGAAATTTGTATATCTAAAATGTGCACACCATACTTAGTTATATGCCAGTTAAAAGTGTAAAATGGCTTCACTCTCTTGTTCTAACCAGTAACTTCATCCGTATTGGAGCTCAAAAAAAGCTATAATGCACTCATTTACATCTTTAATTTCACATAAAACTCGTTAGACTAAAGTTTTGAAAATATTTGCAAATGAAGTCATCTTTCAGGATGTTATTGGAAGTGAAGTTTGAACACTATGATTTTCAAAGAATAAATACATTCAGTTGTCTTCTGGAATCTTCCTGAGAAGCTGAAAGTTCCTTTCCAAAGGAGAAAAAAGGAAAGAAGCATCCATGGATGACTAATCTTGCTTCTCCTTTTGTGTCTGCTTATGTGAACCATGCTATTATTCAGTGCACACAGATATTATGTTGTGAACACTAACAATTTGATAATGAAATTTCTTCATAGGATTCTCGGATGACTTTTGGTGAGAAGTTGGTTGGCCGCAAGATAAAAGTTTGGTGGCCAATGGATCAGGAGTAAGTATTTGACTATATTACTGCTAAGTTAGTTATTCTACCTTACACCTGTTCATGGTTCATTATCTTTATCAACCATCTTACACTAATGATTTCCTCTTTAGGAGTACTAAATTCTAATTAGTTGAACCTTTCATCTAATAAATCCAGTGATAGATTATGGGGATATGAGGTGATGTTTTTTTTTTGTTACTTAGGACTGAAAATGAAATCACAACTATGGTTGCATATGGAATACAAGAGAACTATCTTACCAGAATTGACTTGAAATAATAAGTAGATCTGAAGGGAAAATTCTAAGAGAAACAACAGCATTTTCTTCTGAACAATAGAGTAATCAGTTATCTGCTAATGAAATATAGATACATTGTTCATTCAGAAACGCGAATAACCCAGATGCATCCAAATGTGCGTCATAGACATGCCAATGAATGCTACTAAGCACTCACTCCTAAACCCTGACGGGGATGATAAATAGTTGCTGAATTGATGACTTGGACAAAAAGAAAAAAGCAATCAATGATGTACCTGATTGTGGCATAGATCTTAAGTTATCCCTAGGTTGACCTACTCCAATTTTATGGGTCATGTCCTCGTTGCATAAATTCATTGCAGTCATGGAGATGGTACCCCACATATTTCAAAAATAAATTCCCTTCTCCCCAAAAATAAGAAAATCTTGTCTTCTTTGTAAGTCTTGGCCAAATACGTTAAAGTCTTGATTGGTGTCCATTCAGTGCATGTAAAAGTATTATGTCATGTGTTTCTGTAAGTCATTTGATCAACTTGTTTCCTATATTATTATTATTTTATTTTATTTTATTTTCATGTGGCCACCCTTTTGAAGGGTGTTTTTTCTTTTATGTGCTTCTGATATCAAACTTCTTGTTTAAGGTATTATGAGGGATCTGTTGATTCTTTTGACCTTTCAGCCATGACGCACAAGGTATGCTGTGTACTATTGTCATCAAAGACCTTTGAAAACCTGTCAGACAAAAATATTTCACTGCATAATATTCTCCTCTTACTCAACAATTAGTATTGCTGTCACAAATCGGGATGATAATTCCTATTTCTCAATCATTTTGCTTCATTGTGTTGTTTTTCTATTTTTAGGTTATCTATGATGATGGTGATGAAGAGATCCTTAACCTTATGGCTGAAGATTGGCAATTAGTCGAAGCATCTGCTCTATTAGATGTGAGTATTTGTTTTATGATTTATTCTTGCTTCTGTTTTTTTTTTTTTTCTTCTTTCTCTCTCTAGTTCTGGTGGCTTATATAAGGTAGGATTTATTTACTTTCTGACAATTATTTCTTATGTTAATCACAAATACATCAATTTACAGGGTCAGGAGAAGGTGCAGGGTCCTGCTTCATCCGTCCTGTAAGTTTCTTAAGCTATAGAATTTATACACCTGATACTATTTGACTATACTTGGAGAAGTTTGATCAAAGTAATTCTTGAAACCAGAATGTAGGAAATTTGTATTTGGGGAATACAATGTATTTTCAAATAAGAAATTTAGGAGTATCAGGAATTAGATGTAATTTGAAATTCATTATCATTACTTCCTCTTCCTGCCAGTTCGATGATGCCTAAATAGAAACTTATGGCCAAAGAAAAGGAATTAAAAGATCTCCAATTATGGAAATTCATAATTCAAATTGGTAAAACAAATATTTTTTATTGATTTTATAAAATAAAAAATGAGTGTTTATTACGTAGACTTGAAAAGCAATGCATATTTTATTTACTTTCATTAATAGGTTATATATATATAATGGTTGAAATGATCAACTTGTACATCTAAGAGTTTTCAACTCATCTTACGTTATGACTGCTTTTCTTGTTTTGACCACAACCAAGTAGATAGTACTGCTAGAGTGACACTGATACAGTATGGAAAGAAAAATTAGTGTAGACACAAGAAAACATTTCAAAATTTATAGGCTATGTTACCAGATGTTCTAACATGGTGAATCCTTGTGTGGTGGAGTAATCATAATGACCTTCATGAGCATTTCTAACGATAACTTTGGAATTGTTGCTGTAAACTTTAATCATCTTTCAAGATATGTATATATATGTCAAGATTTATGCATGTTTCTTAGAATCCTTTTCTCCAATGTCTTCACATATTTGAAATATTAAACATTTGCATTTGGGCTCTTCATCATTTTAATGGCACCTCTCCGTTAAACTCAAGTAGTTCTTTCCTTCTGGGCAGGAATGTTTCTGATGGTCCTCCCAGCAAAAAGCAAAAGGTAAAGACTGTTTTCTTTGTAAATTTCATCTAAAGAACATATTCCTTCAACCATTCGATACTCACACACATATATATGTATATAGATTCGTTTCATCTTTAAAAACACAGCATGTCAGGTGAACAGTGAAGTAGAGGGCATCCCTGAAGCTGCTACTGCTACTGCTCCTACTACTGCTCCTGCTACTGCTCCTACTACTGCTCCTGCTACTGCTCCTACTACTGCTACTGCAGCTTCCATGGAACAAGCTGATAACTAAAGCGTGGCTAAAAGCTTTCATGCTTTGCTGTTGCCTCCCAAAACTATTTGCTTGAACTTCTATATATGACCATTATTATTGGTATTATTATTATTATGGTAGTCTCTTACCTTATAAAGATTTTACATTTAAACACCTATATTTATATTTCGACAATTTGGACTTTCGGACATTTCTCTGCTTGAATTTCATACTCTCTTATTTATATCGACTTTATTATGGGTTTGATTTGTCATTTTGATAAACTGCATTGCTTCATACCAGAACCACTAGTCTGTCTGTATTATCTCTTAGTTATGCTTCTTGGCTGGTTGTTTGGTTGGCTTGAATCTGAGCACAAAGTTTCTTGCTCCATTAATAACTATATAATTATACTCCTTTCTCCCTAGTCTGTATTGAAAGAAATTTCAATAGGGCAGAATGTTCGTTTCTGTCTTACAAAAGGATGGATGTCTTATTTTCACCATTCTTTTTTTTCCTTTTCCCATTTTCTAGTGACGATAACGATGGATGTATTTATATATTCCTTTTCTTGCAATTTGCATTAGGGTAAAAAGTGCAGTAAAAAGTGCGCAAGGCAAGGAATCAAATGTAAGAAAGAAGTGGGCAAAGTTAGAAAGTAAAACTACATTTCCCAAGACTTGATCAATGGTAGCTTAAAATGGAAGGATAGGAATGGGAAACAATTACACCATAAAAGTCAGTCTTGTAGAGGTATTAGTATAAGAACGTCCAAAATAGAATAAAATAAGGACAGACAACACTAGTGTGTGTATATATATATATACACACATATATATAAGTATATGTATTTCAATTATAATCACAAATGTGGAATCAGAAGAAATTGCACTTTCCTGGGATGACCAATTCTTTTTTTCAGAAACATCAATACTGAAGCACTCAAAAAAGAGTCAAAGAAGCTCCTTTGCAAGCCTCACTGGCTTCTCCTCCAAAAATGGCACATCACTATCTGTCAGAGTCAAAAAATGATGGTCTAGCTCCTCATCAGATGAAGAGCCTATTGATGATGAGCCTACTGAATCTGATTCATCATCTGTAATCACAAAATTTAACTTTGATAAGTTCCAAGGAATGAAGTAATATGCACAACATTTTGCAGAATTAGCATGAAGAAACCTATACCAGAAGATGTTTGGTCATCAGGAAGATTTCTGACTGTTGGAATCTGTATACTTTCAGGCAGCAAGCAATTGCAGAAAGATCCTGAAAATTTGAACGTCCCGTTAATTCTTAGACATCATAACCCACTATTAGGTGCTACAAACTAGAGATATTAGGTAAACTAAAATTTCTAGTTGCAAAAATATTTCCACCTACCTATTCGTGCCAGTCGGTTCACCCATGCAGGAATAGGTTTTCCTGTTAGTTGCATGCAAACTTCATCACTGAAATGGTTACAATTTCTTGTAGTAAGGTGATAGGTGTCGCCACCATATTTCCTAGAAATACAATCCATAAATGAATGAAATTCTGCACGGGTCATTTCAGTGCTACCCAAAAGAATTGAGCGCCTAAATGTATAACCAGGACAACTTCTGGGTTTAACTTTAAACATCCCACTGAATGAATACTTATGCGATCCAAAGCTATACTCTAAACCATGTACTGCATTCAAACAAAAGCAAACTTAATGCTAATGCATTGATGAACAATTAAACATGAGAAAGAATATTAGAACTGAGTTTATCACAACAAGAAAGAACATAACAAATTGACAATTTTTAACTCTGCCTTGTAAAACCAAATTCACTGTGGCTGAGATGCTACAAGATACAAGATACAGAAGTGGAGAGAATCACTGATACTTACAAGCCTAAAACTTTCAACTCAAAGAAAGACTGAGCTGATATCTGTAACACTTTGGCACGTTTGGTAATAACTCAGAAGTTTTTGCACTTCTCTGTGCCAATTTTCCAGATTTAACCAGTGAATCAGTGAGGTTCACAAGTCAAATTAGAGGTTAATATTTGCAAATATTAACAAATTTGTCATTATTTCCATAATCCCTGATTAAGAAATAAGATGACACCTCTTGATGATTGGCCTTGAAGTCATGAGTTACTTCCTAGACCTTGTACATTTATCCACAAAAATAAAAAGGACTTCAAGAGGAAAGAAAGAGCAAACAAAATCATATACACCATGAACATGATTTAAATGACCCAAAGATCACTTTCTGATTTCTTACCCATATAACATATAGTTTAAATCTTAATTTTCTATACTAGGTTAAATTTAATGTTGACCATTTTCTAACATTTGTTTTTTTTCATTTTTACCATTAAAAAGAAAAAAAAAAATCTGTTTCAGCTCTGGAATTCCCATGTTTCTATCTTTAGAAGTTGATGATATCATTAATACCACCAAAGAGAAATATTCTAAAAGTAGCTATCATGCAAGAAAATGAAGCATCTAACTGAAATCTACAGAGATTTATAATATACAAAATAAAGAACAACCTTCACTGAGAATAAGTAAATCAAATTCTTGAATGAAAAGTCTGCAAATGAAGCAGATAGAATTATTAGCTGCAAGCTGATATTTTATCTACCAATAAAACATTCCAAAAATATTGAACATATTTAAAAGATGCCAATTAACAAGCACAACACAAAGCAACCTAAACCAGAAAGATTCAAATTCAGGTAAATAAACCTCAAGTTCTTCATATATATTTTTTTTTCTTAATAAACCTTGAGAGGGAAAAAAAAAAAAAATTATTACTCCCTATAACAAATGAGGAAGGAAGAAAAAACTTTGTACCTTCAATACCCGAATGAAAAATCCCAAGGCCTAACCAGTAAAGACAGTTGTTTATACGTGTAACATCATATACATTTAGATACAATAATGTCCGACTCCTCTCTGTATCTCCGTTCTGCTCCTCTGCTGAAATCGAACTCGAGCTCGAGCTCGAGCACATAGAAAATAACCGCATTATATTTACCTTCCACCAACCTTAGAAAAAAATTATTCTCCTCCTCAGACCAAGCTCAGCGTCCAATACAAGGAATCACTATCAACCTTCCAAACATCAAACAGATGAAGACAAGAGGGTTAAAAAAAATAATAATATAAGAATTAGTCTGCTGAAGTAGTTGACAGCTTCATACAACTTATCAAACACAGGGAAAAGAAAAAAAAAAAAACAGATTCAAGATTCAAAAACCAGAGCATGAAATTATTTTACTTCTCCTATTCAAAATAAAAAATTTGAATTGTGTTTCAGGAAATTAACAAAAACCCAATTCATTAAAAGCTCTATTCTATCAAATGCGGACATCAATGGAAGTAATTCCTGGAAATCTTGCACATACTCATATCTTTACATGCATCTCTTACCACCCAAACAAAAAAAATTATAAAGAAAAAAAAAAGTAAAAAAAGAAAAATACCCTTTGTTGAGTGGAATTTGTAGAAGATGCGTGAGAGGGGGAATCTGGGCTACGGAGTATGATGGATGATTATAGAGAGAAAGAGAGAGAGAGGGAGAATGTAAATTTGGTGGAGGAAGATTTTACAATTGTGGAGGTTTCCTTATGAAATGGGATGGCTATTTTTTTTTTCTTCTTGATTTTATTTGAGATTTAAAAAAAAAAAAATCTTTTTAGGGATTTAATTAATCTTAAGTTTTTTTTAAAGTAAAAATAAATTGCATTAAATCAGGCTCAAAACCATCCTGCGTGTAAGATGTTAACAATGGGAGGTGGGGAGTGGTGTTCCAAGACACCTCAGAATCCAATCCTAAGCGTACTATAGTTAAGTTATGACTCCACGAATAGGTGCATCAGTCTGAGATAGTCCTTACCTTAAAAAATGTACGCATTCCGTGCATTCTAGATTGCCTAGAGAATCATCACAATCATTCCCAATATCCCGCTCTGACTTTGATCATACTCATGAATCATTTGGAAATAATCCAACCAAGATACTGTTGTTCCATAAATAATTTCCAAACTGATCCATGAGCCTTCCCAAATACTTCTGGCATAAGGACATTGCAGAAATACATGAGTGTCGTTTTCCACTTCATTATTACATCTTGGACAGACATACGCAACATCCAGCCCACGCCTCCGAAGATTAGTCTTACACGGTAGTGATTGACGACACAACCGCCAAATGAAATGCTGAACTTTTGGAGGCACTCGCAAGCGTCACACCAATTCCCACTGTGATATTCCCGTAGAAGAAGAGCCAACATGGTTAGTGAGTTGTGTTCCCAAATTATAAGCCGACTTGACCGTAAATTCCCCGTGTGGAGTATGATGTCAAACTATCCTATCTTCACCACCATTTGGACTGAGAGTAATTGCCAAGATTCTTCTAGAATCACTAGGCAGAAATAAAGCTGAGACTACTTCTGTTCGCCACTTACCCAATTGAATCAAATCAGCCACCTTTAAAGAATGTTGCAAGAACTAGGAAGTTGTGGTTGGCTTGAAAGAAAAAGGCAATGGTGGCCAAAGGTCCTCAAATGCTTTCACCTTTGTCCCATCTCCAATTTGCCACCGAACACCATGTTTTAGCAGGGAACTTCCTTGAAGAAAAGATCTCCATAAATATGATGGGTTGTTCCCCAACTTTGTAGCCATGAAATCACAATGATAGTGATACTTAGCCTTTAATACTCTTGCAGCTAAAGAAGAAGGGTATTGAATTAATCTCCAGCTTTGTTTTGCAAGTAATGCTTGGTTAAACATCTTAAGATCCTTAAACCCAAGACCCCCCTTTGCCTTCTTTTTACATATGGTTTCCCATGATACCCAACTAATGCCATTCTTCTGATGATCCGTCATAAACTTTGAGAAGGAGACTGTTGATTTTTGAAAATTAATGTGTTGCCCAGAAGCTTGCTCATATGTTTGTAATACCTTTAAGACAACATCCACACTTCGAGGAGAATCTTTTATAAACAGCAGACAATCTTCTGCAAATAAGCTATGCGAGATAATCGGTGCATTCCTACCCATCCGTAACCCTTGCTAGTCTCCCAAACTAACAGCCTTTTTAATCAACCCCGAAAACCCCTCAACACATAGGATAAAGAGATATGGGGTTAAAGGATCACCCTGTCGAAGTCCGGGTAGGTGTAAAACTTGATGTTAATTTTCCATTTATCAAAATTTGGAAAAACATGGTGCAAACACATTGTAAGAGAAGATTGTGAAAACCTTGTGGACATTCCATCTTTTCGAGTATCCAAGTTAGATAATTCCATTCAATAATGTCATAGGCCTTAGACATATCCGCTTTAACTGCAAACATATGTGAATTCCTGCCTGCCATTCTCGTTTTCAACCAATGAAACCCCTCCGTAGCTACAATTATATTGTCAGTAATCAATCTATTACTAACGAACGCACTTTGAGATTCATCAATAAGCTGTGAAAGACAAAGTTTCATTCTATTAACAAGGACTTTAGAGATAACTTTGTGAAGCACATTACAAAGACTAATAGAACGAAATTCAGTCATTGTCTCCGATGTCTTAGTCTTTGGAATTAAAGCAATACTTGTTGCATTTAAGTTACAAATATCTAGCTCTCCATTCAGACATTTCAATACTAAATTTGTAACATCAGCTCCAACCACATGCCAATAAGTATGATCAAACCCGACATATATACCATCAGGCCCCAGAGATTTTGAAGGATGTATCATAAAAATAGCGTCACTGTACTAGCAAAAAACAATACTTGTTGCATTTAAGTCACCGATCTCTCTCCGTGAGTTGCAAAAAGAAGACTCCTTCAAAGAGGTGGTCCAAATTTACTCTCCTTGTATTAGCAGAAAACAAGTTTGAAAAATATTCTATAGCAACTTGCGAAATCTCAGGAAAAGTGGTAATCTGAGTCTCATGAATGTCTTTAATTGTGTCAATGGAATTCCTTCGTCGCCTATGGGATGCATGATGGTGAAAGTATGGAGTATTACGGTCTCTATTTTTCAGCCAATGTGATTTCGATCGTACCTTCCAATACTCATTTTCTATATGCAACATGTGGTTAAGTTTTTCATGACCAACTTGTAATTCAGATCCCATCAATTGTTGGTCATTCAAGTCATCCAACTCCTTACAGGCTCGTTGAATCTGAATAGGTAAATCATGAACCTTCCTATATCCCCAAGCTTTTAATTGGTGTTTAATATCCGATTGTAAGCCAAGAAGACAATAGATATTGTGTCCCGTATAGTACCAATTTTAGGACACTATATCCTCACATGCAGGATCCTTAAACCACCATATTTCCGTGCGTATAGATCTGGTCCCCTCACAGTCCATCTGAGAGTCATGCTTCCTGAAATGTAATGCTAAAGCACAATGATCTGAAGTTACAATGTTAATACATTGTATATAGCCTTTACTATTCAAATTAAGAACTCCCATATTTACAAAAATCTTGTCCAAACGAGCCCATGTTAGTGCAACTCCCTTCCTTCTATTATTCCATGTGAAGAAAGGTCTCCCTCCCTTCAATTCTTGCAAGTTTAGTTCATCAATAACTACACGAAACATCTACATTTGGTTTTGGGGTCGTGTAGTTCGACCCCTCACTTCCTCAGCAGTGAGAACTTCATTAAAGTCTCCTAAAACCACTCATAGAGTATGTGAAAGCGCACGTGCTTGCCTCCTTATCAACTCCCACGAATCCACTCACCAAACACTATGGCCCACAATCCACTCACCAAACAATATGACTCACAATTCACTCACCAAACACTATAACCCACAATCCACTCACCAAATACTATGGCCCACCACCCACCAAACACGACAGGGCCCCACCACCTAACTAAAGAAAAAAATAAAAATTGACTGAAATTTCAATTTTTTTCCTTTTCTTGCAAGAAACGGACGATGGCTGCTGGAATGCTCTCGACGGTGAAGCGGCACGACTGGGCAACAACAGCGGCTGGAATGCTCTGGACGGCAAAGCGGCACGACTGGGCAACAACAGCTGCTGGAATGCTCTGGACGGCGAAGCGGCACGACTGGAGACGGCGGCGGCGCGATTGGAAACGGCGCGCGACAACTCGGCGAGGGTCGGAAGACCCTTGCTCGCGGCTGAGTTCTTTGCCCGCTGCTCCTCCGGTGTCCTCCGGCGACGGTGGTGCTGTGCGCGGGGTTAGACGGCAACGACGGGATCCCAAGGCTGCGCGACTCTTCAGATCTTCGGCACACGGTGAACCGGCGGCGATCTTCCCAGATCTGCACATGGTTCTTCACACCAAAAACTAAGTGACCAAATTTTCTCATAATTTGTGCTCTCGTGTTGTACAACTTGGCTCTGATACCACTTGTTGGGAATTAAGCACACAACACACAAATAATCTGTAAGAACAAAGAGAAATGGAACACAAACGACACACAAGAATTTACGTGGTTCGGTCGCCAACTGCAACCTACATCCACGGGATCAACTAGGAGGTTTATTTCACTTGTGGTGTGTTAGATTACAAATACAAGCTATCTATTTATAGGAAACATATCCTAGGGTTACAGACTATTGGGTCGGGCCAACAACAAGCCTCCACAAGCCCAACAGGTGTATACATGGGAGGACAGAATTTAACGTTGTGGGCTTGTGAGATGGCTGAAGACGGGAAGTACCGAATTGAGAAATTCGATGGTACAGATTTCAGTTGGTGGAAGATGCAAATTGAAGATTTGCTGGTTCAGAAAGATTTGGATGTGGTATTAGGTGACAAACCAGAAAAGATGTCAGATGTAGATTGGGCAGGTTTGGATCGGAAAGCAATGTCCGTGATCCGTCTCTCGTTGACCAAGAATGTTGCCTTCAACATTCTGAAGGAGAAGACAGCGAAAGGCATTATGGATGCACT
Source organism: Asclepias syriaca (assembly GCA_027405835.1). Lineage (NCBI taxonomy): Eukaryota > Viridiplantae > Streptophyta > Magnoliopsida > Gentianales > Apocynaceae > Asclepias > Asclepias syriaca. The sequence goes on along the minus strand of CM049929.1, from coordinate 4,619,019 downwards.
GTCTAACATGTACGAGAAGTCATCTGCAGCAAACAAAGTTTTTCTAATTAGAGAGCTGGTGAACACAAGGATGAAAGAAAGTACTTCAGTTACCGAGCATATCAACAAGTTGAATTCGATCTTAACCAGACTTGCGTCAGTGAAGATTAAGTACGATGATGAAGTTCAAGCTTTGCTACTACTATCGTCTTTGCGTGATAGTTGGTCCAGAACGGTTACAGCAGTTATCGGTTCAGTGGGACCCGATGGATTCACTTTCGATCAGATTCGAGATCTCGTTCTTGGCGAGGACGTCAGAAGAAAAAGTTCTGGGGAGTCATCTGGTGAATTGTTACATGTTGGCAGAAGTAGAAGGAATAGCAGAGGTAGTGGGAGCAGGAACAGACAAAGGAATCAGTCGAAGACTCGTGATAGCTCAGGTGTAGCGTGCTGGAAGTGCAAGGAGGTGGGGCATTTTAGGAATCAATGCCCGAAAAACAAAGTGAACATTGCAGAAGACTCAGCGAACGAGGATCTCTTTATTTGTTGTGCGGAGAGCAATGTGGATTCTTGGGTCATGGATTCTGGTGCTTCATTTCATGCTACCCACAGCAGTGAGGCATTGCAGAATCTGATTGTTGGGGACTTTGGAAAGGTAAGATTAGCCGACGACAGAGCTCTTGATGTGACGGGTATGGGTGACATAGTGTTAAAGACGCCAGCCAATTACTGGACTTTGAAGGATGTCAGGGTCGTTCCAAGTTTGACAAAAAAAATTGATTTCTGTCAGGCAGTTGGATGAACAGGGACACGAGATGAAGTTCGGAAATGGGCAGTGGAAAGTCGTCAAGGGAAATCTTGTCATGGCCCGCAGAAGAAAGAGTGGTTCATTGTATATGGTCGGATTACCGTCTGAGGGAGTGACGGTCCCAGTTCAGAAAACAAACAAAGTCCGGTTCACAGAATCTCGTGGGCAGAAGAGGGTTGTCCTTGCAAGAGGGAAACCTAGAGACACAGGTCAGATTCAGGATGAACGAGCGAGGAAAGGTTCAAGGAGGCCAGTCAGAGGAATTTGTGGCAGTGGGAGCTCAAATAGTGCTTCAGCCAATGTTCCTAGAAGACAGTGGATCAGAAGAACCAGTATTCCAGCTGTTGAAACACATTCAGAAAATTTCTTGCTGAGTATGGAGAGTGTTTGTTCTCAGGATGTTCCAGGATTCGGCAGTGCGCGTTTGCAGTGGGAGCCGGTAGGGACCGAAGACGAGTCAGGGGCAGATTTAGCCGTGACTGATGTGTTGGAGCTCCAGGGAGCTTCGATGGGCCTTTCAGTTGTCTGATGAGAAGGCCGCTGCAACTAGGAGAGTTGATGAAGATTACTAGATGTACAAGTATTTTATATGATTGGCATTTTGAAGTTTTTCAAGCCTCCAAGTAGGAGATTGTTGGGCTTGTGGAGGCTTGTTGTTGGCCCGGCCCAATAGTCTGTAACCCTAGGATATGTTTCCTATAAATAGATAGCTTGTATTTGTAATCTAACACACAACAAGTGAAATAAACCTCCTAGTTGATCCCGTGGATGTAGGTTGCAGTTGGCGACCGAACCACGTAAATTCTTGTGTGTCGTTTGTGTTCCGTTTCTCTTTATTCTTACAGATTATTTGTGTGTGTTGTGTGCTTCTTGTTGGGAATTAAACACACAACACACACAAATAATCTGCAAGAATAAAGAGAAACGGAACACAAACGACACACAAGAATTTACGTGGTTCGGTCGCCAACTGCAACCTACATCCACGGGAGCAACTAGGAGGTTTATTTCACTTGTGGTGTGTTAGATTACAAATACAAGCTATCTATTTATAGGAAACATATCCTAGGGTTACAGACTATTGGGCCGGGCCAACAACAAGCCTCCACAAGCCCAACAACACCCAATCACACAACGATTGCATTCTTGTAATCCCGATCGTATATCTTCATCATCAAGAGGAATGCAGATGTCATCTGCCGCTCCAAGAGCCACCTAGCCTAATTTCTGTAGAAGAAAATCGTCCATTCGTTTGTAGAAAAAGAAAAAAAAACAAAGCGTACACCATTCTTAAAAATTTCTCGAGAATCAAAGTAGTTACTTTAGATCAAGCGCCGCAGCAACTCCGAGAAGCCGTAAAACCCTAACCTCATTTTTCGGAGGGAAAAAAATAATTAATCTTAAGTCTTATTAATAAGAAAAAAAATTTAACATAAACTAATTGGATACGAAAAGGAATTTCTGTTTCTTTTGTCATGTGGTTTTTTTTTCTCCTATGATATGTACTACATTAATTAATACAAAATTATCTTATCTAATTCTTATATTTTTTTTATATATATATTTTTTTTTATTTTTAAAAATTATTCAATATAATTATAACTATCAACATTTTTTTTATATTTTTATTATATCTTAAACTCATAATTTTTTAAAATTACGATTAAAATTTTATTATATTAACTATACTTCTTTACTACTAAAATTTAATACTTGTTAATAAGTATAACAATAATACGTATAATATATATATATATATATATTATATGTATAGAAGGAAGCTGGTATTTGGAATTTTTTTGCCATTCCAACATTTCCATGATCCATTGACAAGAAACTCCAACTTAACTTATACGTTTTGGTTGACCTTCATTTTCTTGACGATCATTAATATCCAATTACGTACGTACTACGTAGTAAAAAATCAAATCCAATTATTCCATAATCATTTTCATCAATTATTGATTGTTCCAAAATTGTTTTCAAATGTTTGCTTAATAAAAATTACTTAAACTCATTTTCAATGTAAGACGTATATATATATATATATATATATATATATATATATATATATATATATATCAAAGTAAGCATTACAAATTAGAGAATAGTTGTTTGATGGCAAAGCCATGTCCAGAATCAGATATGATATTTACAGCTTATATATATATATATATACAGTAGTAGGAAGGAGTTTTTCCATCACAGAAATGGTGCTGTGTTCTTTTAACAGGGTTGACAAGTGAAGTCTTGATCATCAACAATGTTGAAATATAAAGAAGACTGTTTTCCATCAAACTTAGAGGCGAGTTGATGAACAGATAATCCACAATAACGTTTACCTAGTTTTGCAATGCAAATTCCTATGATTTTCTTGAACATGTTGTCATCTTGAATCTGTGGCTGCTTTATGAAATCAACTAAAGGCATCCACTGTAGTGATAATAAAGAAGAAAAGATTATGATTCTGGAAACTACAACTTCAGCTAAGGTTCAAATACTCCACTTACTTTAGCTGCTTCAATTTCATGATCATCAACTATGATCTGTGTTGAAAGGGGTCTTAACATGCAGACGAAGAACAAATCTGACTTCTCAAATGCTACATTGTGTGCATGCCTAAATGCATAAAACACATCAAGAACATTTACAATCCGAACTAAGCATGAAGGGAGAAAACATGTTTTTTCTTTTTTCTTGTTACCTGAAAGCTATAACTTGGATAAATTCAGTCTCAATCTGGAATAGAAACAAACATATAACATCAGTATCAATCAGTCAGTCTGAAAAATACGATCTTTGTACTAAAAGGCTTACTCCGGTTTCCTCCTTAACTTCTCTTACAGCTCCGGAGAATATCTCTTCCGACTGTCAAACAATATGGAACATAAACAAGCAGTTTTGGAACACTTTAATCAAATACCAAAACATACAAAAAAATACAGAAAGCACCTCAAGAATGAAACCAGTAGGTATTTTCCAGAGTCCTAAGAGTGATGAAGCACAGTATTTCTCTTGTACTACTAGTATCTGCAGTCATGGGATATATATCAATTAACCAATTGAAAACTGCTCTATTCCGAGACAACATCGAGATTATTATTATTATTACGTATATAAATCAATTTCAATAATGTAAGTTGTTTCGAGCAATCTTCTTGTCCAAAATCAAAGAAAGACAGAGAAAAAGATACCTCATCTTTGTCATTTATCACAAAACCTCCAATTCCGACTTGATGAGTGGCATTAGAAGGAAGTAAACAAGGTCCATCAGGAATCCAGTATGTCATCATAACATATGATCTTTCAGCATGATGGTATTGAAATCCTTCCTATCAAAAACTAAACACATTAAGTATATGCATATATATATATATATATATATAATCCAAAGAGAAAACACAAATGCTTTGATAATATTAGTACCTCTACTGCAATAGGAACAAGTTCAGATTTTGTTATTGGTAGCTTTAGCCAAACACCCTTTTTGCCCTACAAAATGGATGTAAAATTGTGATTCAAGGGAGGATTGGAGTTCATAGGTAGGGAAAAAAATCACTCGAATGGAAGTAAAAGTACCTTTGCTTGCCAATGGGAAAGTGAGGAGTGAAGTATGGATGCAAAAGCCTTAGGGTTAGTAGGTAACCCTTCAGGGCAAACAATTACACCATTGTACTCATCATCATATGCATCAAGAATATCACTATCTCTAAATAAAACACTTGAACCATTTTTTCCATTGATTCGATAAGGGCGAAACAAAACCTCTTCTTCCTCACTAATTGGACTAATGGTGTTCTGTGGAATGCCTGAGTAAGAAGAAGAAGAAGAAGAAGAAGAAGAAGAAAGCCTTGGAGATGCACCTGAACACAAAATGCCAGAAATAAAATGGACTTCCAATTTCAAGATTCAGTAGCATTTTGTAGTACAAGCACAAACAAAGAAAATGTACCCAAAATCTCATTCATCATAGTGAATCATACATATATCTGATCTAAAAAGTAAATGGGGTGTTTGACAAATTAACTTAAAATTTCATTACAGAGAAGGGGGAAAGAAGGAAATTTATGAGTACATTTACCTCTACATGAACAAGATTGAGTAGTAGCTTTAAAACCAACCAGTTTCCCTGAGTTCAAGAAAGGGCTTGATATCATAGTCTCTGTTCCAACTATCTTGGACATGGATACGGACTTTAAAACTTGGAGGTCCATTTTCCTGAACCCTGAAGTGATATATAGATATATATATATATATATATACAAAGAGCCTCTTACTGGAAAATAAAGGATAAAATCCTTTGAACAGAACAAAATATTCCCTAGTAAATCATAAAAAAAAAGGAACTTTCTTGGGATTCTACACCCTGTCGGAACTAACTAAGAGAAAGACAGCTGAACTGAGCAGAAAAATTAAAACCCAGAAAAACAAAGATTTATAGGGAAAATTTGGACAAAAAATGAAGATGAAGATAAAAGCATAGTACAAGCACTACAAAATATCCATATTTCTTGTCTATGTATGTATGTATGTATACAAATAAATGTCCTCCATAATTTTGAATAAAAGTATCTTCCTTAATTCAAGAATTTGTGGTCTGAAACTGTCCTTGTGTGAAAGTGTCAATCGACGTGGAAATTAAAATCCATGGAACCATAAAAAATGAAAAAAATGCATGGCTCTGCATATAAACGTGATAGAAATGTTAAAAAAAATGTCATTTCTTTTTTTTTTTACTTATCTGTTCATAAAATTAAAAATAACATTTTTAATTAATTTAAATTAATTAAATAATAATTTTCAAAATAATTGCCATTCCTTGAAATAATATATATATCATAATTTGTTTTCTTTTTGAAGAAAAAAGACAAGTCATTCTATGTAGTAGGGATGACTAATTCGGAAAACAAATATATATATATATATATATATATATATATATATATTATTAATTGATAAAACTTTAATGTTGTAGCTGACAAGTATGAAGTTGTCAATGTGACATAACAGACAAGGAAAAACAAGAGGAAAAGCTGAAAAAAAATGGTAGCAAAAAAAGTTCAGGAGAATTTATCTTAAAGGGTGTAATGAGAATTGACATCTAAATCTAAGCCTCTTAGTTTTGCAAATGATTCCACCTTCCCTTTCAGTGTGTGAAGTTCCCTTAACCTGTTGAGAGGAAGAAAGATGAAAGCAATAAAGCTCACAAGCTTGTGCAGCGATTATGATTATGATCATGATTTTGTGATCAAGAATTGTAACAAACCTTGCAATCTCTGCACGTCTTCTTGCTTCTTCAGCCATCATATTTATGTCCCTGAAATTGTATTTTTCAGTAAACTTCTGTGTTTCTGCTGATTGAAGGCCGTGGAGTGTTCTCTGCTCAGCTGCCCAAGCTGCTTCTCTGGCCTCTTTTCCGAAATCCTTTTGGTTGGTAAAAGCCATCTGGTAGTAGTTTTTTTTTTCAAAAAAAAAAAAGAAAGAAAAATCCATGTTTACAACATCAACAATACTCATCCAGAAAACCAGAGAAGAAGATGATGGATGGTATTTGCTTACCCTTCTGTCTAGTAGTAAGTTCCAGGCTTTCCCACTGAGGACATAACGAACGGCGAATTTTATAGGATCAAGAAGTAAATAGCTTATAATGTTAAACAGCCAAATAACACCAGTCCAACCCCATCCAATCTTTTTGATCCCACAAAATTCTGATGTGACCACAGCTGAGAGTATAGTTGCAAACTGTGTGGAAATAATTCAGAATAGAGACACTTGCATATATATATATATATAACTAATGAAATCCGAACCAGTTTATGAACTGTACTTACCAATTGAGCAATGATAAAGGCAGCAACAAGAAGAAGACCAGGTCTTTCTGTAAATGACCATCCTCGAGAACGTGTCACAAAGATCAAAGCTTGGCTGATGGTACTAACTTGGAGATAGACAGCAGATGAGAGTTGTGCTTTGAATGGCTTTGCTATACTCTCGTTTGTAAGATCGTAGAATCTTTCGTTGAAGTCAGTTAGATGGAAATGTTCCTGAAAGAAGATGAAGATAGACATGTGAAAACAATATCTCTCATTCATTATCCGAGAACTCAATTACTGATTACAAAAGTAAAACAAGTGTACTTACTGCAAAGAAGCTTGTTTTATAAGTCAAATAGAAAAATATAACAGTCATCAGAGCAAGATAACTGCCAATGATAATTCCTGTTGCAAAAATTTCACTGAGCTTCCAGCTATCTGGAGTTGGAGAGGGCTTCACCCGGTCTTTTGATATGGTCATTATAGTTCCTGGAAACAATTCCCTCAAAGACATAAGACGAAGATATATATATATATATATATATATATATATATATATCATAAATATTCTCTGGACTTATCTTACCATCATTGAGAATTGCAATAACAAGAACCATAAAAGGTGGGAAGTTGAATCTCCAGAATGCAGTCAGCAACATAAATCCGAACTGTTAGAGAGACAGCAGAGTCATCGACAAGATATGGAAATTCCAGGGAGCAAAATTTTTGGGATTCAGAATTTAGTTCAGATACTAGAACTGAGAAAATCTCTGTAACTTACCACAATACGGATTGTGATGGATACTGCATAAATCTGTCAAACAGAAGAAGAGTTCAGCATAAATGTTAACAACAAATTCAAAGAATTCTCTCAAGTTACATCACCGTGTAGTTCTTCATTCTCTGGAAGATAGCTCGGCTGGTTAACACGGCACTAATAATAACACTGAGTCCAGGTTCAGTCAGGACGATATCCGAGGCACTTCGTGCTGCATCAGTTGCATCTGAAACAGCAATTCCTATATCTGCTTTCTTCAGTGCAGGGGCATCGTTAACTCCATCCCCAGTCATTCCACATATGTGCTTTCTGCTTTGTAATATTTTGACAATCTCGTACTTGTGCTCTGCAGGGAAGAAGTTAAAATGAGCAAGAAATTACATGTGGTTTATCATCAATACAGAAAACTTACTTACCAGGGAAAACTCCAGCAAAGCCATCAGCTTTTTCAATGAGTTCTTCAGTAGGCAGTGCTGCAACTGATTCATCCTTGTTATCTCCAAGCAAAAATGACGAAGGGTACATGTTTGTTCCCATTCCTAAACGTCTTCCTGTTTCCTTTCCAATTGCGAGTTGATCACCTGAACATATATATATATATATATATTCAGGATTGGGCTTTAGACACCAATGCCATGAGAGAAACCTCAAAGTGACAAAAAAAGAAAAAGACATTTCATGATGTTTACCTGTAATCATCTTGACACTAACTCCAAGATCTAGAGCCTTTCTGATTGTTTCAGCACTGTCATGACGGGGTGGATCAAACAGAGGGAGCAGACCAACAAATTCCCAAGGTCCACCAGGACTGTCTTTTGTACCTTCAGGTACTTCCTGGGGTTATTTTGTAATGGTCATTTATCAATAGGGTCCAAGTCATCAGAAAAACATAAACTTGTGAAGGTTTCATTTACCTGTCGGGCAACTGCAAGGGACCTAAGTCCACGATCAGCAAATTTATCAATAATTGAATGCACTTTCTTTCCAATTTCAGCCTTATTCCAGCACATATTCAGAATCTGGAAGTTAAATATTGAAGAACAAACTTAGAGATAAAATTTTTCATCTTCAAAATCTTAGTTACCATGAACATAAATAAGGATGAATTCTCAGTTAAGCATTCAATATCTAAATAAAGGCATCTACCAAGTCGGCAAGGATCACCGAACAATTTATAAAATTTACTTTTAGTTTTACTTTAGAACCCAATTCAGTAAACAATTTAACAAGCTTGAATTCTTGAATTCCGTACCTGCTCAGGTGCACCTTTGCTTACTCTCTGCATTTTACCAGCACCATCTATATAGGTAAGTGCAGTTCTCTTATCAGTTGGATTGAAAGGAAGGAAGTGAATTTCAGTGATTCCAGCTCGGGCCTGAAAGCATTAAGGCAAGAAACTTAATTTAGTACACCCAAATGTAGGTTCAACAATTCTGTAATTGCTGACTTCAACTCTTAGTTTAATGTTTCTTGAATTGATCATAACAATTTGCCAATTATGTTAATTACTGACTGCTGCTATGATTTATGAAAAATAAAAATGTAAGCTAAACATAGTAAGTTAAGCCAATGTACCTCCTTGGGATCACCTAACATTGATACAATTGCAGTATCAATAGCATCTTGGTTCTCCAATCTTGAAGCTCTTGCAGCCATTAGGACTACTGTGTCTTTGTCGACACCCTTAGTAAAAACCTGCAAGACCGTGATAAACCAATAACCTTCTTATTTAAAATTTTACTCTGACGTTGAAAGAAAAATAAACGTCAGAGAGATTGGTTCCTGATTAGAGAAACATGTCTGTTCTACTAATATGCTTCTGAATTTATAAACCTGTCTGAGGTTTAACATATAACTTCATGTTCTTACTGGTTGCTTATGAAATTATTAATCCCAATCTGTTTTGTAGCACTATGCCTCTGTTATAACAGAGGGAATGCATATTTTCAGACAGCTTGTTCCATCATGGATAACAAGCTCCAGTTGTAGTTTTATGTCTGTTATTATAGTTGAATTTCTTTCTTACTTGAACAGTGCTATATCTGAAATTATTCAGGGTGGAAAAAGTGACCTCAATCATATTTTTGTCGACTGAAAGTTTGTTGAGAGTTAGGGTGCCTGTTTTGTCGCTGCATAGAACATCCATGCCAGCCATTTCCTCAATTGCTGTCATTCTCTTCGTTATTGCACCCTGTAGACAGAGTTAAGCTACTTAATTCAGTTGTCGGTGCATCACAAATTAAGGGAAATTTTTAAGTTTTTACAATGAAGCAGCATATCTGACCTGCTGTGATAAGCGATGAGAACCAATGGCCATGGTCACAGAAAGAACTGTCGGCATGGCAATGGGAATCCCACCGATCAATAGAACAAGAAGGTTGCCTATACCTTCACCAGGATGTCTCTTTTGCAATCCAAACATTACAATTGTCTCAATTACCATACCAACAGCAATTGAGCAAATGCAGAAATTACCAATAGCTGTCAAGACCTAGATCAATAACCCAAGTCAGCTTGTTTGGGAAGCACATGCAATCAAATATGGTAAAAAATGAACAGAAGAAGGAATGTACAATAAAGGTAAACGTCACGAGAAACTCACTTGCTGAAAGTGACCAACATGTGTAGTGGTGTCCACCAGATGTGCTGCCTTACCGAAGAAAGTATGTAAACCAGTTGCTATAACAACTGCCTCGATCTCACCTTGCTTACATGTCGAACCTGAGTATATCAAATCACCAGGATTTTTGGTCACTGGAAGTGACTCTCCTGTGAGAGCAGACTGAGAACAAACTGTTGTCAGCAATTGTGCCATAAGTTGTTTAAGAGTATAATTAGAGAATGTTTGACTTAGTTTCTTTCAGTTTACCTATCAATAAAACTTTTTGTAAAGAAAAATTTGAAAAGGAAAGCACATTGCGCACATCTATGCAAAGCTATATATATATATACCTGATCAATTTTCAAAGGGTCTCCTTGAAGTAGTCTAGCATCTGCAGGGATGATATCCCCAAGTTTTATGCTTATAATGTCTCCTGGAACCAACACGGCTGCATCTTCTTCATTCCATTTCTCGTCACGTAAAACCTGGTAAAGAATTTAAATGATATAAAAGGTAAGATGTATAGAAATAGTTAATGCACATGACGTATGCCTGAGAAGCTTTATTTTGAAGATAACCTTAGCTTTTGGAGCCAATCGAGCCATAAGAGCTGCAGCTGCATTTCCAGCATTATTTTCCTCAATGAAACTAATGGTTGAGTTGATAACAAGTAACACAAGAATTCCAACAAAATCTTGGTAATCGACTTTTGTCTTCTTATCCTGCAACCAAGCATATATTTCATAGCTGCAAATCAGAGACAGTTTCTATATATTCCGTGCTCCCACTCTGAAATACTGTTGTTTGATGTAAAATGAGTTCATTTTAAGGAATTACCTCCCCGCGTGGTACAGCAATAGCAACAATGGCTGCAGCTTCCATGACCCAAGAAAGAGGATTCCACATGAAACCCAAAAATTTAAGTATTTTACTCTCCTTCAGAAAGTGAAAATATAGATAAGAGTCAGAAAAGAATAGAGAAGAAATTGCTTTATGAAAGAGTTGGTATATAAAAGTTCCATAAAGAAAAAGGAAAAATATGGTTCAGAAACCTTCTTCTCTTCAAGCTTATTGTATCCAAATACAGATAAGCGAGCTTCAACCTCATCAGATTTCAGTCCCTCCTTGGAACATTTCAACTTCTCGAAAACTTCTTCAATAGGTATGTTTTCCTGCAACAGGTGGTATACTTCAAATCAGCCATATCTTGAGTCGAACATTGTTTTTTCATCATTCTTGTGTTGATTCAGCGTAATCATTTAGTTTGATAATATATGGTGAGAAAGAATTTCCACAACAGAGAAATCATTACCCGTTCACGAACTTGATTATGAATTAGGCATTCATTTATAGGTTTTTAACATAATATATGATAGACAGATAGGTGCAAGACTAGGAACACATAATTTATGAAAAAACATGGTAGACAGCAAGGGTGCGACATATTTACCAAATCAACAGCTTCATTGCTGATAGCTTCAAAAGCAGCTTTGGTTTTGTCCATGTCCATCACAATTTCCCCACTTCAATCCTATCAAAGCAGACATTTTAAATATCTTCCGATAATAAACAAATTGTTATCTCTACTACTACTTAGTGCTAACAAAGAACTCAAGATATAGAGATTGAATGACATTCTTCGAAGTTCCACAGTTTGTTTTTCTACTTTTGTCTGTGTTTTCGCAAAAACTACTTCACAGAAGCTAAATACCATAGAAATAGGATCCTGTTTTCGAACAAGTAGGTAGGTATATCATGACAACACTAAACATCACTGATGGCCATAAACTGAAAGATTTACAATTTTTATGTCCGAAATGGTGGATCAGAGAAACATTTTACAAAATAGGAGTATCACCATGATATTTCTACCTCACATTGCTTGAACTATGTATGATAAGGATCAAAATTATCTTGTGCAACATTAGAATGATCATGTTTCAGAAAGTATACTGGAAAAAAGAACACACAGAACAGTATAATGTGTGGAACTCATGATCGCCAATATATACCTACAAAACTGGACTACTTTAGCTCATAAAATTCAGGACACCTTGAATTGCAGAAGAGAAAGGGAGATTAGAAACTATGCAATCTCTTAAGTTATATATAAGCAGAGATAAGCTTTGTCCCAGGAGTCAAAATTTCATCATTGTTAATTTGGAATGTGCCAGCATATTGAGAGAAACTAGAGAAGGAAAGGTTAACTGGGATCAGCCAATAGAAGACGAAATGTCTTAGCTTTAAAGTCACTATCAGAAGCTAAATGACAATTTCCTGAGGAAAAGAAGAAATTTTCATAAACTTTCAAAAATCAATTTGTCAGTAGTGCCAAATCACCATGAACTTTGTAATTAACTTACATTTCACTTATATTCTAATCTAATTGAATCTATGCTAAGTAGGTGCATTGGTAAAGATGGAATTAACAATCCCAAATTCAGTAGTGAAATGAAGATTCTCTTCCAACATTTTAAAGCTGGAACCATGAATTTTGTCCTTGATGGCAAAAACTTTTCACCATTTCCTATCCTCCCTTTGGAGAAATTCATTTATTTTTGCAAAAAGCTTCAACCTTTGAATATTTCCATCCTCATGATTGCAAAATTTTTGGACAAATATACAGCATCAAACCAACCCCACTACCCCTTTTCCCCAAATTCCCAAATCCAACTAACAGATAAACCCCAAAAGCAAAATAAATCCACAAAAAAGAAAAGAAAAATTCCACATTTTCACATCAAGAAACGTGATGAAATGGCAGGAGATTAAAGAAATAATAGAACAAAGTAATCTTCATAGGATAGAGGGACTTAGCGTTCATGGCAATGCTGGTGGTCAATAATTTCCATCCTTTTCTGCAAGTAAAGACATTTTTGGAGATGAACCCAACGTCCCGTAGCAATTACTGCGAGAAAATTCGCTTTCCTCTTTTTTTCTCTTCTTCAAATGACACTTGTTGTTATCGAAATTGTTAACTTTTTTTTGCCGTTTATCTACACAGTACAACCGTACTCCATGATTCTTTTCTATTCATTCATAAAACTACAAAATAAATTTGAAGCTACTCCAAAAAAGAGTGCATCTTTAGTGCCCAAAATTTCAATCAAATCCAACCAATAATATTCATAAATTATTGTTCTTGGTATAAAGATTTAATTTGAGCATAGAATGAATAATCATAACTTTAAAAACTAAATTGATATATTACATGATGATTCATTGTTGAAGAAGAAGGGGTTTATGAAAAAGGACAAAAGTACATTCATGAAAATTCTACATAGTTAACAATGTAAAAGAATCATACAAATATAGTACAAGAAATGTGACAAAACCTCAAGATACGGGTTATATTACATGATTTCTTGTACCAACAACAAGGTTTTTACAGATTGTCCTAAAAATAAAATTTAATATAGTGATATAATATAGGTATAACTTATATAACAAAAACAAATTAAGATAAAAAATTCAATAATAACTTTAAAAGTCATCAAATAAGCGTTGCATCTTCATGTCGTAATTCTGTTCAATTACATAATAATTTAATTCAAAAATAGGAAAAAATTTTATATATATATATATATGTGTGTGTGTGTGTGTGTGTGTGTGTGTGTGTGGCTTTCCTAGAAGATGAGTTAGTGCTTAAAACAAAACCATCATTTTTTCTTGAACTTTCGTACAGAGCTTCATGCCAAGATCATCACTTATACGTACGTCCAGTAGTTTATTTTTTTTTTTCATACTTCATATCTAATATAATATTATTAAGATGTGCCGAATTTAATATCAAATGAATGATCTCACACCCTCCCCCCCCCCCCCCCACACACACACACATATATATATATATATATATATATTTATTTATAGTTACAAATACACTTAGACAAAATATAAAATGACAAATTGTGTGTATATATATATATACTTAACACACTGGAATCTTTGTCTCACACACGTCAACGATGCCCGGCCGGAGACAGTTGACTACCTGTGGCGTTTTCAAACTGCATCTCGGAGAGGAATTACCGGCGGCAACGGTATCTGGGGCTGGCTGGCTGGCTGGGGTTTTTGTACGTACGTGATTTAGTCAAGTCAAAAGATTTGAAGTTCAGAGGTCAAGAAATTCATAAGTATGGGAACGTTCGTGCATGCTACCAAGTACTAAAGGTTAATAAATTAATAGGAAATTATAGTAAGCATTTTCATATATTATACAAAAAAATTTATTTCATTTTTTTCTTTTGTAAATCTTAAATAAATATTAAAATTTATATGTCTTAACTAATATATATATATATACATATTTAAAGATTTTATTTTTTAAAATTTTGTATCTGTATTATGATATCATAGTATTTAGATGATTATGCCACTTGTTGAATATTAGCTCAAAATTTTTATCTTCTGGTACATTATTTCACATAGAATTTGAAGGTTAAATGGTAACCTAATTCAACATATGATCTATGATTTTGTGTCCCCGAATGCTTATTGTGCGGAGACAGAAGCGGCTATTCAAGCACTCACAATTGCTTCTGAACTCAATGTAGGTAAGGTCTTGTTTGAGGGGGATGCCATCTTCGTAATTATGGCACTCAAGGGCCTTGAACAGTTTGAGGATTGGAAAGCAAAATCTAATTTGATCAAAGGTCAGGATCTACTGATAAGGCATGGTCTCTGGAGCATTGAATTTATACCGAGAGACCGCAATCGGTGCGTGCATAACATCACCAAATGGAGCAAACTCAACCTCTTCACCAGTTATTTGGAACCAGCTCTACTCCCCCCTGTAGCGTGGTGTGATAGGGGAGCCACCTAAGTTGTTCAGCTTTGTTTGCTTTATGTTTTTCTTTTGTTCTTTTCTGTTTCTCCTTCCTTCGTTATCTGGTTTTTTTCTGCTTAGTAGCCTACTGCTATCTGCCCAGTTAGCAGTGAATGTCTCTTTTCCTTCTGTTTGATTCATATTGTACTACTCTACCCGTTATATGTGTTTTATCTTATTGAAATGCAAATCAACCATTCAACCGAAGAAAAAAAAAACATATGACCTATGATTTTGAACCTATGAATGTTTAAGTTTCAAATGGATAAAAAATCAAAATGTTTTGAATCTCTTAAAAAAATTATTGTAGTTAAAAACTGTCCATTGAATTCTGCACTATATCATACATTTCAACGCTTCCACCATTTACCTTCTAAATATTATGAAATATTCATCTTTGGAATATTTTAATTTAACTGTAAGAGAATCTACATTTTCTTTTTAAGTTACTTAGCAAGACATTCTTCAAATCACACTCAAAAATAATACGGGATATAATATATATATATATTTATTCAGTGATGGATCCCTTTCATAATTGATCAAATTGTTAGATAGAGAACAAAATTGGTCAATATATTCAAGCGCTGAGAGAATCTCCGGTGACCGGTGCAGGTTTTCAACTACCTCCCGGAAGGCTGAAACAAATAGGAGTGGGGACTTGGATTAATTAAATTCATGTCCATTTTCCCTATATCCGTCATATCTCAGGGGCCACTATTTTATTTCTGTCAAATTAGACTTATGAATATTAATTAATTACATTCATGACGTTACTAAACAGATTGTATGTTGGGAAGTATATACCTATTTGTGTATCATATACTCACTTTTTTTTCTTTTTTTTTATCTCAATTCAATTCAATTGCATTGATATTTTTACATCTAGACAGTGTTCAGTGTCTTTCATTTTTTCAGCGCGACTAATCTGAATTTTAGAGTCATCCACTCGAATCGTCGATCATTCGCACATTAAAAGAAACATTTAAAAGTTCGCTCTTTATCAATTTTCCCGAGTTAAAAATTAAATTTTGATCTTTATAAATGAGATGGAGTAAAGTCCGACATTGTTCCTTAAAAGATCTACCAACGTTTAATTATTTTTTTTTTAATAAATTATAAAAATATCTTAAATTTTTAAAAAATAATAATACAGGGTTGAAAGTTGTGCCATTTTATCCATATATGGTCATGGTCATGGTCAGTTTCAACGACTCAACCGGACCATGACCGTACATACATACATACATACATATAAAAGTGCTTGTCTGGTTTCGTCGGCGCAACCCCTTTTTCATTTTGGGCAAGAAAATGCGAGGCAACATCCTCGTATCAGGCTTTCTTAGTTTGGACAGGTGCATGTACACAGCCGCCAAGTCACCTTATACCCTTTTTATATAGGGTCATGTTCAACTTATTTACTCCATTAATTTATTTCATCCACTAATTCCACCAAAATTCATTACACAACATTTTTTAAATAACACTCTCATTAACTTTAAGAAGTAATGAATTCAAAATATTATTAAAACAAAATAGTCCAAAATTTCTGAAAAAAGAAGAAGTTATAGCATTGAGCCGTCTGTCGTTCTTGATCTTAGTCAAACTCAAAATCTTTCATTTGACAAGTAAATACATTGTTAATGTTACACGAAATTAAAGTTTCCAACACTCACTGTTAGCGTCTTTTAAGAATTGAGAGTAAAGTTTTTCACAAATAAGAGTTGGACTTTGTTAACACAATTTAGAACGAACATGTTAATTAGTTAAAATAATAAGGGTTGTGAATGTATTTAATTTAAGGTATATGTCTTGATGAAGGGATCTAAGGAGGGGCTGCTGTGCCCATACATACACTTGCCCTAAACAAATGTAAATCTTGTAGGACGAGACAATTAATTAATAAAGTAAACATCACTAGATATTCCTTAATCCATGGAACATATTATATTAAGTCAAAGACAAACAAAATACATTTTATATATATATGTATATATATATATACGGATCAGAGAGAATGCAAAATCGCAGCCAGAAAGATAAACAAATGTTACTTAAAAAAGAAAAGAGGAATTTCACATAAACTAATCTCAACTTTTTGTCTTTTATCATTAAAACCAATGTACTGAAACCAAGAAAACATAGTTTAATTAATCGTTAATTATTATTAATACTTGAGAAAAACACCCGCCAGCAACAGATACATTTAATTTGTACTATGTTGAGGGTGTCGTTGCTGTTACGGGGAATTTGCTTTACTCATAAACTAGATTATTATTTATTATTTATTATCCATTCCTTTTTAGTAAGTGGATAATTATTAAACTGTACGTACCATTACTAGAGTATTTTTTTATTATGAAAATTAGGGTTCTTAGACTGTCAACCCATTTTCTAAAAACAATATCCATAGTCAGGTGAAAATATAATTATGAGAAGGTGGTCTCAGCTGTCAACTTTTTTTTTTTTTTTTTTCAAGATAACCCCAAAACCTGGAATCTAAATCTAACACAAACAAACACAAGTTGTGCACGTGATTGGAAGTTGATTCAATCGGAAATTGTCGTTGTTGATGATGTTGATGATGATGATGATGAGGGAGAAACTATAATAAATTACTCTCTTGCTTTTTTTTTTTTTTTTCAGATTAGATTTTGATATTTATGTTAAGAAAACAGAAAATGTAGCGTAGTAAATATTTTTAATTATAATTTTAAAATATAATGGAAATTAGAGGTAAAAAGTCAAAAAAGATATTTATTTTTCCCAAATTATGATACATAACTAAAATTGTTATATAAACTGTCTATAAAGTGAGTTGACCTCTTATTTGACAAGTGATATTTTATTGTGATATTTTATTCCACATCGATCGATCAATAAAATAAATTAATGTTTAATGAGTATGAAAATGAGTATAAGTACTCATAATCAACTCGAGTATTTCTTTTAATATAGTGACAACACCAAATAGTTGATTGTGTATGCTATGGGTACTACTAGGCTAGTAGTCATGATACAACCCTGCAGGTTCGGATGGTGATAGTTGGTATCAAAGTGCTACACCCAACAAGTGCTGCCAGGACCCTATAGGTCCGAATCGGATAATTGGTATCAAAGTGCTACACCCAACGGGTGCTACCAGGACCCTGCAGGTCCGGATCGGACTGTGACAATGGTATCAAAGTGCTACACACGACGGGCGTTGCCAGGACCCTGCAAGTCCGGATCGGATCGTGACAATGGTATCAAAGCGCTACATCCGACGAGTGTTGTGGGTGCTGCCAGGTTCGTAGTCATAATACGATTCTATAGGTCCAAATCGTGACGGTTAATATTAGGGCGTTACACCCGATGGTGGGAACCAACTCTAAATAATAGTTGATCTTGAACTCAAACCTATTGTTATATTGTGTTTAAAATTTAAAATAATTTGGTCAATTTTTACCTTTTTTAGTTAAGTTTTTTTAATTGAAGCTTAAATTTAATTATTGGACTTAAAGGGACCTACCACCATCAAATCACGAATTTTTATTTTTATTTTTTCAAAAATAAACTAAAAGCAATAATTGACCCAAAGCTGTCTACATTCTTTTTCAATAAAATAAAATAAAATTTTCAATATTTTCGATAAATACAACAATTAAATATTGAAACCAAGCTAATAATTTACCAAAAAGAAAAAAGTCATAACCCTTAAGTAAATTCGCACGTAAGTTTGACAAATCGGAGTCAAAACTCAAGTATTCAAGGGAAAAACAAAATAAAGATTCAATATTTCCAAAAGAATTTCATAAATTGAGAAAAGATTAATTTGTTACATTAATGTAATAAAAATTGAATAAATTAAAAATATTGTGACAGAGACATATTAACTTGTGGGTAACACAATTTCATGGCCACCACGTCCAAATCATCTCTGCTTGATCCAAGTTTCATATCACCATTAACTGAGGATAGCCAAAAGCTGGATGCGGTGATAATGGAGATAGCGGCGGAAGGTTGTTAAAAAGTTCGTCCATATTCTGTTCCCATCCGGAAGCCCATTGATCAGTCGGAGGAGATAAGGGTAGTATTGGTACTGAAACTGTTTCAGTTTTAACCGCTTGGGGCGACGTCGTCGTTTCGCTTATTTTAATACTTTTATTTACTGCTAATTCTTCTGGCTCCCTTCGCCTTTTACTTGCGGCGGCGCGTATTTCCGACGTATCCTTACCAGCTTCCAGTGGGAAATTGAGAATGGCTTTGCTTCCGCGCATTCTAAACGCAGCTCTGTCGTAGGCTCTGGCGGCTTCAATGGCGGTATCGAAAGTACCTAACCAGACACGAGATCCACGTCGCTTAGGATCTCGAATCTCCGCCGCGTATTTTCCCCACGGTCGTTGTCGGACGCCTCTGTAATGCTTTTCCTCCTCGATTCCGCCTTTAGGTCGAGTATTAGGTCGGATAAAATGGCGGAGTTCGTTTGACTCGGTCATCAGGTCCATCAATTGTTTTGACTGAGTCGAATCGGAGGAGAATTCAATCAACTCGAATTTCTTCACGGGCGGCAAATTTATCCTCAACGCTGGCTTCGATCTGTTGTCTCTGGATTTCTGTACTTTTCCGAGATCGATAATTACTTGAGATTTCGTTTCAAATTCCGAGAAACATATTGACGAAGAAGAAGAAATAGTAGTAGTAGTAGTGGTACTGGAAAACGATTCCTCTTGCGGTTCAATTTTGAATTTACCGCTCTGAGAGAAATCAATAAATTTGGGGAAAATATTCTTCTGCGGTTGACAATAATTAGGTTCAACAACAGGCTTGCTTAATTCACTTTGTTGATCAAAATTGATTGAATCCAAAGCGAAATTGAAAAAATTCTGTTGATAATCATCGGTTTTATCTCCGGATTGGAAATAATCAGAAACAGAGATCGGCGAAGCGTCATAGCACGACGACGTCGTCGAAGACGACGAACGAGAGGAGGAAAATGAAGAATCTGAGTAAGAACTGCAATTCGAAACAGCACCACCATTAATGGAGGAAGAAGAGGAGCTTAAGCTAGTAGTAGTAGGATTGGAATCGCTGTTCATCTCTTCCGCCTCGAGAAACAAATCGGTGAACGCGAATTCACCGAACAGGTGCTCTTCTATTTGTTCTAATGTCAATACTTCATCGGGAAACGCCATCGATAATTTTTCAACTACTCTATATATATATTTTTTTTTTTTATTTTTTTTTTTTCTTCTCTTTTTTTCAAATTTTCGGAGAACTTTGAAGTTAATGAAAGTGTGCGTTTTAGAGAGCGAGAGAGAGAGAATGAATGAAATGGATAGGGAGCAAAAAAGAGAGGGAGAGAAAGGGGTATATATAGATAGAGAAAAAGAGACGTTTGTTTGTCGTTTTGTGTAGAGGAAAGAAAATTCGTTGGAAGGAGAAGCATGCTTTTGGGGGAGAAGAACTTGGAAGCCCAGTACGTGGGGAGAAGCTTCTGTTAATGACGTCACACATACACACATTTTTTTTTTCTTTTTCTTTTCCTAAAGATATTAAAATTAAATTTTGATTTTAAATTTTACAATATATTGCAGATGACTGGGCATTCTTGGTCTTACTTTCTACTATCGAAAGTCAAAACGTGAAAAGAAGAGTGCCCTTGATGGATAATCTATATATTTTTTTAAAAAAATTTATTTTTATTATGTTTCTTTTATGTTACTAACTAATTTATATTTTCGCTTATTTGAAGGAAGATATTATTATAGTTTTTACTACGAATTTTTTATTTTTAATTTCGTGTAATATTTTTAATATTTTTTTTTATTATATCAAGTGGAGATTTTGTTTTTATTTTTTAAAAATAACTGGGATTCTAGATAAGGCATTAAATTTTGGTTGGAAAGCAAGAAAGTAGGTTTTTTTTTTTTAGAACCCGTGAAGCTTTGCTTGTGTTTCAAGGATAAAATATTGGGATCTTAGAAAAACTTGTACCCGCAATTTGCATGCATCTTTTTGAATTCACATGATTAGTATATATGAATAGTCAAAAAGTCTGGTTAAAAAAATAAAAACAAATATAATGTATTTATAGTTAATAAAAAATAAATTTAATTCTTAGTATTTATTTTAGTATTTGAGTTCAAATTTTAATTTATAATCTTGCTTATAAAATTTATCATGGGCTCTCATGGGAACAATTAAATATATAAGCTTAGACTTTTTCTTTAAAGAAAGAAGATATAAATTTTTTTGATTTATATAATAAAAAAATATATTGTGAATGTGATGCAAGATCGTATATTTGATATTTGTTGTAACTATAATTTCAAGAGTTAAATTTTACGAACATAATTTAAGCGAAATTCAAATTAATCAGATGGGTTACATAAAGGTTGACGTAGTCATGAGTCCAGAGTCTGGACTACCATGCCAAGCAGATACATGCAACTGCCTGCCTTTAATTACATGATACACATATATATATATATATATATATATTAATATTATAATGTTTTGCTTTACTTGACATGGTCTTAACTTTAATTAAAAGTTTCTTCGATTAATTATAAAATCAAGTCACACTAATTTATATTTAAACTTGATATATATATATATATATATATATATATATATATATATATATATTGGTTCATTTAAAAGTTATTTACAAACTTATATATATAAAATAATTAATATAAGTAGTATTAATTATAACACGAATGCCAATTGACATAATAAAACATAGTAGTGATAGTCCAAAGAGAAAAAGTTAAATAATTAATCAAGTCTTCTTCTTCTTCCTCTTCCCACTATATATATATGTATTATATTAAAAACGTTTGCTATTTGTTTGGATTATCGAGAATTGGTATTTCTCTCTTTTCTCACAGAAGCAAGAAATGTGGAAAAGTTCAATGTGAAGAATTTAATTGTACTAAGTCACTAATTTCTTCGTCTTACATAATGAAGCCAATAGGAAGAATGCCATTTCCGGGCGCTCAATATATATATGTATATAAAATTTATTATTACATGACTAATTTCTTTCACATTTGTTCTTGATCAAACAATCTAATGTATACATTTATATATAAATTATAAATTTGTGTTTCTTACAATTAAAGTAGTCTTATTTATATTTAAAAAGTGATGTTAGTATAATTAATTGAGTTATAAGTGTTGGAGTGTCAACTCATGTCCCACATATGAAGATAATGCTAGAGGTGACTAGCATATAAGAGTTCCACCAACTCCATTAGTATGAGGCCTAGCATATAAGAGTTCCACCAACTCCATTAGTATGAGGCCTAGCATATAAGAGTTTCACTAACTCCATTAGTATGAGGCCTTTTGGGATGTTGCCCAGAATAAAACCGTGAGGGCTTAGACCCAGAACGGATAATATACCCACAAGGTTAATATACCCACAAGGTTGGGCTTCCACCACGTAACTCTACATTAGTATGATATTGTCCGCTCTGGGCCTAAACCCTCACGGTTTTATTCCCACAAGGTTGGGCTTCCACATCACATTAGTATGATATTGTCCGCTATGGGCCTAAGCCCTCACGGTTTTATCCAAGTTAATATTGTCCGCTCTGGGCCTAAGCCCTCACGGTTTTATTTTTGGGCAACATCCCAAAAGGCCCCATACTAATAGAGTTAGTGGAACTCTTATATGCTAGTCACCTCTAGCATTATTTGGAGTTAGTGGAACTCTCAACAATCCTCCCCTCAAACCAAGGACCACATACTCAATGGAACTCTTATATGCTAGTCACCTCTAGCGTCTAAGCCTCTCACGGTTTTATCCAAGTTGATATTGTCCGCTCTGGGCCTAAGCCCTCATGGTTTTATTCTTGGGCAATATCCCAAAAGGCCTCATACTAATGGAGTTAGTGGAACTCTTATATGCTAGTCACCTCTAGCATTATCTGGAGTTAGTGGAACTCTCAACAATCCTCCCCTCAAACCAAGGACCACATACTCATCAAACCAAGGCCTAAGCCCTCACGGTTTTATCCAAGTTGATATAGTCCTCACGGTTTTATTCTTGGGCAACATCCCAAAAGGCCTCATACTAATGGAGTTAGTGGAACTCTTATATGCTAGTCACCTCTAGCATTATCTGGAGTTAGTGGAACTCTCAATAATCATCCCCTCAAACCAAGGACCACATACTCATCAAACCAAGGCCTAAGCCCTCACGGTTTTATCCAAGTTGATATAGCCCTCACGGTTTTATTCTTGGGCAACATCCCAAAAGGCCTCATACTAATGGAGTTAGTGGAACTCTTATATGCTAGTCACCTCTAGCATTATCTGGAGTTAGTGGAATTCTCAACAATCCTCCCCTCAAACTAAGGACCATATACTCGTGGGCCTCTCTTAGATGAAATCAATCTTACCATTACCGCTCCTTCGACACACAAGGCGGCACAAGGCACCCATAATCATTGAGGGCCTCCCCTAGACGAAATCGTACTAGGGCCGCTCCTTCGACACACAAGGCGGCACAAGGCACCCATAATCGCTAGGTCTTCAACAATGAGGGCCTCCCCACACATCTCTTACAAACAAGCTCATTAACCTTAAGCTCTCCTTCGACACACAAGGCGGTACAAGGCACTCATAATCGCTAGGTCTTCAACAATGAGGGCCTCTCCTAGACGAAATCGTACTACTGTACTGCCGCTCCTTCAACGAGGCTCGCTAGGTCTTCAACAATGAGGGCCTTCCCTAGACGAAATCGTACTACTGTACTGCCGCTCCTTCGACGAGGCACCCATAATCGCTATGTCTTCAACAATGAGGGCCTCCCCACACATCTCTTACAAACAAGTCCATTAACCTTAAGCTCTGATACCACTTGTTGGGCTCACATATATACCCACAAGGTTGGGCTTCCACCACATAACTCCACATTAGTATGATATTATCGGCAATGAGGGCCTCCCCACACATCTCTTACAAACAAGTCCATTAACGTTAACCTTAAGCTCTGATACCACGAAATCGGTACTGCCGCTCCTTCGACGAGGCTCGCTAGGTCTTCAACAATGAGGGCCTTCCCTAGACGAAATCGTACTACTGTACTGCCACTCCTTCGACGAGGCACCCATAATCGCTATGTCTTCAACAATGAGGCCTCCCCACAAATCTCTTACAAACAAGCCCATTAACCTTAAGCTCTAATATCACTTGTTGGGCTCACATATATACCCACAAGGTTGGGCTTCCACCACATAACTCCACATTAGTATGATATTGTTGGCAATGAGGGCCTTCCCACACATCTCTTACAAAGAAGTCCATTGATACAGGCACCCATAATCGCTATGTCTTCAACAATGAGGGCCTCCCCACAAATCTCTTACAAACAAGCCCATTAACCTTAAGCTCTAATATCACTTGTTGGGCTCACATATATACCCACAAGGTTGGGCTTCCACCACATAACTCCACATTAGTATGATATTGTCGGCAATGAGGGCCTTCCCACACATCTCTTACAAAGAAGTCCATTGATACCACGAAATCGTACTGCCGCTCCTTCGACGAGGCACCCATAATCGCTATGTCTTCAACAATGACGGCCTCCCCACACATCTCTTACAAACAAGCTCATTAATCTTAAGCTTTGATACCACTTGTTGGGCTCACATATATACCCACAAGGTACAAGCCTATTAACGTTAACCTTAAGCTCTAATACCACGAAATCGTACTACTGTACTGCCGCTCCTTCGACGAGGCACCTCTTCAACAATGAGGGTCTCCCCACACATCTCTTACAAAGAAGCCCATTAATCTTAAGCTCTGATACCACTTGTTGGGCTCACATATATACCCACAAGGTTGGGTTTCCACCACATAACTCTACATTAGTATGATATTTTCGACAATGAGGGCCTCCCCACACATCTCTTACAAACAAGCCCATTAATCTTAAGCTCTGATACCACTTGTTGGGCTCACATATATACCCACAAGGTTGGGCTTCCAATACATAACTCCACATTAGTATGATATTGTGGGCTCTGAGCCTAAGCCCTCACAATTTTATTTTTGGGCATCATACTAATGGAGTTAGTGGAACTCTTATATACTAGTCACCTTTAGCATTATCTTCAGATGTGGGACATGAGTTGACACCCCAACAATAAGTTATTGAAATACTTATATATATATATATATATATATATATATATATATATATATAATATTGTTGGGTAAAACGTGTTAAAGGTTAAAAATAACTTAATTTTGATTTATGTCAAAATTTATGTCATTTAAAATAATATGAGAAATATAAAATTATTAAATTTTTTTAAATTTTTATTTTTATTTATAATTATTTTAAATCTTGAGATAAAATAAATATGTAAATATTATAAATTTAAAAAAAAAATGTTATAACACAAATCGAATAATATTATATTCTAAAACAAAAAGAAGAAGAAAAATTAATGATTTATTGAAATTGGATGAGGTAATATCTAAATAAAAATAATTATTAATTTTTTTGAAACAACGAAATAAATTAATGTACCCGACCAACCCCGTAACCCGTATAAAGGTTACGTAATCCGAACAGCTGCTTACCTCACTTTGCATGGCCCAAAGATTTTGCAACAATTTGTTTTTGTTACGTAACATATATATATATGTTCTTTTAAAAAAGAATTGATATATTTTCTTTTTAAATTTTTTTTTTCAAATTCAATATATCTCAAATTTATAATTTTTTAAATTATAAATAAAATCATTATTATTTAAATAACATAATTTGCATTAATTTTTTAAATTTCTATTTTATGTATATCTTCATTATGAATTCAATATATATATTTATTGTCATAAGTAAAATAACTAGAGTAATTATTTAATTTGGTATTGAAAAAGTTTATGTTTGACACATTTAATTTTAAATTCTAAATTTTTTATTTAAAAAGATAAA
The DNA here is from genome assembly GCA_027405835.1 of Asclepias syriaca. Lineage (NCBI taxonomy): Eukaryota > Viridiplantae > Streptophyta > Magnoliopsida > Gentianales > Apocynaceae > Asclepias > Asclepias syriaca. The sequence continues at coordinate 4,593,266 of CM049929.1, read as the reverse complement.
ATTATTCTTTACGAATTTTGTTAAAATTTAAAAAATAATGAAATTTATGCAGTTTACTATATAACAAGAAGAAATGATTATTAAATCATTTTATATAAGATATATATATATATATATATATATATATTTATATCTTTTTATTCTAAAATAATATTTATGAATAAGTGTATCAATTCTTTTTTACTTTAAATTTATAAATATTTTATATAAAATAACTTAATTAGGTAGAATTACACAATGGTTAAATTTTAAAAAAAAATTGATGTAATAATAAATAAAAACTTAAATTTTTTAAAATAAATTTTTTTTGTAAAGCATAAATTTATGTAGAATGAAATTCAACGATGAATGAATTTATAAATATCTATAATTAGGTTATAGTTTAGGGCAGGAGAGTTACACTAATATATAAAACCAAAGCAAGACAACGAATATATTTAGGTTTAATTAATTTTATCCTTAATGGAAACAAATGTACGTATTAGCAGACAATATTAAATCTTTAATCTTTCTTAACAAGTAATCTCTGATCACGCATGACGCAACTATAAGATCAAACTACCAATCCTAAATCAATATTAATGTTTTATTATATAATTAATTAAGTTTATCAACTTAAACTCATCCTTTATGAAACCCTAATTACGGCGTTCTTAATTATTCATATATATATATATATATAAATTAATTAATGTTCTGTACATTTCGTGTACGTACGTAAATATTACAAAGATTAGTCATGGAAAATGTGCAGAATTCAATTAGCTTCCAGTTTCAAACCCTAATTATTCAATTAGTCAAATTCACCAAAAGAATACATCCAAAGGGATCAAATTAAGATGGCAAAGAACGTTTTATATATGTATATATACTTTGCATATAGATTTGAAGTTAAATATTGTGAAAAATTGAAGAAGTCAATGGTCAAGACCACGTGAGAATCTGCTTATGTAAGAATGTATGGAAATACAATTTGAGTATAGAATATGAATAATTCGTATATAAATTAATCTTTTCGTTCGAGTCACGTTAGTTTTATTAAATTTATTAAAATTAATTTTTTGTTCGAATTAAATTAATGTATTGTGTAAGAAGTTTTAGTTTCAAATTCAAATTGATTATTCATACTAGATAAAAAAAAATTATAACTCAAATAATTTACGAATAATCGAAGATTTTTATAAAGATATATAGGGTTTGATAAGGGACGACTTTGGAGCAAAAGTACAAATATTGGAACCATATATATTTTCAAATTTTATACACAAAAATTAAGAGTTGATAAACCCTAGTGAGTAATTTTGACAATGATGTGAAACTAATTAGCTAATATACCAGATTTTTTGCCTGCGTCAATTTAGTATATGTACAGTGATCCGTAATTAATTAATTAGGAGATTGAGGTAGTGATTATGTTTGCCAAGTTAATTCATTTTTGTAATAAATTGTTTATTTATTGTTTGACCTTAGCTAATTAATTTTATTTTGATAGTGACTATATATATATATATATATATATATATATCTTTTAACATATAATTCTATTTTCTTTTATAATTATATATTCTTACCATAAATAACAAAAGATGTACTATGTAACTTTTCTTACTTAGATTCTCATTTAAATAAATAAAGTCATACCAATTAAACTAACGATTTTATATATTAATTTAAAGTATTCAATAAAATTGTAATATATGATTTTTTTCTTAATTTAAGTCAAAAATTTGTGTTGGATTTACATTTCAAGATTCATGAGATTACTATTCAAATCCTGTTTAGATACCCATGTTTTGAATCAAATATACATACATACATACATACATACATACATATATATATATATATATGTATGTATATGGCCAGCTGAGGTAAACGCAATTAATGGAGATTGTGATGAAATCTTGACAATATTTATTATATGAAACCGAAGTGGATAAAAACATCTGAGTATTCCATAAAAAAAGAGACAGGATGATAAGTATAAATCTAGTTTAAGATTACGTTTTATAAAAATTAATCTTAATTTAAAAAAAAAACAGTTTTGTTGCTTATTAGTATCGGAAATATTTGGGGAAAATGATGAAATTAAACAAGCTTAATAATTAATTTAGGCAAATCTTAAACTTATTCAACTAGGATATTTTGTGTGTGTATATATATATA